>LR778277.1:747218-824018 GCA_902810595.1 Coregonus sp. 'balchen'
ATAAAAGTAAAGAAAAGAAAGAAAATAACTAACAACTGATGGTATGTAGCTAACTATACTACTGTAGCTAACTACCGCACAGCTAACCTCTGAAAGCTACTGCTAGCCAGCTGAACTACTGTAGCTAACTAAGCCAGTAACCTTGAAGCTACTACCAGCAAACTACGTAGCAAAACTAGCCAGCTAACCCGAAGCAACAGCAGCTAAACTGTAGCTAACTAGCCAGCTAACCACTGAAGCTATCTAGCCAGCTAACCACTGTAGCTATCTAGCCAGTTAACACTGTAGCTAACTAGCCACTAACCTCTGTAGCTAACTAGCCAGCTACCTCTGTAGCTAACTAGCCAGCTAACCTCTGTAGCTAACTAGCCAGCTAACCTCCGTAGCTAACTAGCCAGCTAACCTCCGTAGCTAAATAGCCAGCTAACCACTGTTGCTAACTAGCCAGCTAACCTCTGTAGCTAACTAGCCAGCTAACCCTGTAGCTATCTAGCCAGTTAAACTACTGTAGCTAACTAGCCACTAACCTCTGTAGCTACTAGCCAGCTAACCTCTGTAGCTAACTAGCCAGCTCAACCTCCGTAGCTAACTAGCCAGCTAACCTCCTAGCTAACTAGCCAGCTACCCACTGTTGCTAACTAGCCAGCTAACCCCTGTAGCAACTAGCAGCTAACCTGTAGCTAACTAGCCAGCTAACCACTGCCAGCTAATAGCCACTAACCTCTGTTGCTAGCCAGCAAGCTAACCACTGTAGCTAACCTAGGCCAGCTAACCTTGTAGCTAACAAGCCAGCTAACTCTGTAGCTAGCCAGCAAGCTAGCAGTAACGCTAAACGGATGCAAAGGTAGCATAACTTAGCGAAAGAAAAATAGTTTTCTAATATTAGCTAGCTGGCCAGCATTTATGAGGCCAGCAAACACGTTCCTCACACGCTAGGACGTGTTTCCTCCAACATTATATGAAAGATGCCTCTCGGTCCCAACACACAGGTTTTCTGGAGACTTGTGGGAGGAGTGCTGAGGACATCTGTATGTTCTTTCTGTAGCCTGATTGCATCCAGACTGAGTTGAAATCTGCACAAAATGCATCCCTGACCACCTCCTGAAGTGGTCAACCAGATCTGAACACAATCAGACCACAAAGCGACTTTTATGCCCATCTTTTCAATGCGATCTTTGTATTCAAGTTTAGACACAACCAGTGAGCTATCAGAGGGTAACAAAGAAAGCCTTGGCTGAGAATTAAGATTGAGTAGAGCCCTCACTAATACGTACAGTAGCCTGCTGAGCCCAGACAGAGAGATAACCAAGCCCTCCTAATACGTACAGTAGCCTGCTGAGCCCAGACAGGAGATAACCAAGCCCTCCTAATACGTACAGTAGCCTGCTGACCCCAGACCAGAGAGATAACCAAGCCCTCTAATACGTACAGTAGCCTGCTGAGCCCAGACAGGAGATAACCAAGCCCTCCTAATACGTACAGTAGCCTGCTGAGCCCAGACAGAGAGATGACCAAGCCCTCCTAATACGTACAGTAGCCTGCTGAGCCCAGACAGATAGATGACCAAGCCCTCCTAATACGTACAGTAGCCTGCTGACCCCAGACAGAGAGATGACCAAGCCCTCCTAATACGTACAGTAGCCTGCTAAACCCAGACAGAGAGATAACCAAGCCCTCCTAATACGTACAGTAGCCTGCTACCCAGACAGAGAGATAACCAAGCCCTCCTAATACGTTACAGTAGCTGCTGAGCCCAGACAGAGAGATAACCAAGCCCTCCTAATACGTACAGTAGCCTGCTGAGCCCAGACAGAGAGATAACCAAGCCCTCCTAATACGTACAGTAGCCTGCTGAGCCCAGACAGAGAGATAACCAAGCCCTCCTAATACGTACAGTAGCCTGCTGACCCCAGACAGAGAGATAACCAAGCCCTCCTAATACGTACAGTAGCCTGCTGACCCCAGACAGAGAGATAACCAAGCCCTCCTAATACGTACAGTAGCCTGCTGACCCAGACAGAGAGATAACCAAGCCCTCCTAATACGTACAGTAGCCTGCTGACCCCAGACAGAGAGATGACCAAGCCCTCCTAATACGTACAGTAGCCTGCTGAGCCCAGACAGAGAGATAACCAAGCCCTCCTAATACGTACAGTAGCCTGCTGAGCCAGACAGACAGATAACCAAGCCCTCCTAATCGCACAGTAGCCTGCTGAGCCCAGACAGAGAGATAACCAAGCCCTCCTAATACGTACAGTAGCCTGCTGACCCCAGACAGAGAGATAACCAAGCCTCCTAATACGTACAGTAGCTGCTGACCCAGACAGAGAGATGACCAAGCCCTCCTAATACGTACAGTGGCCTGCTGAGCCAGACAGAGAGATGACCAAGCCCTCCTAATACGTACAGTAGCCTGCTGAGCCCAGACAGAGAGATGACCAAGCCCTCCTAATACGTACAGTAGCCTGCTGAGCCCAGACAGAGAGATGACCAAGCCCTCCTAATACGTACAGTAGCCTGCTGACCCCAGACAGAGAGATAACCAAGCCCTCCTAATACGTCTGCTGACCCCAGACAGAGAGATAACCAAGCCCTCCTAATACGTACAGTAGCTGCTGACCCCAGACAGAGAGATGACCAAGCCCTCCTAATACGTACAGTAGCCTGCTGACCCAGACAGAGAGATAACCAAGCCCTCCTAATACGTACAGTAGCCTGCTGACCCCAGAACAGAGAGATAACCAAGCCCTCCTAATACGTACAGTAGCCTGCTGAGCCCAGACAGAGAGATAACCAAGCCCTCCTAATACGTTACAGTAGCCTGACTGAGCCAGACAGAGAGATAACCAAGCCTCCTAATACGTACAGTAGCCTGCTGACCCCAGACAGAGAGATAACCAAGCCCTCCTAAACGTACAGTAGCCTGCTGAGCCCAGACAGAGAGATAACCAAGCCCCCTAATACGTACAGTAGCCTGCTGAGCCAGACAGAGAGATAACCAAGCCCTCCTAATACGTACAGTAGCCGCTGACCCCAGACGAGAGATAACCAAGCCCTCCTAATACGTACAGTAGCCTGCTGAGCCCAGACAGAGAGATAACCAAGCCCTCCTATACGTAGTAGCCTGCTGAGCCCAGACAGAGAGATAACCAAGCCCTCCTAATACGTACAGTAGCCTGCTGACCCCAGACAGAGAGATAACCAAGCCCTCCTAATACGTACAGTAGCCTGCTGAGCCCAGACAGAGAGATAACCAAGCCCTCCTAATACGTACAGTAGCCTGCTGAGCCCAGACAGAGAGATAACCAAGCCCTCCTAATACGTACAGTAGCCTGCTGACCCCAGACAGAGAGATAACCAAGCCCTCTAATACGTACAGTAGCCTGCTGACCTCAGCCAGAGAGATAACCCAATCCCCCGCCTAATACGTACAGTAGCCTGCTGATCCCAGACCTAGAAATAACCAAGCCCTCCTAATACTTACAGTAGCCGGCTACCCCAACAGAGATAATAAAACCACGCCTCCTACATACGTCCGTAGCCTGCTGGAGCCCTGACAGATAATAACCCAGCCCTCCTAATCGTACAGTAGCTGCTGGATCCCAGACAGAGATATACCTAAGCCCTCCTCAAACGTACAGTACTGCTGACCCCAGACATAGAGATACCAAGCCCTCCTAATACGTCCCGTATCCGCTGTACCCAGACAGAGAGATAACCAAGCCCTCCTAATACGTACAGATAGCCGCTGAGCCCAGACAGAGAGATACCACAAGCCCTCCTAGATACGTACAGTAGCTGCTGAGGCCCAGACATATGGGGGAAGATAACCCAGCCCATCCTAAACTACAGTCTGCCTCTGAGACCCAACAGATAGATAACCAAGCCTCCTAATACGTACAGTAGCCTGCTGAGGCCGCAGACAGAGAGATAACCAAGCCCTCCAATACGTACATTATCCTGCTGACCCAAGACAGAAGATACAAGCCCTCCTAATACTTACAGTAGCCTGCTGAGCCCAGACAGAGAGATAACCAAAAGCAAGCCCTCCTACTAATCATTACAGTGCTGCTGAGCCCAGACAGAGAATGACGCAATCCTCCTAATACTACAGTAGCCTGCTGACCCCAGATAAGAGATACCCACCCTCTAATAACGTACAGTAGCCTGCTGACTCCGACAGCGAGATGACCAAGCCCTCCTAATACGTACAGTAGCCCTTCTGACCCGCAGACAAGAGATAACCACGCCCTCCTAAGACTACTAGCCTGCCTGAGCGCCAGACTGAGAGATAACCAAGCCCTCCTATACGTACATGCCTGCTGAGTGCCCCAGACAGAGAGATAAACCAAGCCTTCTAATACGTAAAGTAGCCTGCTGAGCCCTCTACATCACGCATTACCTGTGTATGATCACACAGGTTAGAGTTCTTTTTTTTCCTTCTTGTTACCCATTTAATGAATCAATATCTAAGCCCTCACACACAGACCACACACAATCACACACACACACCCACACACACCAGACCAGAACAAGACCACCCACACACACACACCCACAAACATCACACACCCACACACACACACACAGACACACCGCCACAGACAACAGACCAGACACAGCCACAGAACTACCCCCCCACAACAACCACACACACCCCCACACACACACACACACACACACACACACACACACACACACACCCACACACCAAGACACACACACATACACACACACACACACACACACACCACTCTTACTGACCATCGATGTGGATGATGAGGAATGGGGTAAGGGTGGGCTCATGCTACTTCATGTGCCCAGCTGGGACACCTGTGTTGGGTGTTGGGAGCCTCACCTTGAGTGGTTTGTGGGAGCGTGGTTATTCCTCCTCCTCCCCCTGCAGTCAGCAGTTCTGATTGGCTGCTGTGAGCTGGTGTCGTTGGACCACCAGGGCTTCTTTAAACTCCTCCTGGGTCTTGGTCTCCAGGAGCTTCTGTCTGAACGAGATGTCTGAGAATAACGTCCCAAATGTCCTGCCGAGCTCCATCGCTGTCTTCGTACTCTTCTGTGCAGAGGAGAGGAGATAGAGAGAGCATTATGACTGGCCAAACCAAAAAGAAGAACAAGTTTAATGATGAGCGTATTAGAAAAGATGGATGAGGAATAAAGGATCAGGATACGAGGAAGAAGGAGTAGGAGGAGACGGAGGAGGAGGAGGCAGAGGAAGAGGAAGAAGGAGGAGGGGGAGGAAGAGAAGGAGGAGACGGAGGAGGAGGACGAGGAGAAGGAGGAAGAGGATGAGAAGGAACGGGAGTCTGCTCCTTCTTACCTCTTGTTCCTTCTTCTTCCTCCTTTCTTCTCCCTCTTCTCCTATTTTCTTCTCTTCTTCTTCTTTCTTCTTGCTCTTCTTCTTCTCCTTCCTTCTTCTTCCTCCTTCTTCCTCTCCTTCTTCCATCATCTTCTTCTTCCTTTCTTTCCTTCCTCTTCTTCCTTCTCCTTCTTCCTCTTTCTCCTTCTTGTTCCTCTTCTTCTTCTCCTTCTCTCCCTCTTCCTCTTCTTCCTCCTTCCTCTTCTTCTCCCTCCTTCCTACTCTTCTCTTCTCTTCCTCCCTCTGTCCCTTCCTTCTTTTGTGGTCTTCTTTCTTTTTTTTTTTTTCTCTTCCGCCCGACTAAACGGGGGGCCCCAGTATAAAAATATAAATATGTCTGCAACTCACTAACTGTAAGTTGCTCTTGATAAGAGCGTCGGCTAATGACTAAAATGTATGTTGGTAGCCACCTCATGATGAGTGTCTTGTGAATGCATATGAATGACAGTCCATCTGCTGTAATAGAAAACATAGCATCCTCCCTCTCTAAAGACACCGACCAAAAGCCACTGGTCCCCAATGTGAAATTATTTTGCTGTATTCCAACAAAAGCACCAATGCTGAACAATTTTCAAAGGAGAATTACATGAAGAAATATTTGGGAAATTATCCATGACCAGATATCAAATGTAATGCGTTGATTGATCATATCTGGCCTTATTATGCGCATGCCTTTACACATGAACCAATCTGTCTTCTCTTTATGGCTTGGGGTTTCCACAGTCAGCACCCGCTTCGGGGCGTTGTGTGGCAAACCCACAACAATCGTTGCATTGGGCACAGTTTTCATGGGCCTTGTCTCGTGTGCACCTGCCGACTTGACATTATTACTTTTTTTTCCAGAGTAGGAGCTGTGTTACATGGGGACGCACTGCCTCCTTGGCTGCCTCCTCGGCTGCCTCCTTGACGCCGTCCTGACGGCCCTCCTTTGACAAGCCGTTGACGGCCTGCCTTGCGCCTCCTTGCCGGCCGCTTGAGGGCCTTGCTTTGGCGGCCTGCCTTTTAACGGCCTGCCTTGACGGGCTTCAGCTGCTTTCTTGGCATTCATGTGGTTCTCACGAAGCTCACATCCAGATCTATGATGAAATCTCTCCAGCTGACTGTTCTTGTCAGGCATTTCTTGTACGAACACTAACACTTTGATATCAGCCATGTCGATCACGTTGTAGAACACCTCAACAGGCCCAGCGGCGAGAAACCTCCTTTTTACAAGAGTCCAGTCTGGAGACATCTGGTTGAGTGCATCCACAACCAACCTACTCTGCATTAAATTACAATGAAAGTTGAATTTAGAATAATAATCCTAAATATTATAACAAACAAATGAATGTAATATAATATTTGTTTTTTGGCAGATGAAAGGCTATCTGGACATGGCAGAGATGTAGTATAGCTTGGTGTCATATCGTCTGTCACCGTCTTCGGTTTCTTCTTCTGGTCGCCGGTGGCAACAGTGGGATGCATTGTGCGAGGATGAAACACTTTGCTTTTACCACTCTCCTCACACCTTGAGTGTTGCTTTAGCCACTCTCCATCACACAACCGTGATGTTGTTTTAAACCACCCTCCATCACCCACGTATGTTTTGCTTTACCACTCCCATCACAACAGACCGTGAGTGTTGCTTTACCACCTCCATCACACACACCTGTTGAAGTGTTGCTTAAACTTACCACCTCCATCACACCGTGAGTGTTGCTTTAACCACGCCCATCACACCGTGGTGTTTGCTTACCACTCTCCATCACACCACACCGTGAGTGTTGGCGTGTAAATTAACCACTCTCCCATCAACAAACCCACACAAAACACCCGTGAGCTGTTGCTTTACCACTCTCCATCACAAAACCGGAGTGTTTGCTTATAACCAATCTCCATCAGAACCGGGAGTGTTGCTTTACCCACTCTCCATCACACCGTGAGTGTTGCTTTACACTCTCCATCCCACACCGTGATTTGTTTGCTTTACCCCACTCTCCATCACAAAACACACAACCGTGAGTGTTGCTTTACCACTCTCCATCACACTGTGATTGTTGGCTTTACCACTCTCCCTCACACCTGAGTGTTTTCCTTCACCACGCTCCATCACAACCGTGAGTGTTCTTAAAACCACTCTCCATCAACAACAACACCGTGAGTGTTGCTTTACCACTCTCCATCACAACCCGTGAGTGTTTGCTTTTACACTCTCCATCACAACAAACACACCGTGAGTGTTGCTTTACCCACTCTCCATCGCACCGTGATTGTTGCTTTACCACTCTCCATCGCACCGTGAGTGGGTTTTGCTTTACCACTCACCCTCGAACGTGAGTGTTGCTACCACTCTCCATCTCGCACTGTGAGTGTTGCTTTAAAAACACCACGCTCCATCGCACGTGAGTGTTGCTTTACCACTCTCCATCGCACCGTGAGTGGTTGCTTTCATTTACCAGTCCTCCATCACACCTTGAGTGTTGCTTTATTACCAGTCCTCCATCACACCATTAGTGTTTCTTTCATAACCCACGCTCCATCACAACACCCAACAAACCGTGAGTGTTGCTTTACCACGTCTTTCCATCACACCGTGAGTGTTCTTTACCACTCTCCATCACACGTGAGTGTTGCTTTACCAACCACTCTCCATCAAATCACACATGCTTGTTGGCTTTACTTACCACACTTCTCCATCACCCTTGAGTGTTGCTTTACCACTCTCCATCACACCGTGATTGTGCTTTACACTCTCCATCACACCACAAAACACCTGAGTGTTGCTTTATTAACCACTTCCATCGCACCGGGAGTGTTGCTTAAACCACTCTCCATCGCACCTTGAGTGTGTTCTTTCACCACACTCTCCATCGCACTGTTAGTGTTGGCTTTTACCACTCTCCATCGCACCGTGAGTTTTGCTGTTATTAACTCAATCTCCATCGCACACCGTGAGTGGTGCTTCCATTCTCCATCAACCAAACCGTAGTGTTGCTTTACCAGTCCCATCACACAATGAGCTTTGCTTTACCTCTCCTCCACCGTGAGTGTTGCTTTAAATACCACCCCATCACAAGCACCGTGAGTGTTTCTTTAAAACCACTCTCCAATCACACTGTGATTGTGCTTTACCACTCTCCATCACCCCGTGAGTGTTTGCTACCTCTCACTCATCACCTGTAGTGTTGCTTGTACCTCTCTCCCTCACTGATGTGGAGTAATCAGCTCCGCTGGTGTGTTGTTTTTGCGCATAGAGGGGGGATTCCCGCATTTGTTTGTTCACTGTTCCTACATGCTAGTCTCTTTGGTTCACCCTGTTCCTAGCAGGCTAGTCTTCTTTGTTCCTGTTCCTAGCATGCTAGTCGTTGTTTGGTTCACTGTTTTTCTAGCGGCTAGTCTTCTTTGTTCTACTGTTCCTAGGCAGGCTAGTCCTTTGTTTTTTCACTGTTCCTAGCGGCAGTCTTCTTTGTTCACGTTCCTAGCAGGCTATTCCTTCTTTGTTTTACACATGTGCCTAGCAAGGCTATCTTTGTTTGTTCCTGTTCCTAGAGGCTAGTCTTTGTTTGTTCATCGTTCCTAGCGGCTAGTCTTCTTTCTTTGTTCACTGTTCTAGCAGGCTAGTCCTTTGTTTGTTCACTGTTCCTAGCAGGCGTAGTCCTTCTTTGTCACTGTTCCTAGCAGTCTATTTTTTGTGTGTTCATGTTCCTATCATGCTAGTCTTTGTGTTTGTTCTCTGTTTTCCTAGCAGCTAGTCTCTTTGTTCACGTTCCTAGCAGCTAGTATTCTTTGTTCCTGTTCCCATAGCATGCTATTCTTTGGTTTTGTTTTCAATGTTCCTAGGCAGGCTAGTCCTTTCTTTGTTCCTGTTCCTAGCAGGCTAAGTCTTTGTTTGTTCACTGTCCTAGCAGCTAGTCTTCTTTTTCACTGTTCCAGCAGGCTAGTCTTTGTTTGTTCCCTGTTCCTACAGGCTAGTACTTTGTTTGTTCACTTTCCTAGCAGGCTATTTTTTTGTTCACTGTTTTCCTAGGCAGGCTCAGTCTTTGTTTGTTCACTGTTCCTAGCAGGCTAGTCTTCTTTGTTCACTGTTCCTAGCAGCTATCGTCTTTTTTTCACACTGTTCTAGCAGTCTAGTCCTTCTTTGTTCAACTGTCCTAGCAGGCTAGTCGTTGTTTGTTCCTGTTTCTTAGCAGGCTAGTTTTCTTTGTTCACTGTTCCTAGCAGGCTAGTCGTTGTTTGTTTCACTGTGCCTAGCAGGCTTATTCTTCTTTGTTCACTGTTCCTAGCAGGCTAGTCCTTCTTTGTTCACTGTATCCTAGCAGGCTCGCTTCTTTGGTTCACTGTTCCTAGCGGCTAAGTCTTCTTGTGTTTCACTGTTTCCTAGCGCTACGTCCTTCTTTGTTCATCACTGTTCCCTAGCAGGCTAGTCTTTGTTTTTTTCACTGTTTCTAGCAGGCTAGTCTTCTTTGTTCACTGTTCCTAGCAGGCTAGTCTTTGTTTGTTCACTGTTTCTAGCAGGCTAGTCTTCTTTGTTCACTGTTCCTAGCAGGCTAGTCTTTGTTTGTTCACTGTTCCTCACAGGCTAGTCCTTGTTTGTTCACTGTTCCTAGCAGGCTAGTCCTTCTATGTTCACTGTTTCCTATCCGGCTAGTCTTCTTTCTTTGTTCACTGTTCCTAGCATGCTAGTTTCTTCTTTGTTCACTGTTCCTAGCGGCTAGTCTTCTTTGGTTGTTCACTGTTCCTAGCATGCTAGTCCTTCTTTGTTTCACTTTTCCGTTCCTAGCAGTCTAGTCGTCTTTGTTCACTGTTCCTTCGGCTAGTCCCTTCTTTGTTCACTGTTCCTCAGGCTAAATTCCTCTTTTTTCACTGTTCCTCGCAGGCTAGTCCTTCTTTGTTCACTGTTTCCTAGCATGCTAGTCTTCTTTGTTCACTGACTGTCCTAGTAGGCTAGTCTTCTTTGTTCACTGTTCCTATAGGCTAGTCTTCCTTTGTTCACTGTTCCGAGCAGGCTGTCTTGTTTGTTCACTGTTTCCTAGCGGCTAGTCTTTGTTTGTTCACTGTTCCTAAGCAGCTATCCTTCTTTGTTCACGTTCCTAACAGGCTAGTCTTTGTTTGTTCACTGTTTCCTCGCAGGCTAGTCTTCTTTTGTCACTGTTCCTAGCAGGCCTCGTTTTTGTTTGTTTCACTGTCTCTAGCAGGCTCTCTTTTTGTTTTGTTCTCGGTTCCTATCAAGGCTAGTCTTCTTTTGTTCCCTGTTCCTCCTCAGGCTAATATTCTTTGTTCACTGTTCCTAGCGGCTAGTCTTTTTGTTTGTTCTCCTGTTCCTAGCAGGCTAGTCTTCTTTGTTCAATGTTCCGAGTCAGCTAGATTTCTTTGTTTCACTGTTCCTAGCAGGCTAGTCCTTTGGTTTGTTCCCTGTTCCTCCTAGCAGCTAGTCTCTTTGGTTCACCTGTTCATAGCAGGCCTATTCTTTGTTTGTTCAACGGTTCCTACAGCTAGTCCTTCTTTGTTCACTGTTCCTAGAGCAGCTAGTCTTTCTTTTGTTCACGGTTCCTATCAGGCTAGTTTTGTGTTTGTTCACTGTTCCTACAGGCTAGCTTTTGTTTTCTTCACTGTTCGAGCAAGGCTATCTTTGTTTGTTCACTGTTTCCTAGCAGGCCTAGTCTTCTTTGTTCACTGTTCCTAGCAGGCTAGTCTTTGTTTGTTCACTGTTCCTAGCAGGCTAGTCTTCTTTGTTCACTGTTCCTAGCAGGCTAGTCTTTGTTTGTTCACTGTTCCTAGCAGGCTAGTCTTCTTTGTTCACTGTTCCTAGCAGGCTAGTCTTTGTTTGTTCACTGTTCCCTACAGGCTAAGTGCTTTGTTTTGTTTTCACTGTTCCTAGCGGCTAGTTCTTTCTTTGTTCACTGTTTCCTAGCAAGGCTGAGTCTTTGTTTTTTGCACCCTGTTCCGAGCAGGCTAGTCATCTTTGTTCAACACCGTTCCTGCAGGCCTATTCCATCTTTGTTCACTGTTCCTAGCAGGCTAGTCTTTGTTTGTTCACTGTTCCTAGCAGGCTAGTCTTCTTTGTTCACTGTTCCTAGCAGGCTAGTCTTCTTTGTTCACTGTTCCTAGCAGGCTAGTCTTCTTTGTTCACTGTTCCTAGCAGGCTAGTCTTCTTTGCGATCAACTTGTCTGCAGGGAAATTGATGTGGAGAAGTTGTCCATTGTCATATTTCCAAGTGCTCTCACAGTCTCACGTCAGAATTAGAAATTCATCCATGTTTCTCAAACATCAAAATTCGAAATTGTTGCAAACATCAAATTTTGAAATGTTTAAGGTTAAGTTTAGGCATTAACTTCAAAATCTTAAGGTTAGGCAATAACTCTGAATGGTTAAGGTAAGGGTTAAGGTTTGGGATAGACTTTAACCAAAAATCTCAAAAACAACTTTCCATAGCTGATTCAAACTTGCAACCTTTGAAATCAGAGGCAGAATCTTAAACCCATCCACCATCCCCTAGCAAAACCGAAACCTATTGGAAGATAACAGCGCTCACTGTTGCCCCTAGTGGCTGGTTTCCACATCATCTCCCGACGTCCTCAGACATGGATGGACGTCCAATACTGACCTGTATTACAGGTGAACTGGCTGCTCATTTTTGCCTTTGCCCATGTAAGGCTCAAATCAAATTACATTTTATTGGTCAACAGTGCAGTAGCATCTAACAATTCATAACAATACCCACAAATCTAAAAAGTAAAAGAATGGAATTAAGAAATATATTATTATTAGGACGAGCAATGTCGGAGTGGCATTGACTAAAATACAGTAGAATAGAATACAGTATATACATATGAGATGAGTAAAGCAGTATGTAAACATTATTAAAGTGACTAGTGTTCCATTATTAAAGTGGCCAGTGATTCCATGTCTATGTATATAGGGCAGCAGCCTCTAAGGTGCAGGGTTGAGTAACCGGGTGGAAGCCGGCTAGTGATGGCTATTTAACAGTCTGATGGCCTTGAGATGTTTTTCATTCTCTCTGTCCCAGCTTTGATGCACCTGTACTGACCTCGCCTTCTGGATGATAACGGGGTGAACAGGCAGTGGCTCGGGTGGTTGATGTCCTTGATTGTCTTTTTGGCTTTCCTGTGACATCGGGTGCTGTAGGTGTCCTGGAGGGCGGGTAGTTTGCCCCCGGTGATGCATTGGACTGACCGCACCACCTTCTGGAGAGCCCTGCGCACCACCATCTCAAAGCCACAGTCTCAGACAGTCGCTCACCCGCTGGCCTGGTTTCATTTTTCCCCTGATGTGGAAAGCCACTAAGGAAAGTACTTGGTTTCGACATCGGCGGCTAACCAAAACTTAATTCCAAATTTGTCCGGTTTGTTGGCCATGTATTGGGTAAAATGGCACTAAGCCTTGGTTGTGAACAGTTGCTCTCCAACAGTTATGTTCTCTTCTGGCTTGTAACAAGCAATGTCTGAGACGGCGGTGAACTAGTCTGTCTGCACGCGTATTGGTCTTGTCACCTTATCATCAAACGCAGGTGTTGATAGTCTCTCTGAGACAGGTGTTGATAATCTCTCTGTTGCATGGTCTCTCTGACCCCATACCTATCAGACGAAAATGAGTCCACATCCATGCTCTTTCTGCCATATGCCCCGAGGACCAGTGGAGGCTGCTGAGGGGAGGATGGCTTATAATAATGGCTGGAACGGAGCAAATGGAACGGCATCAAACACGTTTGATGTACTTGATACCATTCCACCTATTCCGCTCCAGCAATTACCAAGATCCCGTCCTCCCCAATTAAGGTGCCACCAACCTCCTGTGCCGAGGACATAGAAGAGTGCAATAAATGGTTAGAGTTCATACATAGACATGTCCCCACGCACTGTTTCCTTTTCTGTGCTAATGAGCGACAGTACAATCTCTGATGTGCTGCAACATAACATCTGTCACATAAACAACAACAAAAATGTTGAGTGCGCTGGCAATTTGTCTCTGGAAGAATATTCTGGTAGTGTGAAGTGTAGGGCCTGCTCTCTCTGGGAGAATATTCTGGTAGTGTGAAGTGTAGGGTCTGCTCTCTCTGGGAGAATATTCTGGTAGTGTGAAGTGTAGGGCCTGCTCTCTCTGGGAGAATATTCTGGTAGTGTGAAGTGTAGGGCCTGCTCTCTCTGGGAGAATATTCTGGTAGTGTGAAGTGTAGGGCCTGCTCTCTCTGGGAGAATATTCTGGTAGTGTGAAGTGTAGGGCCTGCTCTCTCTGGGATAATTGTCACACTCTGGCTCCGGGACTTGTATTTGAGCCAGGGTGTATTCGTTTTGTTGGGGTTTGTTTTGGTTAGGTTGGGAATAGGGTGTGTTTATTTGGGTGTGTGTGGTTTTGGTTAGTTCTTGTGTAGTCATGTGACTCCCAATCAGAGGTAACGAGTGTCAGCTGTCGGCTCGTTATCTCTGATTGGGAGCCATATTTAATCTGTATGTTTTCCTTTGGGTGTTGTGGGTTTTTGTTCCATGTTCTGTCAGTGTTGCAGAGGACTTCACGAATCGTTCTTGTTTTGTTGTTTTGTTCCAGACTTTGATTTAATAAAGTCATGTTCGCTCAACGCGCTGCGCTTTGGTCTACTCATTCGTCAGACGATCGTGACAGAAAAACCCACCAATCTAGGACCAAGCGGCGTGTCAAGCGGCAACAGGATCCACCTACAAAGGATTCATGGACATGGGAGGAGATACTGGATGGAAAGGGTCCTTGGGCACAACCGGGAGAATATCGCCGTCCTCGTGAAGAGCTGGAGGCAGCTAAAGCCGAGAGGAGGCAATATGAGGAGGCAGCACGGAGGCAAGGCTGGAAGCCCGTGAGCACTAGCCAAAAATTTCTTGGGGGGGGCCTTAAAGGGAGTGTGGCGAGGTCAGGTAGGAGACCTGCGCCTACTCCCTGTACTTACCGTGGAGAGCGAGAGTACGGGCAGACACCGTGTTACGCAGTAGAGCGCATGGTGTCTCCTGTACGCGTGCATAGCCCGGTTCGGTACATTCCAGCTCCACGTATCGGCCGGGCTAGATTGAGCGTTGAGCCGGATGTCATGAAGCCGGCCCAACGCATCAGGCCACCAGTGCGTCTCCTCGGGCCGGCTTACATGGCACCAGCCTTACGCATGGTGTCCCCGGTTCGCCTACATAGCCCGGTGCGGGTTATTCCTTCTTCCCGTACTGGTCGGGCGACGGGAGTATACAACCAGGTAAGGTTTGGGCAGGCTCAGTGCTCAAGGGAGCCAGTACGCCTGCACGGTCCGGTATTTCCAGCGCCACCTCCCCGCTCCAGCCCAGTACCACCAGTGCCTACACCAACGCACCAAGCCTCCTGTGTGTCCCCAGAGTCCTGTGTGTCCTGTTGCTGCTCCCCGCACTAGCCCTGAGATGCGTGTCCTCAGCCCGGGACCACCAGTTCCGGCACCACGCACTAGGCCTTATGTGCGTCCCCAGGGTCCAGCATGCCCTGTTGCTGCTCCCCGCACTAGCCCTGAGATGCGTGTCCTCAGCCCGGGACCACCAGTTCCGGCACCACGCACTAGGCCTTATGTGCGTCCCCAGGGTCCAGCATGCCCTGTTGCTACTCCCCCGCACTAGCCCTGAGATGCGTGTCCTCAGCCCGGGACCACCAGTTCCGGCACCACGCACTAGGCCTTATGTGCGTCCCCAGGGTCCAGCATGCCCTGTTGCTACTCCCCGCACTAGCCCCTGAGATGCGTGTCCTCAGCCCGGGACCACCAGTTCCGGCACCACGCACTAGGCCTTATGTTGCGTCCCCAGGGTCCAGCATGCCCTGTTGCTACTCCCCGCACTAGCCCTGAGATGCGTGTCCTCAACCCGGGACCAACCAGTTCCGGCAACCACGCACCAGGCCTATAGTGCGTCTCGGCCGGCCCAGAGTCCTGCCGTCTGCCCAACGGCGCCTGAACTGCCCGTCTGCCCAACGGCGCCTGAACTGCCCGTCTGCCCAACGCCGTCTAAGCCGCCCGTCTGCCATGAGCCTTCAGAGCCGTCCGCCAGACCGGAGCCGCTAGAGCCTTCCGCCAGACAGGAGCAGCCGAAGCCTTTCCGCCAGACAGGAGCAGCCAGAGCCTTCCGCCAGACAGGATCAGCCATAGCCTTCCGCCAGACAGGACCAGCCAGAGCCTTCAGCCAGCCATGAGCAGCCAGATCCGTCAGCCAGCCATGAGCAGCCAGATCCGTCAGCCAGCCATGAGCAGCCAGATCCGTCAGCCAGCCATGAGCAGCCAGATCCGTCAGCCAGCCATGAGCAGCCAGATCCGTCAGCCAGCCATGAGCAGCCAGATCCGTCAGCCAGCCATGAGCAGCCAGATCCGTCAGCCAGCCCATGAGCAGCCAGATCCGTCAGCCAGCCATGAGCCGTCCAGCCGGGATCCGCCAGAGCCGTCTAGCCGGGATCCGCCAGAGCCGTCCAGCCGGGATCCGCCAGAGCCGTCCAGCCGGGATCCGCCAGCCAGCCAGGATCCGCCAGCCAGCCAGGATCCGCCATTCAGTCCGGTGCTGCCCCTTAATCCGGGTGGGTTAAGTTGGAGGGTGGTCAGTTGGAGGAGGCTACGGAAGCGGGTAGTGACTATGGTGGGGTGGGGGACCACGACCAGAGCCAGAACCACCGCCGAAGAGGTATGCCCACCCAGCCATCCCTTGGTTAGCCCTAGTTGAGGCGCGGTCGCAGTCCGCGCCTTTAGGGGGGGGTACTGTCACACTCTGGCTCCGGGACTTGTATTTGAGCCAGGGTGTATTCGTTTTGTTGGGGTTTGTTTTGGTTAGGTTGGGAATAGGGTGTGTTTATTTGGGTGTGTGTGGTTTTGGTTAGTTCTTGTGTAGTCATGTGACTCCCAATCGGAGGTAACGAGTGTCAGCTGTCGGCTCGTTATCTCTGATTGGGAGCCATATTTAATCTGTATGTTTTCCTTTGGGTGTTGTGGGTTTTTTGTTCCATGTTCTGTCAGTGTTGCAGAGGACTTCACGAATCGTTCTTGTTTTGTTGTTTTGTTCCAGACTTTGATTTAATAAAGTAATGTTCGCTCAACGCGCTGCGCTTTGGTCTACTCATTCGTCAGACGATCGTGACAATAATATTCTGGTAGTGTGAAGTGTAGGGCCTGCTCTCTCTGGGAGAATATTCTGGGCCTTTCTGTTGTGCTCTCGTCACTCTTTTCTACCCAAGCCGTGCCATCCCTGCCAGACTCCTGTCTCACCGTGGCAGTTGGGATCACCGTCTCAGTTGGCCCTGTTATGGTTTTTCTGCGGCGAGGCTCAGGCATTGGAGGCAGAGGCTCGAAGTCAACATCAGAATCAGATGATTTCAAGCTCAATATCTGATCTTCCATCCGACTCCAGCTCATCTAAATTCTGCAGCATTTGCAATGCTGTCAGTGCGTCCATTTGTTTGGGGGCATATTTTTTGGGGCCTGTGGCAGTTCTAGAAATCGGATCATTTCCGTTCCTATTTTGACAGGTTGTTAGATGAAACAGCTTACATTCTGAATGCTAGGCTACCATCTCAGTTGTCTCTGGAATAAAAATGGTATTGAGCCGCTAATGTAAAGTAACTGTCCATAAAAATATTTATACACACTACCAGTCAAAAGTTTGGACACAGCTACTCATTCCAGGGTTTTTCTTTATTTTTTAAACTATTTTCTACATTGTGGAATAACAGTGAAGACATCAAAACTATGAAATAACACATATGGAATCATGTAGTAACTAAAAGAAGTGTTAAAGAAATCAAAATATGTTATATTTTAGATTCTTCAAAGTATCCACCCTTTGCCTTGATGACAGCTTTGCACACTCTTGGCACACTCTTTCCCAAAATAATTTATCATAATTTATCGCAGATTTATCATTATCGCAAGAAATTAGTCAATTTATGGTGATATGGCTTTATATTGCCCAGCTCTTTCCCCCTTCTGATAACCAGGTGGCGAATCGCATCTCTGCATGTCTGGCAGACATATCAGTATGGATGATGGATCACCACCTCAAGCTGAACCTTGGCAAGACGGAGCTGCTCTTCCTCCCGGGGAAGGACTGCCCGTTCCATGATCTCGCCATCACGGTTGACAACTCCGTTGTGTCCTCCTCCCAGAGTGCGAAGAGCCTTGGCGTGACCCTGGACAACACCCTGTCGTTCTCCGCTAACATCAAGGCGGTGACCCGATCCTGCAGGTTCATGCTCTACAACATTGGGAGAGTACGACCCTGCCTTACACAGGAAGCGGCACAGGTCCTAATCTAGGCACTTGTCATCTCCCGTCTGGATTACTGCAACTCGCTGTTGGCTGGGCTCCCTGCCTGTGCCATTAAACCCCTACAACTCATCCAGAATGCCGCAGCCCGTCTGGTGTTCAACCTTCCCAAGTTCTCTCACGTCACCCCCCGCTCCTCCGCACACTCCACTGGCTTCCAGTTGAAGCTCGCATCTGTTACAAGACCATGGTGCTTGCCTATGGAGCTGTGAGGGGAACGGCACCTCCGTACCTTCAGGCTCTGATCAGTCCCTACACCCAAACGAGGGCATTGCGTTCATCCACCTCTGGCCTGCTGGCCCCCCTACCTCTGCGGAAGCACAGTTCCCGCTCAGCCCAGTCAAAACTGTTCGCTGCTCTGGCACCCCAATGGTGGAACAAGCTCCCTCACGACGCCAGGACAGCGGAGTCACTCACCACCTTCCGGAGACATTTGAAACCCCACCTCTTTAAGGAATACCTGGGATAGGATACAGTAATCCTTCTACCCCTCCCCCCCCTAAAAAAAATAAAATAAAATAAAATAAAAAATTATATATATATATATTGTAAAGTGGTTATCCCACTGGCTATAGGGTGAATGCACCAATTTGTAAGTCGCTCTGGATAAGAGCGTCTGCTAAATGACGTAAATGTAAATGTAAATGTAGATAAGGTGATACTGATGAGTTGGGCAAAGAGGAGACAAATTTGAGGAGAAAAGGGGGTTGAGGTCAGACCATCAGACTGAAGCATAAAGGAAAGGCTGGATGGAAAGTAAAGGGTTTGTAAAGGATGACATAGTTACCATTCTGAGTGGTGCCAGGATGAGGATGACATAACGGACTTCACAGCAGTTCTGTCCCCAGTTCTGAGGCCGCTCCAGACGAGAGATACAGACATGACGTCTTTGGAGACTTTTCACATTGCAGCTGGAACACAGATAACACATCATACAGAGGTTATAACACATCACACAGGTTATAACACATCATACAGAGGTTCTAACATATCATACAGAGGTTCTAACACATCATACCGAGGTTATAAACACATCACACAGATTATAACGCATCATACCCGAGGTTATAACACATCATGCAAATGTTATAACATATCATGCAGAGGTTATAACACATCACACAGGTTATAACACATAATACAGGTTATAACACATAATCTTCAAAAGCAGGCTATTTGGGTGGTCCCCGTCTCCGAAGTGCAGAGTGTTTGGTGCAGCCGGTACCTCTTAGTTCCCAAGAGCGATGGAATGTTGCGCCCCATCCCGAACTTGCATGTTTTAAACAAGCACCTCAAGGTTTGCAAGTTCAAAATGCTCACACTTCACCGGCTATTGCAGTCGGTAGGCCCCAGCGATTGGTACGCGTCCATGGATCTGAACGATGTGTATTTTCATGTGGCTATACATCCTCCCCACAGAAAGTTTAGGAGGTTTCATTTCGAGGGTGTGGCCTATGAGTTTCTGGTCCTGCCTTTCAGGCTCTCCCTATCGCACCTTTTCTATGGAGGTGGAGGCGGCTTTGGTACTGGTGCGGTGCCAGTGGATCAGAGTATTGGCCTATCTGGATGATTGGCTGGTCATAGCAGGTGGAGCTCCACACTGTCACGCTGGTTTCCATATTCAGTCTCTGGGGTTCATAGTGATTCAAAAAAATAGTTGTTTGACTTCCGGCTCAGCGCATTTAGTTTCTGGGTCTCGTTCTGGACTCGGTTCTGAATCATGCATTTTTGGCCCAACAGAGGAGGGTCCCATTCTAGGTCTGTCTGGTACGGTTCCTCTATGATAGCTGTGGTGCCTCTGGGACTTCTGTTGATGTGTCTGCTTCAGCGCTGGCTGATTGCTACACGTCTAGACGCATCTCGCCACTGCCATCGGTTGCTCAAGGTATCCCTGCCGTGCCGAAGGGCGTTGACTCCTTGGAGAGACCCCGTCACTGCTGTTGCATACCTCGAACATGATTACGACTATACAGAAGAAGGTTGTATACATATAAGTAGAGAGTTGGTGTCAGGTTAAAGGACTTTTCTTACAAGAGCTTTTTGAGCAGGGCCTTTGTTTTTCCACAGTGAAAGTACATATGGCAGCCATGCTCTGTGTGAGCCTCCGTTTGAACCAATGGAGTCCATGGACCTGAAGGTCCTTTCCTACAATACTGCCCTGCTCATGGCCTTGGCATCGACAAAGCACGCTGGGGATCTCCACGCGCTTTCAGGACACCCTTCCTGTTTGGAGTTCGCGCCTGGCGACTCCAAGGTGGTGTTACGTTTTTGCTCCCAAGGTTACGCCTGTGTCTTACAGGTCCCTATATCTAACAGGTCCATATATATTACAGTTCCCTATATATTACAGGTCCCTATATATTACAGGTCCCTATATATTACAGGTCCCTATATATTACAGGTCCCTATATCTAACAGGTCCCTATATATTACAGGTCCCTATATATTACAGGTCCCTATATATTACAGGTCCCTATATATTACAGGTCCCTATATATTACAGGTCCCTATATATTACAGGTCCCTATATCTAACAGGTCCCTATATCTAACAGGTCCCTATATCTAACAGGTCCCTATATATTACAGGTCCCTGTGTCTAACAGGTCCCTATATATTACAGGTCCCTATATCTAACAGGTCCCTATATATTACAGGTCCCTATATATTACAGGTCCCTATATATTACAGGTCCCTATATATTACAGGTCCCTATATATTACAGGTCCCTATATATTACAGGTCCCTATATATTACAGGTCCCTATATCTAACAGGTCCCTGTATATTACAGGTCCCTATATATTACAGGTCCCTGTGTCTAACAGGTCCCTATATATTACAGGTCCCTATATATTACAGGTCCCTATATCTAACAGGTCCCTATATATTACAGGTCCCTATATATTACAGGTCCCTATATCTAACAGGTCCCTATATATTACAGGTCCCTGTGTCTAACAGGTCCCTATATATTACAGGTCCCTATATATTACAGGTCCCTATATATTACAGGTCCCTATATCTAACAGGTCCCTATATATTACAGGTCCCTATATATTACAGGTCCCTGTGTCTTACAGGTCCCTATATATTACAGGTCCCTATATATTACAGGTCCCTGTGTCTAACAGGTCCCTATATATTACAGGTCCCTATATATTACAGGTCCTATATATTACAGGTCCCTATATCTAACAGGTCCCTATATATTACAGGTCCCTATATCTAACAGGTCCCTATATATTACAGGTCCCTGTGTCTAACGGGTCCCTATATATTACAGGTCCCTATATATTACAGGTCCCTATATATTACAGGTCCCTATATCTAACAGGTCCCTATATCTAACAGGTCCCTATATATTACAGGTCCCTATATCTAACAGGTCCCTATATCTAACAGGTCCCTATATATTACAGGTCCCTGTGTCTAACAGGTCCCTATATATTACAGGTCCCTATATATTACAGGTCCCTATATCTAACAGGTCCCTATATATTACAGGTCCCTATATCTAACAGGTCCCTATATATTACAGGTCCCTATATATTACAGGTCCCTATATATTACAGGTCCCTATATATTACAGGTCCCTATATCTAACAGGTCCCTATATATTACAGGTCCCTATATATTAACAGGTCCCTATATATTACAGGTCCCTATATATTACAGTCCCCTATATCTAACAGGTCCCTATATATTACAGGTCCCTATATATTACAGGTCCCTATATATTACAGGTCCCTAATATCTAACAGGTCCCTATATATTACAGGTCCCTGTGTCTAAACAGGTCCCTATATATTACAGGTCCCTATATATTACAGGTCCCTATATTACAGGTCCCTATATCTAACAGGTCCCTATATATTACAGGTCCCTATATCTAACAGTCCCTATATATTACAGGTCCCCTATATATTACAGGTCCCTATATATTACAGGTCCCTATATATTACAGGTCCCTATATCTAACAGGTCCCTATACATTACAGGTCCCTATATATTACAGGTCCCTATATATTACAGGTCCCTATATATTACAGGTCCCTATATCTAACAGGTCCCTATATATTACAGGTCCCTATATATTACAGGTCCCTATATATTACAGGTCCCTATATCTAACAGGTCCCTATATATTACAGGTCCCTGTGTCTAACAGGTCCCTATATATTACAGGTCCCTATATATTACAGGTCCCTATATATTACAGGTCCCTATATATTACAGGTCCCTATATATTACAGGTCCCTATATATTACAGGTCGCTATATATTACAGGTCCCTATATCTAACAGGTCCCTGTGTCTAACAGGTCCCTATATATTACAGGTCCCTATATCTAACAGGTCCCTGTGTCTAACAGGTCCCTATGTCTAACAGGTCCCTATATCTAACAGGTCCCTATATCTAACAGGTCCCTATATCTAACAGGTCCCTATGTCTTACAGGTCCCTATATCTAACAGGTCCCTATATATTATAGGTCCCTGTGTCTTACAGGTCCCTGTGTCTAACAGGTCCCTATATATTACAGGTCCCTATGTCTAACAGGTCCCTATATATTACAGGTCCCTATATATTACAGGTCCCTATATCTTACAGGTCCCTATATCTAACAGGTCCCTATGTCTAACAGGTCCCTATATCTAACAGGTCCCTATATATTACAGGTCCCTATATATTACAGGTCCCTATGTCTTACAGGTCCCTGTGTCTAACAGGTCCCTATATATTACAGGTCCCTATATATTACAGGTCCCTATATATTACAGGTCCCTATATATTACAGGTCCCTATATATTACAGGTCCCTATGTCTAACAGGTCCCTATATCTAACAGGTCCCTATATATTATAGGTCCCTATATATTACAGGTCCCTATATATTACAGGTCCCTGTGTCTTACAGGTCCCTATATCTAACAGGTCCCTATATATTACAGGTCCCTGTGTCTAACAGGTCCCTGTGTCTAACAGGTCCCTATATATTACAGGTCCCTATATATTACAGGTCCCTATATATTACAGGTCCCTATATATTACAGGTCCCTATATATTACAGGTCCCTATATATTACAGGTCCCTATATATTACAGGTCCCTGTGTCTAACAGGTCCCTATATATTACAGGTCCCTATATATTACAGGTCCCTATATATTACAGGTCCCTATATCTAACAGGTCCCTATATATTACAGGTCCCTATATCTAACAGGTCCCTATATATTACAGGTCCCTATATATTACAGGTCCCTATATATTACAGGTCCCTGTGTCTAACAGTCCCTATATATTACAGGTCCCTATATATTACAGGTCCCTATATATTACAGGTCCCTATATATTACAGGTCCCTATATATTACAGGTCCCTGTGTCTAACAGGTCCCTATATATTACAGGTCCCTATATATTACAGGTCCCTATGTATTACAGGTCCCTATATCTAACAGGTCCCTATATATTACAGGTCCCTATATATTACAGTCCCTTATATTACAGGTCCCTATATCTAACAGGTCCCTGTGTCTAACAGGTTCCCTATATATTACAAGGTCCCTATATCTAACAGGTCCCTATATATTACAGGTCCCTATATATTACAGGTCCCTATATATTACAGGTCCCTATATATTACAGGTCCCTATATATT
This sequence comes from Coregonus sp. 'balchen', assembly GCA_902810595.1. Taxonomy (NCBI): domain Eukaryota; kingdom Metazoa; phylum Chordata; class Actinopteri; order Salmoniformes; family Salmonidae; genus Coregonus; species Coregonus sp. 'balchen'. Next base: position 770,525 of record LR778277.1, read on the forward strand.
ACAGGTCCCTATATCTAACAGGTCCCTGTGTCTAACAGGTCCCTATATCTAACAGGTCCCTATGTCTAACAGGTCCCTATATATTACAGGTCCCTATATATTACAGGTCCCTATATATTACAGGTCCCTATATATTACAGGTCCCTATATATTACAGGTTCCCTATATATTACAGGTCCCTATATATTACAGGTCCCCTATATCTAACAGGTCCCTATATATTACAGGTCCCTATATATTACAGGTCCCTATATATTACAGGTCCCGATATATTACAGGTCCCTATATATTACAGGTCCCTATATATTACAGGTCCCTATATATTACAGGTCCCTATATCTAACAGGTCCCTATATATTACAGGTCCCTATATATTACAGGTCCCTATATATTACAGGTCCCTATATATTACAGGTCCCTGTGTCTAACAGGTCCCTATATATTACAGGTCCCTATATATTACAGGTCCCTATATATTACAGGTCCCTATATCTAACAGGTCCCTGTGTCTAACAGGTCCCTATATATTACAGGTCACTATATCTAACAGGTCCCTATATATTACAGGTCCCTATATATTACAGGTCCCTATATATTACAGGTCCCTATATATTACAGGTCCCTATATATTACAGGTCCCTATATATTACAGGTCCTATATATTACAGTCCCTATATATTACAGGTCCCTATATCTAACAGGTCCCTATATATTACAGGTCCCTATATATTACAGGTCCCTATATATTACAGGTCCCTATATATTACAGGTCCCTATATATTACAGGTCCCTATATCTAACAGGTCCCTATATATTACAGGTCCCTATATATTACAGGTCCCTATATATTACAGGTCCCTATATATTACAGGTCCCTATATATTACAGGTCCCTATATATTACAGGTCCCTGTGTCTAACAGGTCCCTATATATTACAGGTCCCTATATATTACAGGTCCCTATATATTACAGGTCCCTATATATTACAGGTCCCTATATCTAACAGGTCCCTATATATTACAGGTCCCTGTGTCTTACAGGTCCCTATATCTAACAGGTCCCTATATATTACAGGTCCCTATATATTACAGGTCCCTGTGTCTTACAGGTCCCTATATCTAACAGGTCCCTATATATTACAGGTCCCTATATATTACAGGTCCCTATATATTACAGGTCCCTATTTATTACAGGTCCCTATATATTACAGGTCCCTATATCTAACAGGTCCCTATATATTACAGGTCCCTATGTCTAACAGGTCCCTATATCTAACAGGTCCCTATATCTAACAGGTCCCTGTGTCTAACAGGTCCCTGTGTCTAACATGTCCCTATATCTAACAGGTCCCTATATATTACAGGTCCCTATGTCTTACAGGTCCCTATATATTACAGGTCCCTATATATTACAGGTCCCTATATATTACAGGTCCCTATATATTACAGGTCCCTATATATTACAGGTCCCTATATCTAACAGGTCCCTATATATTACAGGTCCCTGTGTCTTACAGGTCCCTATATCTAACAGGTCCCTATATATTACAGGTCCCTATATATTACAGGTCCCTGTGTCTTACAGGTCCCTATATCTAACAGGTCCCTATATATTACAGGTCCCTATATATTACAGGTCCCTATATATTACAGGTCCCTATATATTACAGGTCCCTGTGTCTAACAGGTCCCTATATCTAACAGGTCCCTATATATTACAGGTCCCTATATATTACAGGTCCCTATATCTAACAGGTCCCTATATATTACAGGTCCCTATATATTACAGGTCCCTATATATTACAGGTCCCTATATATTACAGGTCCCTATATATTACATGTCCCTATATATTACAGGTCCCTATATCTAACAGGTCCCTATATATTACAGTTCCCTATATATTACAGGTCCCTGTGTCTAACAGGTCCCTATATCTAACAGGTCCCTATATCTAACAGGTCCCTATATCTAACAGGTCCCTATATATTACAGGTCCCTATATATTACAGGTCCCTGTGTCTTACAGGTCCCTGTGTCTAACAGGAAATTGTTACAAATTAATTACAAATGAAAAGCTGAAATGTCTTGAGTCAATAAGTATTCAACCCCTTTGTTATGGTAAGCCTAAATACGTTCAGGAGTAAAACATTTGCTGAACAAATCACATAATAAGTTGCATGGACTCACTCTCTGTGCAATAATAGTGTTTAACATGATTGTTGAATGACTACCTCATCTCTGTACCCCATGCATACAATTATCTGTAAGGTCCCTCAGTCGAGCAGTGAATTTCAAACACAGATTAAACCACAAAGACCAGGGAGATTTTCCAATGCCTCGCAAAGAAGGGCACCTATTGGTAGATTAGTAAAAACAAAAAGCAGACATTGAATATATGGTGAAGTTATTAATTACACTTTGGATGGTGTATCAATACACCCAGTCACTACAAAGATACAGGCGTCCTTCCTAACTCAGTTGCTGGAGAGGAAGTAAACTGCTCAGGGATTTCACCATGAGGCCATGGTGACTAAAACATGTAACAAGAGTTATGGCTGTGATAGGAGAAAACTGAGGATGGATCAACAACATTGTAGTTACTCCACAATACTAACCTAAATGACAGAGTGATAAAAAGAATAAAAATATTCCAAAACATACATCCTGTTTGCAACAAGGCACTAAAGTAATACTGAAAAAAATGTGGCAAAGAAATGAACTTTTTGTCCTGAATACAGAGTATTATGTTTAGGGCAAATCCAACACAACACATCCCTGAGTACCACTATTTTCAAGCATGTTGGTGGCTGCGTTATGCTATGGGTATACTTTTAATTGTTAAGGAGTTATTCAGGATAAAAAAGAAACGGAATGGAGCTAAGCACAGGGAAAATCCTAGAGGAAAACCTGGTTCAGTCTGCTTTCCACCAGACACTGGGAGATGAATTCACCTTTCAGTAGGACAATAACCTAAAACACAAGGCCAAATCTACAATGGAGTTGCTTACCAAGAAGACAGTGAATGTTCCTGAGTGGCAGAGTTACAGTTTTGATTTAAATCTACTTGAAAATCTATGGCAAGACTTGAAAATGGTTGTCTAGCAATGATCAACAACCAATTTGACAGAGCTTGAAGAATTTTGAAAAGAATAATGGGCAAATGTTGCACAATCCAGGAGTGGAAAGCTCTTAGAGACTTACCCAGAAAGACTCACAGCTGTAATCGCTGCCAAAGGTGATTCATCAAAGTATTGACTTGGGTGTGAATTCTTATGTAAATGAGGTATGTGTGTAGTTCATTTTCAATAAATTAGCACAATTTTCTAAAAACATGTTTTCACTTTGTCATTATAGGGTATTGTATGTAGATGGATGATAAAAAAAATCTACTTAATCCATTTTGAATTCAGGCTGTAACAATAAAATGTTGAATAATTAAGGGTGTAGGAGGATCTGTATCTCTCCTAAAGGACAATCACACTGAGCTGATTTGCTGTTTTTTTTCTAACAAAAAAAAAAAAAAAAAAAAAAAAAAAACATTTGTTCAGAAAACGTAGGGGGCCGAATAAAATCACCCTCGGGCCGCCAGTTGGGGAACCTTACAGGATACACAGCCAGGACTGTTGGTACTGGATCCCAGTGGTGGTGGCTGTCACTCCCTGGATAGTCTCCGATACCAGGTGGACTGCAGGGGGGACAGACAAGGGGGACAGACAGGGGGGACAGACAGGGGGGACAGACAGGGGGGGGACAGACAGGGGGGACAGACAGAGGGGACAGACAGGGGGGGACAGACAGGGGGGACAGACAGGGGGGACAGACAGGGGGGGACAACAGGGGGGACAGACAGGGGGTACAGACAGGGGGGGGACAGCAGGGGGACAGACAGGGGGGCCAAAAGGGGGACAGACAAAGGGAACAGGGGGGACAACAAAGGGGGAGACAGGGGGGACAACAGGGGGGACAGACAAAGGGGGGACAGACAGAGGGGACAGACAGGGGGGACAGACAAGGGGGGGCAGACAAAGGGGGGACAACAGGGGGGGGCCCAAGGGGAAAAAGGGGCGGGGGGGGCGGGACGGGGGGGACAGACAGGGGGGGCGGGGGGAAAGGGGGTTGGGGGGGGTTTGAGGATTGTGGGGGTGTTTTTCCCTTTAAAAACCCACCCCCCAAAAACACACCACCACCCACCACCAACGCACACCACCCACCACACAAAAACCCCCGCACACCACAACACAATGCCCAGGAAATTTTGAAATGAAAGTTTTTAAAATACAAAAACAAATAATGAAAACAGTTTTAAAACCAAAGCCTTGTTAAAAACCAAAGGGGACTGGCGGAGGGGTTTCCCAAATGGCACCCCAGTAATAAAAGGTCTAAACACAATCCTTATCCCTCCCCCCTCCCCCCCCGGATCCTTCCCCCCCCCCCTTACCCCCTCCCTCCCCTCCCCCTAACCCCCTCCCCCCCCTTTGGGCCCTTTTATCCCCTCCCCCCTGTGATCCCTCCCTCCCCCTTTTTCCCCCTCCCTCCCTCGCCCTATACCCCTCCCTCCTCCCCCCTTTCCCTCCCTCCTCGCCCGGGTATCCCTCCCGCCCCCCCCTGTCCCCCCTCCCCGCCCTTTTATCCCTCCCTCCCCCCCTTTCGCCGGGTTTCCCTCCCCCCTCGCCCTATATCCCTCCCCCCCCGCCCCCCTATATCCCCCCCCCTCCCCCTTTTAAAACCCCTCCCTCCCCGCCCTGTATCCCCCCCGCCCCTTTTTTCCCCCCTAAAAGCCCTCCCCTTTTTTTTCGCCCAATACCCCCCCCTCCTTGGGCCCTGTACCCCTCCCCCCCCCCTTTCGCCCTGAAATCCTCCCCCCCGGGGGGGCCGGGGGGTTAATCCCTTTCCCCCCTCGCCCGGGTATTCCTTTCCCCCCCCCGCCCTAATCCCTCCCCCCCTCGCCCTATATCCCCCCCCCCTCCCCGCCCAAATCCCTCCCTCCCTCCCCCCCTTTTATCCCCCCCTCCGTTTCCCCTTTAACCCCTTTCCCTCCTTCGCCCTATATCCCCCCCCTCCCTCCCCCGGGTACCCTCCCTCCCTCCGCCCTGTCCCCGGCCCCCCCCCGCCCTAATCCCCCCCTCCCGCCCCCCCATACCCCTTTCCCCCCTTTCCCCCCAGGATCCCCCCCTCCCCCCTCCCCCGACCCTTATCCCCCCTCCCCGCCCGGTACCCCCTCCCTCCCTCGCCCTGTACCCCTCCCTCCCCCCCCCGGGGTTCCCCCCTCCCGCCCTGTTCCCCCCTCCCCCCCCGGGGCCCTCCCTCCCCCCTGGGCCCTTTTTATCCCCCCCTCCCCCTTCCCCCCATACCCCTCCCTCCCCTGCCCTAACCCTCCCCCCCCGCCCTATTCCCCCCCCCGCCCGTATCCCCCCCTCCACGCCCTATTTTTCCCCCCCTCCTTCCCCCTTTAATTTCCCTCCCCCCCTTAAACCCCTTGTATCCCTCCCTCCCCCCCCTCGCCCTTTTTTATCCCTCCCTCCCTCCCCGGACCCCTCCCTCCCTGGGCCCTGTTTTTTCCCCTTTCCCCCTCGCCCTTTACCCCTCCCTCCCTCCCCCATTTTCCCTCCCTCCCCCCGCCCAAAATATCCCCCCCCTCCCTCGCCCTATTCCCCCCCCCCTCCCCCCTTTACCCTCCCCCCTCGCCCTATACCCTCCCTCCCGCCCTAAAACCCTCCCCCCTTTCGCCCTATACCCCTCCCCCCTTTTCGCCCTATATCCCCCCCTCCCTCCCCGGGTTTTCCCTCCCCCCCTCGCCCTTTTATCCCTCCCTCCCCGCCCTATACCCCTTTCCCCCCTCACCCAAATTCCCTCCCCCCTTCGCCCTGTACCCCCTCCCCCCTTTCCCTCGCCCTTTTATCCCTCCCCCCCTGCCCTGTTTTCCCTTTCCCTCCCTCCCCCTGTACACTCACTCCCCTCCCCCTGTACCCATCCCCCCTCGCCCTATATCCCCCCCCCTTTCCCGCCCTTTTCCCCCCCCCCTCCCCATTCCCCCCTCCTTCGCCCTATATCCCTCCCTCCCTCGCCCTATCCTCCCCTCCCCCCCTCCTAGCCTTATCCCTCCCCCCCTCGCCCTGTATCCCTCCCTCCCTCGCCCTGTATCCCTCCCTCCCTCGCCCTGTATCCCTCCCTCCTCGCCCTATACCCCCCCTCCTCCCTTCCCCTTATCCCCCCCCTCCCTCCCCCTGTTCCCCCCTCCCTCCCTCCCCCTTATCCCTCCCCCCCTCGCCCTTATCCCTCCCCCTCCCCAACCCCTTCCCTATCCCCCCTCCTTGCCTTATCCCCCCCCTCCCCCCTCGCCCTGTATCCCTCCCTCCCTCCCTTCCCCTATCCCCTTTTCCCTCCTTCGCCCTATATCCCTCCCTCCCTCGCCCTATATCCCTCCCTCCTTCGCCCTATATCCCTCCCCTTCGCCCTATATCCCTCCCTCCTTCGCCCTATATCCCGCCCTCCTTCGCCCTTATTCCCTCCCCCCCTAATCCCTCCCTCCTTCGCCGTTATCCCCCCTCCCTCGCCCTGTACCCCTTCCCTCCCTCGCCCTGTTCCCTTTCCCTCCCCCCGCCCTTATCCCCCTCCTTCCCCTTCCCCCTCCTTCGCCTTACCCCCTCCCCTCCCTCCCCTGTTCCCCTCCCTCCGGCCTGCCCTCCCTCCCCTGTAATCCCTCCTCCCCCTTCCCTCCCCCCCTCCTCGCCCTATATCCCTCCCTCCTTGCCCTATATCCTCCCCCCCTTCGCCCTGTATCCCTCCCTCCTTCCCCTGTACCCTCCCTCCTCCCCCTTTAATCACTCCCTCCCTCCCCTGTATCCCTCCCCCCCTCGCCTATTTTCCCCCCCCTCCCTCGCCCTTCCCCTCCCCCCTTTGCCCTTCCCTCCCTCCCCGCCCTGTATCCCTCCCTCCCTACCCTCCCCCTTCCCATACCCTCCCTCCCGCCGCTCCCTCCCCCCTTTCCCCCTCCCTTTCCCTCCCTCTCCCCTATATCCCTCCCTCCTCGCCCTGTATCCCCCCCTCCCCCATCCCCCCCGCCCTGTACCCTCCCCCCCCGTCGCCCTGTATTCCTCCTTCCCTCCTCCCCCCGCCCTTTTCCCCCTCCCCTCCCTCGCCCTTATCCCTCCCTCCCCCCTCCCTATACCCTCCCTCCTTGCCCTATACCCCTCCCTCCCTCGCCCTTATCCCTCCCCCTTCGCCCTATATCCCTCCTCAACCTTTCCCCTTTTATCCCTCCCTCCCTCGCATGTATCCCCCTCCCTCCTCGCCCTGTAATCCCTCCCTCCCTATCCTCCCTCCCCTATTCCCTCCCCCCCCTTTCCCCCTAATAATCCCTCCCTCCTTCGCCACTTATCCCTCCCTCCCATATCCCCCCTCCTCGCCCAATCCCTTCGCCCTGTATCCCTCCCTCCCTCGCCCTGTATCCCTCCCCCCCTTCGCCTGTATCCCCCCTCCCTCCGCCCTTTTTCCCTCTCCCTTTTCCCTCCCTCTCCCCTATATCCCTCCCTCCTTTGCCCTTACCCTCCCTCCCTCGCCCTGTATCCCTCCCTCCTCCCAAACCCCTTTCCCCCGCCCTGTATCCCTCCCTCCCTCCCCTCCGCCTACCCTATCCTCCCTTCCCTCCCTCCAGCCCTGTATCCCCCCCTCCCTCGCCCTTATCCCCCCCCTCCCTCCCCTAATCCCTCCCCCCCTTGCCCCTGATCCCTCCCCCCCCTCGCCCTATCCCTCCCTTCCCCTCCCCCCCCTGTATCCCTCCCCCCTCCCTGAACCCTAACCCCCCTCCCCTCCTTCGCCCTATATCCCTCCGACCTTCGCCCTGTATCCCTCCCCCCCTCCCTCGCCCTGTTTTCCCTCCCTCCCTCGCCCTGTATCCCCCCCCCCTTTCGCCCTATATCCCTCCCTCCTTCCCCTGTATCCCTCACTCCCCGCCCCCTGTACCCCCTTCCCTCCCTCGCCCTGTATCCCTCCCTCCCTCGCCCTGTATCCCTCCCTCCCTCGCCCTATATCCCTCCCTCCCTCGCCCTGTATCCCCCCCTCCCTCCCCATACCCCTCCCTCCCTCACCCTATATCCCTCCCCTCCTTCGCCATGTATCCCTCCCTCCCCCCCTTTCGCCCCTTATCCCCCCCCATTCCCTCCCCCCCTGTATCCCTCCCTCCCAACGCCTTATCCTCACTCCCCTCGCCCTGTATCCCTCCCTCCCTCGCCCTATATCCCTCCCTCCTTCGCCCTATATCCCTCCCTCCCTCGCCCTATATCCCGCTCCCTCCTTCGCCCTATATCCCTCCCTCCTTCGCCCTATTCCCCCTCCCCCCTCGCCGGGATCCCTCCTCCTCGCCCTGTACCCTCCCTCCTCACCCTATATCCCTCCCCCTTCGCCTTATATCCCCCCTCCTTACCCCCTGAAACCCTCCCCCCTCGCCCTTTTATCCCTCCCCCCTCGCCCTGATCCCCCCCCCCCCCTCGCCCTGTTTTCCCCCCCCTCCCCCCCCGCCCATATCCCTCCCTCCCTCGCCCTATATCCCTCCCTCCCTCGCCCTATATCCCTCCCTCCCTCACCCTGAAATCCCTCCCTCCTTCGCCCTGTATCCCTCCCTCCCCTCCCCCTCCCTCGCCCTAATCCCTCCCTCCCTCGCCCTATATCCCCCCTCTTCGCCCTGTATCCCTCCCTCCCCTTCCCCCTGTAATCCCTCCCCCCCTTAGCCCTGTATCCCTCCCTCCCTCGCCATATATCCCTCCCTCCCTCGCCCTAATCCCTCCCTCCTGGCCCTAAAACCTCCCTCCCTCGCCCTATTTCTCCCCCCCTCCCCTTTCCCCCCCTTTCCCTCCCCCCCTCCCTCGCCCGGTATCCCTCCCTCCCCCTCCCTCCCTGTACCTCCCTCCCTCCCTCCCTCACCCTGTATCCCTCCCTCCCTCCCCTGTATCCCTCCCTCCCTCGCCTATATCCCCTCCCTCCCTCACCCTATCCCTCCCCCCTCGCCCTATACCCCCCCTCCTTCGCCCTGATTCCCCCCCCCCTCCCCTCGCCCTATATCCCTCCCCCCCCCTCCTCCCCCTCGCCCTATATCCCTCCCCCCCCTCCCCAAATTACCCTCCTCCCTCGCCCTTATCCCCTCCCCCTCGCCCTAATCCCCCCTCCCTCGCCCTATATCCCCTTCCCTCCTCCTATACCCTCCCTCCTTCCCCTATATCCCTCCCTCCTCGCCCTGTATCCCTCCCTTCCTCCCCTTTCCCTCCCTCCCTCGCCCTGTATCCCTCCCCCTTCCCCGCCCTATATCCCTCCCTCCTTCGCCCTTATCCCTCCCTCCCTCCCCCTGATCCCTCCCCCCCGCCCTGTTTTCCCCTCCCTCCCTCCCCCCAAATATCCCTCCCCCCCCTTTCGCCCTATCCTTCCCCCCCTCGCTTTTATCCCTCCCCCCTTTTCGCCCATATCCCCCCCCACCTTCGCCCTTTCCCCCCCCCCCCTCCTTCCCCCTGTACCCTCCCTCCCTCCCCCTGTACCCCTTTCCCCCCTCGCCCTGTACCCCTCCCCCCCCGCCCTATATCCCCCCCTTTTCCTTCGCCCTATATCCCTCCCTCCTTCGCCCCTGAAATCACTCCCCCCCCTTGCCCTTTTATCCCCCCCCCCTCGCCCATATCCCCCCCCCTCCCCCCCCTTACCCCTTTCCCCCCTTTTCCCCTATTCCCTCCCCCCTCGCCCTGTATCCCTCGCTCCCTCCCCCCTTTTAAATCCCTCGCTCCCCCCGCCCCCTAAAATCCCCTCCCCCCTTTCGCCCTTTTCCCCCTCCCTCCCTCGCCCTATATCCCTCCCTCCTTCGCCCTGTATCCCTCCCTCCCTCCTTCCCCATGTACCCCATCCTCCCTCCGCCATATCCCCCCCCCAAATTCCCTCCCCCTAATCCCCCCCCTCCCCCTATACCCAACCCCTCCCCCCGCCTATCCCTCCCCCCCTCCCCCCCCAAAAATCCCCCCCCCCTCCCCCCACCCTATATCCCCCCCTTCCCCCCATAATTCCCCCTCCCTCCCCCCCATATCCCTCCTTCCCCCCTATATCCCCCCCCCCCAATAATCCCCTTCACTTACTCCCTCCCCAATATTCTCCCCCCTCCAACCCCTTCCCTCCCCCCATTACCCTTTCCTCCCCCTTATGGGTAAAATAAAGAAGGGGGGAGGGAAGATTGGAGGGAGGGGGGAAAGAGATGGGAGGGAGGGGAGGAGAGAGGGGAGAGGGAGAGAGATAGACAGAGAAAGAGAGAGAGAGGGAAAATTCTAATGCCAAACATGGATCATCATTATATTACACCTGTCTGTCAGTTTATCAGATTTCAAAACACGTCTCCCTCCATCCATCACAATCTCTGTTGTAACCTGTCATTACACTGTTGTAACCTGTCATTACACTGTTATAAACTATCATATAGACTGTTATAAACTATCATATAGACTGTCATAACCTGTCATTAGACTGTTATGAACTATCATATAGACTGTCATAACCTGTCATTAGACTGTTATAAACTATCATATAGACTTAATAGAGAGCTGTACAAGGTTATGATTAGGATAGAGCTGCTCACTGTTATCCTCTGAGCTCCAGCTTCAGTGATCAACATGCTCCTGACCTGTCAATAACCTGCCATTAGAATTCTATAACCTGACATAGGGACCTCATATAGACCTCATATAGAGCTCCTTACCGTTAACCTCCTGAGTTCCTGCGTCGGTGAACAACATGCTCATAACCTCCTCAAAATTGCATCCTGGCTCTGCCGCGTGGCTGTCCATGCCCCACGTGATGCAACATCCTCTTCAGAACGTCATCTAGCGCCGCCGCCGTTTCGTCCAATAGGATGCTAGCTCTGGCCAGGAAGCCGTCCAGGTCACGATACGCCCGCACCTCCTCCTCAAAGTTCATCAGCTTCACATACTGGGAGGGAAAGATTGTGGAGGTGGTTAGTTACACACAGGCTTCACTCACCTTCTTCATGGATTGGAACAGTCATTTATCTGAGGCACTGCTGATGCGCACTTTGAAGATGCTAAAACTGTTTCTGACAACCCCATAGTAGAATAGTTCATCTATTTGTCTAGTTGGCTTGTTGTTGTGTGTTTTGTGCGAGATAACTATTCCTAGAGGCACATTCAAGTTACGATGGGGAGAGAAACATGCATCCTGAAAAGCAGTTAATGCACAGCGGGGGAAATCAGCAGTTTTAATGATTTTGTTAAAAAGATCATTCCTATACTTTATTTATTTCTCAACTCCTAAATATGATATATATATGAACTGATACACACCTACTCATTGCAGGGTTTTTCTCTATTTTTACTATTTTCTACATTGTAGAATAATAGTGAAGACATCAAAACTATGAAATAACACATATGGAATCATGTAGTAACCAAAAAAGTGTTAAACAAATCAAAATATGGTTACCTGGTTAAATAAAGGTGAAATAAGAAGAAAATAAAAAAAATTGGACACTGTGTTAACAAACCTCCAAATGAGCTTCAACGCCATACAACACTCCTTAAGTAGCCTCCAACTGCTCTTAAACACTAGTAAAACTAAATGCATGCTCTTCAATCGAACGCTGCTTGTACCCGCCCGCCCGACTAGAATCACTACTCTCGGCGGGTCTGACTTAGAATATGTGGACAACTACAAATACCTAGGTGTCTGGTTAGACCGTAAACTCTCCTTCCAGACTCACATTAAGCATCTCCAATCCAAAGTTAAATCTAGAATCGGCTTCCTATTTCGCAACAAAGCCTCCTTCACTCATGCTGCCAAACATTTCCTCGTAAAACTGACTATCCTACCGATCCTTGACTTCGGCGATGTCATTTACTAAATAGCCTCCAACACTCTACTCAGCAAATTGGATGTAGTCTATCACAGTGCCATCCGTTTTGTCACCAAAGCCCCATACACTACCCACCATTGTGACCTGTACGCTCTTGTTGGCTGGCCCTCACTACATGTTCGTCGCCAAACCCACTGGCTCCAGGTCATCTATAAATCACTGCTAGGCAAATCCCCACCTTATCTTAGCTCATTGGTCACCATAGCAACACCCACCCGTAGTATGCGCTCCAGCAGGTATATCTCACTGGTCATCCCCAAAGCCAACACCTCCTTTGGCCGCCATTCCTTCCAGTTCTCTGCTGCTAATGACTGGAACGAACTGCAAAAATCTCTGAAGCTGGAGACTCTTATCTCCCTCACTAACTTTAAGCATCAGTTGTCAGAGCAGCTTACCGATCACTGCACCTGTACACAGCCCATCTGTAATTAGCCCACCCAACTACCTCATCCCCATATTGTTATTTATTTTGTTATTTATTTTGCTCATTTGCACCCCAGTATCTCTATTTGCACATCATCTCTGCACATCTATCACTCTAGTGTTAATACTAAATTATAATTGTAATTATTTTGCACTATGGCCTATTTATTGCCTTACCTCCATAACTTGCTACATTTGCACACACTGTATATATATTTTCTGTTGTATTTTTGACTTTATGTTTTGTTTTACCCCATATGTAACTCTGTGTTGTTGTTTTTATCACACTGCTTTGCTTTATCTTGGCCAGGTCGCAGTTGTAAATGAGAACTTGTTCTCAACTGGTTCTCAACTGGCTTACCTGGTTAAATAAAAGTGGAAAAAATATATATATATATTTTTTAAAAGCCAGAGTTTTTAGCAGCAGCATGGTTAAGCATGTGTGAGTGCATAGGGGAGAGTGGAGCTGAATGTAACACGGGTAGGGTAACTTGAGGTAAAACACTACTTAGGGTTGTGGCAGTCTGACATTTTGTCAGCCGGTTATTGTCAATGACTGCCGGTCTCACGGTAATTGATTGTTAATTAACATAAACATGTTTAGCATCTCCAAACCACACACAAACCACTGATGCTCGCCTTTCGAACATCTAGATTTAAAAAAGTCTAATAAATCCATTATTTATTTTAGTCAGGTCTAAAGAAACATTATGATATGAAGAAAATGTATTTCAGAAGAACAGAATATGAGTTGGCCTACTGTATGTTATCTGGCTATGCTCCATGCCATAGGCTGTTGGCTTTTTCATTTAGCAGACAAGATACGCTTATAAGTCCCGTGTCATTATTTTACATGATATGATTTTATAGTAAGAAGAATATAATTGAACTGAATAAAATAGAAAGGATATTTCCCCCATTCAGTAACAAGTGAAGTGGCTATGTTGAGTGTAAAAGTGATCATTGATTTGAAACAGGTCCTATACACTAGATTTAGTTGCATGATGTGACTATAGGCTATTGATGATTGGAAAAGTCTCTGTTCTGTTCCTTACCTCAGGCCGCACCCCCTGTTCTCTCATCAAATGATCATATTTTCACCCATCAGACTATTCTCAATTTAATCTTGTGTTTATAATATGTAAAAGTAGTTTAGATTTAGAATGGTCCATTATCAAATGGGCAGGAACAGGGGAGAAAAGACATGCCTCCAATAGCGAATGGAGGCCGCTTTCCCACAGTTTACATCATGGGGTAGGCTACTCCGGTTTTATAGAGGAGCAGCTGAGAAATAAATATGGTAGCAGCTGGGATCCTCCTCTTTTTAGTGGCTTTCATTTCATCAAGGGATTACATATAGAAATGTCTGGGTTTATAAGAACACTTATTTCACACCAAGCATCAGTCGCCCCCAGGTGGTAAGGGTAGGCAACAACACATCTGCCACACTGATCCTCAACAGGGGGGCCCCTCAGGGGTGCGTGCTTAGTCCCCTCCTGTACTTCCTGTTCACCCATGACTTCGTGCCCACGCATGACTCCAACACCATCATTAAGTTTGCAGACGACACAATGGTGGTAGGCCTGATCACCGACAACGATGAAGCCTACAGAGAAGAGATCAGAGACCTGGCAGTGTGGTGCCAGGACAAACTCAACCTCAATTTGAGCAAGACAAAGGTGCTTATCGTGGACTACAGGAAACGGAGGGTCAAACACGCCCCCATTCACATCGACGGGGCTGTAGTGGACCGGGTCGAGAGCTTCAAGTTCCTTGGTGTCCACATCACTAACAAACTATCATGGTCCAAACACACCAAGACAGTCGTGAAGAGGGCACGACAAAGCCTATTCCCCCTCAGGAGACAGAAAAGATTTGACATGGGTCCTCAGATCCTCAAAACGTTGTACAGCTCCACCATTAAGAGTATCCTTACTGGTTGCATCACCGCTTTGTATGGCAACTTGTTAGCTAACCCTTCCCCTAACCCTAACCTTAACCCTTTTCGCTAACTCTTCATCTAACCTTAACCCTTTTAGCAAACCCTTCCCCGAACCCTAATCCTTTAATCTAACTCCTAAACTTAAACCTAACCTTAACCCTTAGCCTAGCTAACATTAGCAAGCTAATGTTAACCATCTAGCCACCTAGCTAGAATTTGTAACATATTGTACGTTTTGCAAGTACGTAACATATAACACGAATTGTGATTCGTAACATATCATACAAAATGGGTGATGGACATCCACAAATTAATACATACTATACGAAATGCTCTGAAACCAGGTTGTCCAACCATGTTCCTGCAGCTACATACCCAGAGTTTGATTTGGGAAACCAAGTGAAATCTGTTTGGGAACATCGACAGTAACATGTTTTCACAACTAAACATATTTAATTAAACTGTTGACAGCCTCTCTCTCTGCGTGCTGGAGAAAGGAATGAAGGAGAGAGAGAGGAGGAGATGGAAACTCAGTGGTGAGATAAAAGTGAGGGAAAAAAGTATTTGATCCCCTGCTGATTTTGTACGTTTGCCCACTGACAAAGACATGATCAGTCTATCAATTTATAAAATTTTTGACATGCGTTTTTCTGGATTTATTTGTTGTTATTCTGTCTCTCACTGTTCAAATAAACCTACCATTAAAATTATAGACTGATCATTTCTTTGTCAGTGGGCAAATGTACAAAATCAGCAGGGGATCAAATACTTTTTTCCCTCACTGTATTCTGTAGCTAAAAGGTAGTCAGCCTATTAATTATGAAAATATAAAAAATGCCCTATTACTAGGCTATTCAAAATTAAGGATAGAAAGTTTGGAGAGTATCATCATGAAAAGAAACTGGAAGCAGTTTGATATTCAGGGTTTTTTACATGATGTTTTTGACATTGCCTGGAATAGAATTCATCCCTGATGTTGAAACAGCCTTTTCTTATTTCATCAATGCATTCCAGGATGTACCCCTTTCAACCAATACTGAATGAAGGTCAGAGACAACCTCTGGTTCTCAGATGAACTAGCTGAAATCAAGAAGGTCTGATTCAGCTGATGATTGGATGGCTTTTGACCCAAAAGCTGAAAGCAGATCACTACCTCATATCTACTGCTGATAATCTGAAAAATCTTTCCAAATGTTGGCAAGTAGTGAATGGTTTAGAGTGCAAAAAATATACACAACTCCCTAAACAAGATACACAACTCCCTAAACAAGATACACAACTCCCTAAACAAGATACACAACTCCCTAAACAGCTGCTGGTAACTGAGGAAAACTCTATTTTGAATTCTTTCAATCAGCATTTTCTTGATGCAGGCGGATTATTTAATAGGGTTAAAGGTCAAAATTAGCCCCCTGTGAAGTTACATGATACCTGTAGGTGTTTATTACACCTTCACAGAAGGCAGGAATCGTGGTCACAGGCAGGCAAAGGTCATACACAGGTAGGCAAACAGGCAGGAGAATCATAAACTAGGACTGAAGGCTATAACTGGTTCTCACCAATGGGCTAGGAAAGGCTTAGTAGAATCAAAACGAACAATACCTCACAAGGCACAAACAGAAAGAACTGAACTAAATAAGGAGCTGATGAGACCAGGTGAGTAACCAACACAGCTGAAATCAATGAACAAAAATGAAAGAATCAGGGCTACGTTCAAGAACACAAAGAAACAGGGCTACGTTCAAGAACACAAAGAAACAGGGCTACGTTCAAGAACACAAAGAAACAGGGCTACGTTCAAGAACACAAAGAAACAGGGCTACGTTCAAGAACACAAAGAAACAGGGCTACGTTCAAGAACACAAAGAAACAGGGCTACGTTCAAGAACACAAAGAAACAGGGCTACATACAAGAACACAAAGAAACAGGGCTACATTCAAGAACACAAAGAAACAGGGCTACGTTCAAGAACACAAAGAAACAGGGCTACATTCAAGAACACAAAGAAACAGGGCTACATTCAAGAACACAAAGAAACAGGGCTACGTTCAAGAACACAAAGAAACAGGGCTACATACAAGAACACAAAGAAACAGGGCTACATTCAAGAACACAAAGAAACAGGGCTACATTCAAGAACACAAAGAAACAGGGCTACATTCAAGAACACAAAGAAACAGGGCTACGTTCAAGAACACAAAGAAACAGGGCTACATACAAGAACACAAAGAAACAGGGCTACATTCAAGAACACAAAGAAACAGGGCTACGTTCAAGAACACAAAGAAACAGGGCTACATACAAGAACACAAAGAAACAGGGCTACATTCAAGAACACAAAGAAACAGGGCTACATTCAAGAACACAAATAAACAGGGCTACGTTCAAGAACACAAAGAAACAGGGCTACATTCAAGAACACAAAGAAACAGGGCTACGTTCAAGAACACAAATAAACAGGGCTACGTTCAAGAACACAAAGAAACAGGGCTACGTTCAAGAACACAAAGAAACAGGGCTACGTTCAAGAACACAAATAAACAGGGCTACGTTCAAGAACACAAAGAAACAGGGCTACGTTCAAGAACACAAAGAAACAGGGCTACATTCAAGAACACAAAGAAACAGGGCTACGTTCATGAACACAAAGAAACAGGGCTACGTTCAAGAACACAAAGAATCAGGGCTACGTACAAGAACACAAAGAAACAGGGCTACGTTCAAGAACACAAAGAAACAGGGCTACGTACAAGAACACAAGGTGAACTAAGAAAACAAATACAGAACCTTATAATACCCCCGTTCACTCCTTCTCCAGGTTCTCCTTCTCACCCTTCTCTGTCTAAGAGGTGTATAGAGCCCTGAAAGCCTACTACAAACCCAGCCTACTACTACTAGCTGCAGACAGCTGGTCCCTCTTTAACCTCACCCTAAAATGTAATGAAATCCCCAAATTGTGGAAGTCGTCATTATGTCCTACCTCTTTTGAAAGGACTCTATTGAATAACTATTGGCCCATATCTAAATTCTCTGTTTTGCCAAAGGTATCGGAGTCCCTAGTCAATAAGCTGCTTAAGGCCTACCTCCAGGAAAACAATATTTTGAGTGGTATACAATCAGGTTTCAGGTCAAGCCACATCACTGTTACAGCAACATTCAAGGTTTTGGATTATATTCGCTACGCTCTGGATAAGAAGTTGCATTGTGTATCTGCATTCATAGACTTTTGACACTCTGGACCATACTGTCTTGGTGCAGAGACTGAAGTGTGTTGGGATTACTGGTCATGCTCTGGAGTGGTTTGTGAACTACCTATCAAATAGAACCCGGTGTGTTAAGGCAGATGGTTGTAAATTTGACATCATAGAGCTGCAGTCAGGTGTTCCTCATGGATCCATTTTAGGTCCTGCAGTCAGGTGTTCCTCATGGATCCATTTTAGGTCCTGCAGTCAGGTGTTCCTCATGGATCCATTTTAGGTCCTGCAGTCAGGTGTTCCTCATGGATCCATTTTAGGTCCTGCAGTCAGGTGTTCCTCATGGATCCATTTTAGGTCCTGCAGTCAGGTGTTCCTCATGGATCCATTTTAGGTCCTGCAGTCAGGTGTTCCTCATGGATCCATTTTAGGTCCTGCAGTCAGGTGTTCCTCATGGATCCATTTTAGGTCCTGCAGTCAGGTGTTCCTCATGTTGGCTGGTCTTCACACCACTGATCTCTATAGTACTGTTGGCTGGTCTCCACCCCACTGATCTCTATAGTGGTGTTGGCTGGTCTCCACACCACTGATCTCTATAGTACTGTTGGCTGGTCTTCACACCACTGATCTCTATAGTACTGTTGGCTGGTCTCCACCCCACTGATCTCTATAGTGGTGTTGGCTGGTCTTCACACCACTGATCTCTATAGTGGTGTTGGCTGGTCTCCACACCACTGATCTCTATAGTACTGTTGGCTGGTCTTCACACCACTGATCTCTATAGTACTGTTGGCTGGTCTTCACACCATTGATCTCTATAGTACTGTTGGCTGGTCTTCACACCACTGATCTCTATAGTGCTGTTGGCTGGTCTTCACACCACTGATCTCTATAGTGGTGTTGGCTGGTCTCCACACCACTGATCTCTATAGTGGTGTTGGCTGGTCTTCACACCACTGATCTCTATAGTGGTGTTGGCTGGTCTTCACACCATTGATCTCTATAGTACTGTTGGCTGGTCTTCACACCACTGATCTCTATAGTGCTGTTGGCTGGTCTTCACACCACTGATCTCTATAGTACTGTTGGCTGGTCTTCACACCATTGATCTCTATAGTACTGTTGGCTGGTCTTCACACCACTGATCTCTATAGTGGTGTTGGCTGGTCTTCGTTGACTCTACGCACACTTCAACATTGGTATACTATGATCTATGAGGCCACTTGATTTCTGTTCATCTTTGATAAGGTTAGAAATAAAAACCTGTTAAGGTCTCACTCCTACTTACTTTGAACGGTTCCTAAAATCAGAATGGATCAAAGTGTTGTAGCTACTCAGCTTCGTGGACTTGGAATTCTCTCCAGACCAGCTTGGAACTCCAGACCAGCTTGGAACTCCAGACCAGCTTGGAACTCCAGACCAGCTTGGAACTCCAGAACAGCTTGGAACTCCAGAACAGCTTGGAACTCCAGAACAGCTTGGAACTCCAGAACAGCTTGGAACTCCAGACCAGCTTGGAACTCCAGAACAGCTTGGAACTCCAGACCAGCTTGGAACTCCAGACCAGTTTGGAACTCCAGACCAGCTTGAAACTCCAGACCATCTCTGAACTCCAGACCAGCTTGGAACCCCAGACCAGCTTGGAACTCCAGACCAGTTTGGAACTCCAGACCAGCTTGAAACTCCAGACCAGCTTGAAACTCCAGACCAGCTTGAATCTCCAGACCAGCTTGGAACTCATTTACATTTACATTTACGTCATTTAGCAGACGCTCTTATCCAGAGCGACTTACAAATAGGTGCATTAACCTTTATTTTTTTTTTGGGGGGGGGGGTTGGGGGGTGTAGAAGGATTACTTTATCCTATCCCAGGTATTCCTTAAAGAGGTGGGGTTTCAAATGTCTCCGGAAGGTGGTGAGTGACTCCGCTGTCCTGGCGTCGTGAGGGAGCTTGTTCCACCATTGGGGTGCCAGAGCAGCGAACAGTTTTGACTGGGCTGAGCGGGAACTATGCTTCCGCAGAGGTAGGGGAGCCAGCAGGCCAGAGGTGGATGAATGCAGTGCCCTCGTTTGGGTGTAGGGACTGATCAGAGCCTGAAGGTACGGAGGTGCCGTGGAGTGTGCGGAGCCAGTGGAGTGTGCCAGTGGAGTGTGCGGAGGAGCGGGGGTGACGTGAGAGAACTTGGGAAGGTTGAACACCAGACGGGCTGCGGCATTCTGGATGAGTTGTAGGGGTTTAATGGCACAGGCAGGGAGCCCAGCCAACAGCGAGTTGCAGTAATCCAGACGGGAGATGACAAGTGCCTGGATTAGGACCTGTGCCGCTTCCTGTGTAAGGCAGGGTCGTACTCTCCGAATGTTGTAGAGCATGAACCTACAGGATCGGGTCACCGCCTTGATGTTAGCGGAGAACGACAGGGTGTTGTCCAGGGTCACGCCAAGGCTCTTCGCACTCTGGGAGGAGGACACAACGGAGTTGTCAACCGTGATGGCGAGATCATGGAACGGGCAGTCCTTCCCCGGGAGGAAGAGCAGCTCCGTCTTGCCGAGGTTCAGCTTGAGGTGGTGATCCGTCATCCATACTGATATGTCTGCCAGACATGCAGAGATGCGATTCGCCACCTGGTTATCAGAAGGGGGAAAGGAGAAGATTAGTTGTGTGTCGTCAGCGTAGCAATGATAGGAGAGGCCATGTGAGGATATGACAGAGCCAAGTGACTTGGTGTATAGGGAGAATAGGAGAGGGCCTAGAACTGAGCCCTGGGGGACACCAGTGGTGAGAGCACGTGGTGCAGAGACAGCTTCTCGCCACGCCACTTGGTAGGAGCGACCGGTCAGGTAGGACGCAATCCAAGAGTGAGCCGCGCCGGAGATGCCCAGCTCGGAGAGGGTGGAGAGGAGGATCTGATGGTTCACAGTATCAAAGGCAGCAGACAGGTCTAGAAGGACAAGAGCAGAGGAGAGAGAGTTAGCTTTAGCAGTGCGGAGAGCCTCCGTGACACAGAGAAGAGCAGTCTCAGTTGAATGACCAGTCTTGAAACCTGACTGGTTTGGATCAAGAAGGTCATTCTGAGAGAGATAGCAAGAGAGTTGGCTAATGACGGCACGCTCAATAGTTTTGGAGAGAAAAGAAAGAAGGGATACTGGTCTGTAGTTGTTGACATCAGAGGGATCGAGTGTAGGTTTTTTGAGAAGGGGTGCAACTCTCGCTCTCTTGAAGACAGAAGGGACATAGCCAGCGGTCAAGGATGAGTTGATCAGCGAACTCCAGACCAGCTTGAAACTCCAGACCAGCTTGAAACTCCAGACCAGCTTGAAACTCCAGACCAGCTTGAAACTCCAGACCAGCTTGGAACTCCTTCCTTGGAGGAGTTGAAAGGTTTGGTTGACTCACATGTTACTGAGGAATGTGATTGTCATTAGGACGTGATGCGGTAGTACATATGATTGATTTTTTATCTAAGACGCTTGTATGTTTCTGTAATTGAAATGTATGTGTGTCTGTGTCCCAATGTCTGTGGTTGAATCTGTGTTAGAAAATCACTGCTCGACTGAGGGACCTTACAGATAACTGTATGTGTGGGGTACAGAGATGAGGTAGTAATCATGTTAAACACTATTATTGCACACAGAGTGAGTCCATGCAACTTATTATGTGACCTGTTAAGCACATTTTTACTCCTGAACTTATTTAGGCTTGCCATAACAAACGGGTTGAATGCTTATTGACTCAAGACATTTCAGCTTTTCATTTTTAATTAATATGTAAACATTTCTAAAAACATACACTGAACAAAAATATAAATGCAACATGCAACAATTTCAAAGATTTTACTGAGTTACAGTTCATATAAGGAAATCAGTGTCAGCGGATGAATGAACAACAATGGGCCTCAGGTAGTCACAGTATCTCTGTGCATCGTGTTCGTTGTCCATCGCTCACACCATAACCCCACCACCACCAGGGGGCACTCTGTTCACAACGTTGACATCAGCAAACCGCTCGCCCACTCGACGCCAATCATGCTGTCTGTCATCTTCCCGGTACAGTTGAAATTGGGATTCATCTGTGAAGAGCACACTACTCCAGTGCACCAGTGGCCATTGAAAGTGAGCATTTGGCCACTGAAGTCGGTTACGATACTGAACTTCAGTCAGGTCAAGATCCTGGTGAGGACGACAAGCAAGCAGAGAGCTTCCATGAGACGGTTTCTGACAGTTAGTGCAGAAATTCTTCGATTGTGCAAACCCCCAGTTTCATCAGCTGTCCTGGTGGCTGGTCTCAGACGATCCGATCCCACAGGTGAAGAAGCCGGATGTGGTGGTCCTGTGCTGGCGTGGTGACACGTGGTCTGCGGTTGTGAGGCCGATTGGACGTACTGCCAAATTCTCTAAAACGACGTTATGGTAGAGAAATGAACATTACATTTTTGGCAACAGCTCTGTTGGACATTCCTGCAGCCAGCAAGCCAACTGCATGCTCCCTCAAAACTTGAGACATCTGTGGCATTGTATTGTGTGACAAAACTGCACATTTTAGAGTGGTCTTTTATTGTCGTCCCCAGCACAAGGTGCACCTGTGTAATGATCATGCTGTTTAATCAGCTTCTTGATATGCCATACCTGTCAGGGGGATGGATTATCTTAGCAAAGGAGAAATGCTCACTAAAAGGCATGTAAACAAATTTGTGCAAAACATTTGATAGAAATAAGCTTTTTGTGCGTATGGACATTTCTGGTTTAAAGCCCAAATAAAAAAATTTGGAAAATTAAACAAAAGCTGGTATAAGTCCCGTAAAAATTTGGTTTTTTAAATTAAAACTAAAAAAAAACTTTTTTGGATCAACCTTTTAAAACATGGATTAGTCTAAAATTTGACAGGTTTTTTGATTCAATTTTAAAGACATGGGTTTTTTGACCAAAAGGAAAGACATCTTTAAACTAACGGTAAAACGGGATTTTGCTACAGTAAAAGACTGGAAAGACAACGGGGTTGGGACTGGTTTATAGATCAAAAAGGGAAAAATTTTTTATTGTGCCGTTTTGATCTAACAGTAAAGCCATTTTTTTGTCTCCTTTGACAGGGGGTTTTGTTAAAAAAAGGGGGGGTTTATATTCCTAAAAATTAGGTAAAAAATTGGAAAGCTTTTTTCCCCCCCTTTTTTTAAAAAAAAAAGGGCATTTAAAATTTTTAAAAAAAATGGTTTTAAAAATCTCAAAAGAAAAGCCCGGTTAATGTCAACGAAAAAATTTGGAAAATTAAAAGTTTTAAAAAAGGTTTAAAAATAAAAAGGTAAAAGGGTAAAAGTTTTCCCAAAAAAGGGTTTTTTTTTAAATAGGAAAAATTTTTGGGGGGTTTTAAAATTTCAAATTTAAAGGGGTTTTATAGTTTAAAGTAAAGCGGTAAAATCTAAAGTTAAAGACATGGAAAATTTAAAAAAAAAAAAATTTTAAAAGTTAAGTTAAAGACAGGGTATTATAGATCTAACATTTAAAAGACATGGTTTTTAAATCTCAACGAAAAAGACAAGGTTTTATAGATCCATTTAAACATTTTTTAAGATCTAACTTTAAAAACAGGTTTTAAAATAAAAAAAAAAAGAAAAAAAAAAAAAAAGGGGGGGGGGGGGGGGGGGGGGGGAAAAAAAAAAATTTAAAAAAAGGAAAGGGGAAAAGAAAGAAAGGAAAGGCAAAAAGGAAAAAAGTTTAAAAAAGAAAAAAAAGGAAAAAAAGGGGGGGTTTTAAAAAAAAGAAAAAAAAAAAAGGGGGGGGTTTAGAAAAGGAAAGGAAAGAAAAAAGGGGGGGGGTTTTTAAGAAAAAAAAGGAAAGAAAAGGGGGGGGAAAAAAAAAAAAAGGGGGATTTTTTTAAAAGAAACGGTTTTTTGGGTTTTTTAAAAAGTAAAATAAAAAAAAGTTTTAAAAGAAGGGTTTTAAATTTAAAATTTAAAGTAAAGACATGGTATTATAGATCTAAACTTTTAAAAAAATTTATTTATGATTCAACAGAAAAAGACTGGTATTATCCCCAAAAAAAAGGTTTTTGATTAACAGTTTAAAGACAATTTATGGTTTTTAAAAATTTTAAAATTTAAATTAAATTAAATTAAAGATTTTAAGTTAAAAAAGGGTTAAAAAGGGAAAATTTTAATTAAGAAAGACGGTATTTAGATCTAACATTTTTAAAGCATATGGTTTTAAAGGGGTTTTATAATTAACAGTTAAAGACATGGTATTAGATCCAACAGTTTAAAGACTTTGGTTTTAAATCATTAAAAATTACTTTTAGTGGTTTTTAATTAAAAAAGGTTTAAGTTAAAAAAAAAAGAAATTTAATTTAGGTAATAGGTATTGTCAACAGTTAAAAGAAAAATATATAAATAAATTTAAAACAAAATTTAATTAAAAAAACCGGTTTATAGTTTCCCATTAAAGACTAGGTTTATAGATTCAAACAGTTTAAAGACGGGTTTTAAACAACAAAAAAATGGTTTTATAGACCCAAAAAGAAACATGGAAAAAAAATTATAAAGAAAAGGTTTTAGATTAACATTTTAAAGACTTTTTGGATTAAATTCAATTTTTTAAAAATTTTTTTTAATCTAAACAGTTAAAAAAGGTATTATAGTTTAAAAAGTTAAAAGCTATTTTATAGATAAAGTTAAAAATGTATTAAAATTAAAGAAAAAGAAAAGGTATAAGATTCAAATTAAAAGACAATGGTATTATAGATTCAAATTAAAACTTTTATTAAGTTAAATTAAAGAAAAATTATGGGTTAAAAAAATTAAAGACATAGGATTATAGATCTAAAACATTAAAGAATTTTTAATAGATCTAACAGTTAAAGAATGGATTTAGATCCAACTTTTAAAGGAAAATTTTATGAAAAACATTTAAAGACATGGGTTTTTCCCAAAAAAGCTTTTGGTTTTAAATTTAAACAAAAAATTTTAAAAAAAATAAAATTTAAAATTTTCCCCAAAGTTAAAACTTTATTTTTTAAGATCTCAACAAAAAAAGGGGACAATAGGTTATTATAGATCTAAACTTTAAAAAAATAGGTTTTAAATTTTCCAAACGTTAAAGACATCGGTATTAAATCTCAACATTAAAACTGGTATTATGATCTAAAATTTTAAAGACAGGGTTTAATTCAACGTAAAGAATACGGTTTTTAACATTAAAAAAAATTTTTAAAGCAAAGGTAAAATGGTTTATAGATTAAAAATTTAAAGAAATGGTTTTTTAATGTAAAGAAAAAAAATGGTTTTTAAAAATGAAAAAATTTTAAAGAATAGGGGTTTTTAGATCTAAAAAAAGAAAGGTATTTTTAATTTAAAAACAAAAAGGAATAGGTATTAAAAATTTTAGATGTATTGTCAACAGTTAAAGACAAATGGTATTATAGATGTAACTAGTTAAAGACAAATAGTATTATAGATATAACTAGTTAAAGACATATGGTATTATAGATGTCAATAGTTAAAGACATGGTATTATAGATGTCAATAGTTAAAGACATGGTATTATAGATGTCAATAGTTAAAGACATATGGTATTATAGATATCAATAGTTAAAGACATGGTATTATAGATGTCAATAGTTAAAGACATATGGTATTATAGATGTTAATAGTTAAAGTTATATGATATTATATGGTATTATAGACGTATTGTCAATATTTAAAGACAAATAGTATTATAGATGTCAATATTTAAAGACAAATAGTATTATAGATGTCAATAGTTCAAGACATACAGTGGGGAAAAAAATTATTTAGTCAGCCACCAACTGTGCAAGTTCTCCCACTTAAAAAGATGAGAGAGGCCTGTAATTTTCATCATAGGTACACGTCAACTATGACAGACAAAATGAGAGAAAAAATCCAGAAAATCACATTGTAGGATTTGTAATGAATTTATTTGCAAATTATGGTGGAAAATAAGTATTTGGTCACCTACAAACAAGCAAGATTTCTGGCTCTCACAGACCTGTAACTTCTTCTTTAAGAGGCTCCTCTGTCCTCCACTCGTTACCTGTATTAATGGCACCTGTTTGAACTTGTTATCAGTATAAAAGACACCTGTCCACAACCTCAAACAGTCACACTCCAAACTCCACTATGGCCAAGACCAAAGAGCTGTCAAAGGACACCAGAAACAAAATTGTAGACCTGCACCAGGCTGGGAAGACTGAATCTGCAATAGGTGAGCAGCTTGGTTTGAAGAAATCAACTGTGGGAGCAATTATTAGGAAATGGAAGACATACAAGACCACTGATAATCTCCCGCGATCTGGGGCTCCACGCAAGATCTCACCCCGTGGGGTCAAAATGATCACAAGAACGGTGAGCAAAAATCCCAGAACCACACGGGGGGACCTAGTGAATGACCTGCAGAGAGCTGGGACCAAAGTAACAAAGCCTACCATCAGTAACACACTACGCCGCCAGTTTATGTTATGGTGGAAAATAAGTATATATACCCTTTGTTGGCAATGACACAGGTCAAACGTTTTCTGTAAGTCTTCACAAGGTTTTCACACACTGTTGCTGGTATTTTGGCCCATTCCTCCATGCAGATCTCCTCTAGAGCAGTGATGTTTTGGGGCTGTCGCTGGGCAACACGGACTTTCAACTCCCTCCAAAGATTTTCTATGGGGTTGAGATCTGGAGACTGGCTAGGCCACTCCAGGACCTTGAAATCCTTCTTACGAAGCCACTCCTTCGTTGCCCGGGCGGTGTGTTTGGGATCATTGTCATGCTGAAAGACCCAGCGACGTTTCATCTACAATGCCCTTGCTGATGGAAGGAGGTTTTCACTCAAAATCTCACGATACATGGCCCCATTGAGTTTGAGTTTGAGTTTGAGTTTATTTTTCAGGACAGTGCCCATTCATTCTAAAAGTGCGTTTACCGCCGCTAATTTCACCGCACCTGGAGGTTTTAAACATTACATAGGACAATAACAACAAGAACAAGACTAGCATACAGAATAGCAATCAAGACCATACAACCGAGCAACATGCAAAAGCAGCAAGACATTCATTCTTTCCTTTACACGGATCATCCGTCCTGGTCCCTTTGTCAGAAAAAAAACAGCCCAAATCATGATTTGTCCACCCATGCTTCACAGTAGGTATTGTGTTCTTTTGGATGCAACCTCAGGGATTATTTCTTGTCCTCCAAACACGACGAGTTGAGTTTTTTACCAAAAAGTTATATGTTTGGTTTCATCTGACCATATGACATTCCCCAATCCTCTTCTGGATCATCCAAATGCACTCTAGCAAACTTCAGATGGGCCTGGACATGTACTGGCTTAAGCAGGGGGACACGTCTGGCACTGCAGGATTTGAGTCCCTGGCGGCGTAGTGTGTTACTGATGGTAGGCTTTGTTACTTTGGTCCCAGCTCTCTGCAGGTCATTCACTAGGTCCCCCCGTGTGGTTCTGGGATTTTTGCTCACCGTTCTTGTGATCATTTTGACCCCACGGGGTGAGATCTTGCGTGGAGCCCCAGATCGAGGGAGATTATCAGTGGTCTTGTATGTCTTCCATTTCCTAATAATTGCTCCCACAGTTGATTTCTTCAAACCAAGCTGCTTACCTATTGCAGATTCAGTTTTCCCAGCCTGGTGCAGGTCTACAATTTTGTTTCTGGTGTCCTTTGACAGCTCTTTGGTCTTGGCCATAGTGGAGTTTGGAGTGTGACTGTTTGAGGTTGTGGACAGGTGTCTTTTATACTGATAACAAGTTCAAACAGGTGCCATTAATACAGGTAACGAGTGGAGGACAGAGGAGCCTCTTAAAGAAGAAGTTACAGGTCTGTGAGAGCCAGAAATCTTGCTTGTTTGTAGGTGACCAAATACTTATTTTCCACCATAATTTGCAAATAAATTCATTACAAATCCTACAATGTGATTTTCTGGATTTTTTCTCTCATTTTGTCTGTCATAGTTGACGTGTACCTATGATGAAAATTACAGGCCTCTCTCATCTTTTTAAGTGGGAGAACTTGCACAATTGGTGGCTGACTAAATACTTTTTTTCTCCGCTGTATGGTATTATAGACGTATTGTCAATAGTTAAAGACGTGGTATTATAGATGTCAGTAGTTAAAGACTTAATTTACACGGCCCCGTGTAGCTCAGTTGGTAGAGCATGGCGTTTGCGACGCCAGGGTTGTGGGTTCGATTCCCACGGGGGGCCAGTATGAAAAATGTATGCACTCACTAACTTTAAGTCACTCTGGATAAGAGCGTCTGACTTAAATGTAAATAATTATAGACATATGGTATTACAGATGTCAATAGTTAAAGACCAATGGTATTATAGATGTTAATAATTAAAGACATATAGTATCATAGATGTATTGTCAATAGTTAAATACATATTGTATTATAGATGTCAATATTTGAAGACATATGGTATTATAGAGATATTGTCAATAGTTAAAGACATGGTATTATCGATGTCAATAGTTAAAGATATATGGTATTATGGACAAATTGTCAATAGTTAAATTCATATAGTATAATTGATGTCAATAGATAAAAACATGGTATTGCAGATGTCAATAGTTAATGACATGTTGGATGAGGACGCGATGGGGTGAGGTTGTGTTTCTCTAAGCGGGAGGTAAGCTTAGTTTCTTTTTTATTTGGTGTCGAGTAAAGCTTAAACCATGTATTTAGATTGTAGGTAGGTATTGTAGGTAGTTTATCTAGGTAGTTATTGTAGGTAATTATTGTATTTGGCTGAGCCCGGTGAAGCACGACGCTAACTAACCCACTACCTGGACCAATAAAGCTAGCTAGCTAGCGGGTAGCTACTGGTAACTATTAGCAACTGTAGATAGTTGTTTCCAATATTATTTAACGCTTAATAGTACCTGTAATTTAAGCCAGCTAGCTACCTACCATTCAGCTGTTTTTCTAACCTCATTATCTGAAGCGTTAACGTTAGGTAGTTAATAGCTACTGTACTCGAAATGTAGCTAGCTTGTTGCTACCTGGATAGCTAACAAAACAATAGCTGGAACGACCTAGCTGTAATATTTGGAGATGGTTTCTCTCCGTTGGGACAGACGCAAACTGGCTAAATCGATTCAGTAGCTAGCTTTACACGTAACTAGCTAACAGTAGCTACTAAGGGTAAGTTATAACCTACATTTATTTTTATTTTATTTTTACATACTGGTAACCAGAGTCGTTCAAAAGGAATTCAAGACATGGGTGACTAGTTAACATTAGCTTGGCTCTCTCTGTGTGTTTCATACCGTGGGAGGAGGGGTTGGTTCGTTGACAGAGAGCAATGGATAGCTAATATGCTAACTATTCTAGCTAGCTAACTAACTGGCTGAATAAGTTGACGACGTACTCTCTCAAACTGTCAAAACTAACCACAAAACTTTACACAACGTTAGACACGGACACGAATGATCTGTTTAGCGTGTTAACACACTATTGGTAGTTTATTGTAACCGAGTATTGGTGCTAAACCGTGTTATTGGTAGCTAGCATGCTAGTTAGCTACAGCGTCATAGGATACGGTGCCCTTGGTGGTTTTCACGGAAGAATACTGTACCAAGTTAGCTAGATGAATAAACTAAGTTAGAGTCTATTCCTAGAAAACATTGAACCGCTGTAGTTTACAACAATTATAATTTCTAAAGTGGAAGTAGGGAGAGTTATATTTGAGTGTTTCAGTGAAACGTAAGTGAGGGAGGCCCCGCTCTCTCGCTTCCCCAGATGTTTAGTTCATTTCATCCCGATCTCCTTTGCATTATTGTAGCCATTTTCCTGAGCCTGTCAACTATGCGTCTGTCTATCCCTGTTCTCTCCTCTCTGCACAGGCCATACAACCGCTTCACACCATGTGGCTGCTGCCACTCTAATCTGGTGGTCCCTGCGCGCACGACCCACGTGGAGTTCCAGGTCTCCGGCAGCCTCTGGAACTGCCGTTCTGCGGCCAACAAGGCAGAGTTCATCTCAGCCTATGCTGCCCTCCAGTCCCTCGACTTCTTGGCGCTGACAGAAACATGGATTACCACAGAAAACACTGCTACTCCTACTGCTCTTTACTCGTCTGATCATGTGTTCTCGTATACCCCGAGAGCATCTGGTCAGCGCGGCGGTGGCACAGGAATCATCATCTCTCCCAAGTGGACATTCTCTCTTTTTCCCCTGACCCATCTGTCTATCTCCTCATTTGAATTTCATGCTGTCACAGTCACTAGCCCATTCAAGCTTAACATCCTTGTCATTTATCGCCCACCAGGTTCCCTTGGAGAGTTCATCAATGAGCTTGACGCCTTGATAAGTTCCTTTCCTGAGGATGGCTCACCCCTCACAGTTCTGGGTGACTTTAACCTCCCTACGTCTCCCTTTGACTCATTTCTCTCTGCCTCCTTCTTTCCACTCTTTTCCTCTTTTGACCTCACCCTCTCATCCTCCCCCCTACTCACAAGGCAGGCAATACGCTTGACCTCATCTTTACTAGATGCTGTTCTTCTACTAATCTCACTGCAACTCCCCTCCAAGTCTCCGACCACTACTTTGTATCCTTTTCTCTCTCGCTCTCCTCCAACACTACTCACTCTGCCCCTACTCAGACGGTAATGTGCCATCGCAACCTTCGCTCTCTCTCTCCCGCTACTCTCTCCTCTTCCATCCTATCATCTCTTCCCTCTGCTCAATCCTTCTCCTTCCAATCTCCTGATTCTGCCTCCTCAACCCTCCTCTCCTCCCTTTCTGCATCCTTTGACTCTATGTCCCCTATCCTCCCGGCCGGCTCGGTCCTCCCCTCCTGCTCTGTGGCTTGACGACTCATTGCGAGCTCACAGAAGAGGGCTCCGGGCAGCCGAGCGGAAATGGAGGAAAACTAGACTCCCTGCGGACCTGTCATCTTTTCACTCCCTCCACTCTACATTCTCTTCCTCTGTTTCCGCTGCTAAAGCTCTTTGCCACCTTCTCCTCCCTGCTGAATCCTCCTCCTCCCCCTCCCTCCTCCCTCTATGTGGATGACTTCGTCAACCATTTTGAAAAGAAGGTTGACGTCATCCGATCCTCATTTATTAAGTCAAATGACACCGCTGGTCCTGCTCACACTGCTCTACCCTATGCTTTGACTTGTTTCTCCCCTCTCTCTCCAGATAAAATCCCCTCCTCTCTTCTCCAGACCATTTCCGGAGACCTTCTCCCTTACCTCACCTCGCTCATCAACTCATCCTTGACCACTGGCTATGTCCCTTCCGTCTTCAAGAGAGCGAGAGTTGCACCCCACCTCAAAAAAACTACACTCGATCCCTCCGATGTCAACAACTACAAATCCCTCCTTCTTTTCTCTCCAAAACTCTTGAGCGTGCTGTCTCTAGCCAACTCTCCTGCTATCTCTCTCAGAATGACCTTCTTGATCCAAACCAGTCAGGTTTCAAGACTGGTCATTCAACTGAGACTGCTCTTCTCTGTGTCACGGAGGCTCTCCGCACTGCTAAAGCTAACTATCTCTCCTCTGCTCTTATCCTTCTAGACCTATCCGCTGCCTTTGATACTGTGAACCATCAGATCCTCCTCTCCACCCTCTCCGAGTTGGGCATCTCCAGCGCTGCTCACTCTTGGATTGCATCCTACCTGACAGGTCGCTCCTACCAGGTGGCGTGGCGAGAATCTGTCTCCGCAACACGTGCTCTCACCACTGGTGTTCCCCCAGGGCTCAGTTCTAGGCCCTCTCCTGTTCTCTCTATACACCAAGTCACTTGGCTCTGTCATATCCTCACATGGTCTCTCCTATCATTGCTATGCAGATGACACACAATTCATTTCTGATAACCAGGTGGCGAATCGCATCTCTGCATGTCTGGCAGACATATCAGTGTGGATGTCGGATCACCACCTCAAGCTGAACCTCGGCAAGACGGAGCTGCTCTTCCTCCCGGGGAAGGACTGCCCGCTCCATGATCTCGCCATCACGATTGACAACTCCGTTGTGTCCTCCTCCCAGAGTGCAAAGAACCTTGGCGTGTACCTGGACAACACCCTGTCGTTCTCCGCTAACATCAAAGCGGTGACCAGATCCTGCAGGTTCATGCTCTACAACATTCGCAGAGTACGACCCTACCTCACACAGAAAGCGGCACAGGTCCTCATCCAGGCACTTGTCATCTCCCATCTGGATTACTGCAACTCGCTGTTGGCTGGGCTCCCTGCCTGTGCCATTAAGCCCCTACAACTTATCCAGAACGCTGCAGCCCGTCTGGTGTTCAACCTTCCCAAGTTCTCTCATGTCACCCCGCTCCTCCGCACACTCCACTGGCTTCCAGTTGAGGCTCGCATCTACCACAAGACCATGGTGCTTGCCTACGGAGCTGTGAGGGGAACGGCACCTCCTTACCTTCAGGCTCTGATCAGACCCTACACCCAAACGAGGGCACTACGTTCATCCACCTCTGGCCTGCTTCTACGGAAGCACAGTTCCCGCTCAGCACAGTCAAAGCTATTCGCTGCTCTGGCACCCCAATGGTAGAACAAGCTCCCCCACGATGCCAGGACAGCGGAGTCACTGACCACCTTCCGGAGACACTTCAAACCCTACCTCTTTAAGGAATACCTGGAATAGTATAAAAGTAATCCTTCTACCCCTCCCTCCCCCACCCCCCCATAAAAAAAAAAATGTTGAATGCACAAAAATGTGTCAGTCGCTCTGGACAAAAGCGTCTGCTAAATAATGTAAATGTAAATGTAATGTTGTATTATAGATGTTAATAGTTAAAGACAAATGGTATTGTAGATGTCAATAGTTAAAATATTGAACACTGGAATTAGGCCTACTATCCCAGAAGGCATCATATGTTCCATTCCAGAAACTAGGAGGCTTTGAGTAACCATTCGAATCCTTACCTTTCTTGATGTGTTGAGCAGGACACAGCCGGAGCCATCAGTGTCTGGAGATGAAGAACACAGGAACGAGTTACTAATAAAGTATGATCTGGAGTAGTTTGGAGACACTATATACCCAGGTATTTTTCTCTCAAGAACATGGACTGTGTGTCTCTCATTCACAACTATCTATAATGGAAAAGGAATTTCTCCTGAGATAGAGGAGTTTTTTTAATCAGTCTACTCTGATTGGTACGTGTCACGGATTCTGCCGAGGCTGCTCCTCCTCCTTGCTCGGGCAGGCTTCGGCGTTCGTCGTCCCCGGAGTACTAGCTGCTACCGATCTATGTTTCGGTGTTTGTCTTGTTTGGTCTTGATTGTGTACACCTGTTCCCAATTATGTTGTATTGTATTCCCTATTTAACCCTCTGTCGTTCATTGTGTGCTTGTGTGTGATTGTTCTCGTCATTTCGGCTGTTGCTAGTGTGCGGGGTTATTTTCCTCCCTGTTTGGAGGTTGTTTTGTACTCTGGTTAGTAAAGTACGTTTCCAGTAGCTCGGTGTCCTGCGTTTGACTTTGCCACATTCACGTCGCACAGCTGTGGTTAAATGCCTTTAGGCTAGTGGCAAGGCCTCTGCATGAGATACCGCTACCCAAGGTAGGACAAAACGTCTCCCTAATGTCTTTATAAAATGGATTGTTGTGTAAAAATATTTTTCTGCAAAAGTGGTTAAATGTATCAATATTGTAAGTGCAAAACATGCCTGGCTGGAAGGGGGATGGGCCACAAACTCATGTAACCCAATATTACAAGCTCTGATATTGCTACAATGTGGAATAGAAGTAGTCTGTTGTCTGCACTACATACACAAACAAACAGCATTAGGATATCTTAATGCATCTTGGAAACATAGACCTGTAAACACAGAGATACAATAGGTGAATATAGCAACTATTGATATTTATGATAAATGTAAGCTTGACTTTTTGTTAGCTGATTAATAGACAACTTTCCAAGTCAAATGTTCCCTCTTCAGTACTGTGTGATCCTGTCTGACAACAATACACACAATTACACGTTATTTTGATGTTGTGGCTATTGTAATCGGCTTTAAGAAAAACAAGTGGACCCAGACATTGAAATCCTTAAGGATCCTTAAGGAATGTTGTATCTTTATCCCCTACTCTTGTTTAGTCAGGGGGCCACCACAGATTATCTTTGAGGCCATCATGGATTTTGCCTCAAATCCAATATGGCATCCAAAATCCAATATGGCTGCCATTCTACCATTTGATGGAGGCTAAATGACATGTAAATATAAAGACTGTTTTGGTGTAAATACATTTGATTCTGAATCCAATATGGCCAACATAATTAGACTCAAACACCTTCACCTGCATATAAATTGCCCTGGTTTATTGTGTATTGTGTAATTCTGTTTTTAAATGGTTTCCTAAGGCTCCTGGTATAACTAGCACTATGAGTGGCACTGCCATGCCTCTGTTGTGTTTGAATAGCTGAAGCAAACTAGCTTTTCAATGTGTTCATGTTTTTCACGACACAAGCACATAGTAGTGTAACCAAGTTCCAGTAAAACAACCTGTAATAATACAGTCAGCTACTCTAGCAGTGGATATGTTCAGCTCTAACATTACCCCTCTTTTACCCACTGAAACTAGTGGACAAGGTTGATTGGACGTCTTTGAGGTGACCAGGACATGAGTTTGTCCTAACAGGGAGGAGACAAAGTAGCCAGTAGTGGTTGTCCTTCTGGGGCCTGAGCAGGTTGCACAGCTAACTGGTCATCCTGGGCAAGCTGCAGCGACAAGGGCAGTGTCCTTCCTGTATGACTGGCAGGGTATTGGGGCTGGGTGGGGATCAGTTGCCATGTCTACGACAGTTGGGTGCAGGTACTCAGCAGATGCAGCTTGCATTCCAACGAGACCCATTGACTAACTGGAATGTTATCTCAGCCTGAATGATGCTGGGGATACTCCAGTAGTGGAATGGTTGGGTGTCTGGTTATGAAGGACAGTCTGTGAAAGGACTATCACAAACAGACCTGCTCTTAGATCTTTACAACGCCTAATTGACCTGTGGGTGGAGGTTTTTACATTAAATGTGGCAAAAAGTCCTGCAGGTCACGTCCTATATATTCCTTTGGGAGTCGGGTACAATGATTATTTGGCCAATATTTACTGTGGGTAGTTGGCTGTGATTACGGTCTGGGACAGGCCCAGCAGGAGATGTGGAGAGAGACAGAACCTGTGAGGGTGACCTCAGGTGACCTAGAGGTCAGTTAGAGTGTAGCTAGGTCCTAGACTATGACTAAGAAGCGTTGGTTGTGAGGGACGGAGAACAGCTCCACACACATTTACATCTGAAGATGGTCCCTGGACTTTGATGGACAGTGAAGGGCTTGCAGAGGAGGTGGAGCTGGTCAACCATGGTGACAAAAAGAGCACTCTCTCCCAGTCAATCCCCAGCAGAGGAGGTGGAACTGGTCAACCATGGTGCACAAAGAGCACTCTCTCCCAGTCAATCCCCAGCAGAGGAGGTGGAGCTGGTCAACCATGGTGCACAAAGAGCACTCTCTCCAGTCATCCCCAGCAGAGGAGGTGGAGCTGGTCAACCATGGTGCACAAAGAGCCCTCTTCCCAGTCAATCCCCACCCCACCAACATAATCACATACAGCATCGTTGTTTAAGAACAGTTTCCCAGACCAATGCAGGGAGTCACCCCAGCATGAAAAGCGAAATTTTTCACATGCGAGTCCAGTTCAGGTGTCACATGGGCTGGCCCTCTAGGGGTTTGATAGCAAAATACCCTATTTATCCAAAAAGTATGTGGACCCCTTTTCCCAAATTTGGGTGGCTTGGGTTATTCAGACTCACCGTTGCTGACAGGTGTATAAAATGGAGCACACAGCCATGCAGTCTCCATAGACAAACACCGGCAGTAAAATGGCCTTACTGGGCTGTCCTCTGCTCTAAGGACATGTTAGGGTATGTCTCCGCAGTGACCTCTTGACCTGTCCGTCAGCACCTTTGACCCAGCCCACCTGGCCCCAGGCCAATCGGCAAGTGGGGCCGGGACAACTATAAAGCATTGTTCCACCCTTACCGTTCCTTAGTGCAGAGTTCTTCCATGAGTGATGTGGATACTTTCAGTCAAGTGTATTCCACTGTAGCTGAAGAGTGCATACTGGACTACAAACTCTGGAATTAGCCAATACATTCTCTATTATAGTGTTGATACAATGTTATCATTTTGTTACAATTACTGGCTCTTTATAGGAAACCGCTACTGCAGGCTCTGTTGTGTGCTGTTCATATTGTTAGTGATGATCTGTCAGTTTCCCATGACATCTCATGCTCTTAGAGTTTGAGTCTTTCCATGTGAAAATGTATGCACTCACTACTGTAAGTCGCTCTGGATAAGAGCATCTGCTAAATGACTAAAAATGTAAATGGTATCCCCATATCATAGGATACTATGTGACCTTAGATGGCGGTTGTTTTTTGTAGTCTCAAACCGCTAAAATACTACAAATAGAAGGTGCAGTTCATCACTTCCTGTTATCGGTATTACTTCTAGTTTCTGGTTAATTTCCTTGGTAGCATGCTAGTGTCATTAGCATGGTTAGCATGCTAACTCCACATTGTACATTGTGTGTTCTGTTTGCCTAACTGCATTGCTAGCACCGTTAGCATGACTACCATGCTAACTTGCCACTGTAAATGTAGTGTGTATTGGTTATGTATTAACTGTAGCCTTTGTGTGCCTATGCTATTAGCCTATTAGCCTAATGCTATGCCTTATACTGCACTTTATATGCCATTTATACAATATTTACTGTTATTTATCTACTGGTTACTGCTAACATTGCACTGCTAATTGCTAATGTAGCCATCTGTATTGTTTTAGAAATAGTGATATTTGGGAGATGATTTCCTTTTCAAATAACTGAAAATGAGAGGTTGTAATCTGAATAAAGGGAAAAGGCCATTCTTGAACATTGGGTGAGACAATCTTACTAATTTGCTAGAGAACATTTACATTTACATCATTTACATCTATTTTTGCTAACTTTCTATTAAAATGTATTGGAGTGAGATCATTTATTATAATTTGGTTGTAACCCAGAGCGGTTAGAAAATGTATATAGATCCTCTATGAGGCTGTGGAGGGATTCAAATTGTGGATTTAAAAGAAAACAAGAGAACCAGTTCGGATTTAAGTATAACTGTTGAATGACTGAAGCTTTTAATGATAGGTCTAAAGCTTTAATATTTAATAATTTCTGTCCTCCAAATTCATATTCATTATATAAATAGGCCCGTTTAATTTTGTCTGGCTTGCCGTTCCAAATAAAATGGAATATCTTTTTCTCATATAATTTTAAAAAACTGTTCGCTAGGCGTAGGCAAGACCATAAGAAAATAGGTAAACTGGGATAATACTAAAGAGTTAAACAGGGTGATTTTTCCACAAATTGACAGGTATTTACCTTTCCATGGTAGCAAGATCTTATCTATTTTTGCTAACTTTCTATTAAAATGTATTGGAGTGAGATCATTTATTTCATTTGGGATATGTATTCCGAGTATATCCACATCACCATCAGACCATTTTATTGGTAAACTACATGGTAATGTATACATTTTATTTTTTAGTGATCCAATACGTAATATAGTACATTTATCATAATTTGGTTGTAATCCAGAGAGGTTAGAAAATGTATCTAGATCCTCTATGAGACTGTGGAGGGATTCAAGTTGTGGATTTAAAAGAAAACATGAATCATCAGTGTACAATGACACCTTTGTTTTTAAGCCCTGGATTTCTAATCCCTTGATATTATTGTTGGATCTGATTTTAATAGCTAACATCTCGATGGCAATAATAAATAGATATCCCGATAGTGGACAACCTTGTTTCACTCCTATTGACAGTTTAAAACTTTCGGAGAAATAGCCATTATTTACTATTTTACACCTAGGGTTACTATACATGATTTTAACCCATTTTATAAGAGATTCTCCAAAATTGAAATGCTCCAGGCATTTATATATAAACCCCAGTCGTACTTTATCAAATGCCTTTTCGAAGTCTGCTATTAATAGCAGGCCTGGTTTCCCAGATTTTTCATAGTGTTCTATTGTTTCCAGTACTTGTCCAAACCTGTCTGATTAGAATGAATAATGTCCAACAATACCTTTTTAATTCTATGAGCTATACATTTTGCTAGAATTTTTGCATCACAACACTGAAGTGTAAGGGGCCTCCAAGGTAATTTAGTTTGTCGAGGTAATTTAGATAATATGTACATGTGGGTAGAGGTAAAGTGACTATGCATTGATAATAAACAGAGAGTAACAGCAGCGTAAAAAGGGGGGGAGACAATGCAAATAGTCTGGGTAGCCATTTGATTAGCTGTTTAGGAGTCTTATGGCTTGGGGATAGAAGCTGTTAAGAAGTATTTTGGACCTAGACTTGGCGCTCCGGTACAGCTTGATGTGCGGTAAATGCCAAACGTCCTGCACGGTGTTGGGCTGTAAGCACAACCCCCACCTGTGGACGTTGGGCCCTCATAGCACCCTCATGGAGTCTGTTTCTGACCGTTTGAGCAGACACATGCACATTTGTGGCCTGCTGGAGGTCATTTTGCAGGGCTCTGGCAGTGCTCCTCCTTGCACAAAGGCGGAGGTAGCAGTCCTGCTGCTGGGTTGTTGCCCTCCTTTGGCCTCCTCCACGTCTCCTGATGTACTGGCCTGTCTCCTGGTAGCGCCTCCATGCTCTGGACACTACGCTGACAGACACAGCAAACCTTCTTGCCACAGCTCGCATTGATGTGCCATCCTGGATGAGCTGCACTACCTGAGCCACTTGTGTGGGTTGTAGACTCCGTCTCATGCTACCACTAGAGTGAAAGCACCGCCAGCATTCAAAAGTGACCAAAACATCAGCCAGGAAGCATAGGAACTGAAAAGTGGTCTGTGGTCACCACCTGCAGAACCACTCCTTTATTGGGGGTGTCTTGCTAATTGCCTATAATTTCCACCTGTTGTCTATTCCATTTGCACAACAGCATGTGACATTTATTGTCAATCAGTGTTGCTTCCTAAGTGGACAGTTTGATTTCAATGAAGTGTGATTGACTTGGAGTTACATTGTGTTTAATTGTTCCCTTAATTTTTTTGAGCAGTGTATGATACTACACTATAATACACACTATATGATAAGGTACCTGGGACTAAACACCTCCCTCTGCAACTGGATCCTGGACTTCCTGACGGGCCGCCCCCAGGTGGTAAGGGTAGGGTAACAACACATCTGCCACGCTGATCCTCAACACGGGGGCCCCTCAGGGGTGCGTGCTCAGTCCCCTCCTGTACTCTCTGTTCACCCATGACTGCATGGCCAGGCACGACTCCAACACCATCATTAAGTTTGCTGACGACACAACAGTTGTAGGCCTGATCACCGACAACGACGAGACAGCCTATAGAGCGGAGGTCAGAGACCTGGCCGTGTGGTGCCAGGACAACAACCTCTCCCTCAATGTGATCAAGACAAAGGAGATGATTGTGGACTACAGAAAAAAGAAGAGGACCGAGCACGCCCCCATTCTCATCGACGGGGCTGTAGTGGAACAGGTTGAGAGCTTCAAGTTCCTTGGTGTCCACATAACCAACGAACTAACATGGTCCAAACACACAATGACAGTTGTGAAGAGGGCACGACAAAGCCTATTCCCCCTAAGGAGACTGAAAAGATTTGGCATGG
The DNA here is from genome assembly GCA_902810595.1 of Coregonus sp. 'balchen'. Taxonomy (NCBI): domain Eukaryota; kingdom Metazoa; phylum Chordata; class Actinopteri; order Salmoniformes; family Salmonidae; genus Coregonus; species Coregonus sp. 'balchen'. The sequence goes on from LR778277.1 coordinate 809,643, forward strand.
GTCCTCAGATCCTCAAAAGGTTCTACAGCTGCACCATCGAGAGCATCCGGACTGGTTGCATCACCGCCTGGTATGGCAACTGCTCGGCCTCCAACCGCAAGGCACTACAGACGGTAGTGTGTACGGCCCAGTACATCACTGGGGCCAAGCTTTCTGCCATCCAGGACCTCTCTACCACGCGGTGTCAGAGGAAGGCCCAAATAATTGTCAGACTCCAGTCACCCTAGTCATAGACTGTTCTCTCTGCTACCGCACAGCAAGCGGTACCAGAGCGCCAAGTCTAGGTCCAAAAGGCAATCTCTCCCTATCCCAGTCTGCTGTCCCCATTTGCTTCAAGATGTCCACTATTGTTCCTGTACCCAAGAATGCAAAGGTAACTGAACTAAATGACTATCGCCCCATAGCACTCACTTCTGTCATCATGAAGTGCTTTGAGAGGCTAGTTAAGGATCATATCACATCTACCTTACCTGACACCCAAGACCCACTTCAATTTGCTTACCGCCCCAATAGATCCACAAAAGATGCAAACACCATCGCACTGCACACTGCCCTATCCCATCTGGACAAGAGGAATACCTACGTCAGAATGCTGTTCATTGACTATAGCTCAGCCTTCAACACCATAGTACCCTCCAAGCTCATCATTAAGCTCGGGGCCCTGGGTCGGAACCCCGCCCTGTGCAACTGGGTCCTGGACTTCCTGACGGGCCGCCGCCAGGAGGTGAAGGTAGGAAACAACACCTCCACTACGCTGATCCTCAACACACGGGCCCCACAAGGTTGCGAGCTCAGCCCCCTCCTGTACTCCCTGTTCACCCATGACTGTGTGGACATGCACACCTCCAACTCAATCATCAAGTTTGCAGACGACACAACAGTAGTAGGCCTGATTACCAACAATGACGAGAAGAGGTGAGGGCCCTGGGAGTGTGGTGCCAGGAAAATAACCTCTCACTCAACAAAATGAAGGAGCTGATCGTGAATTTCAGGAAATAGCGGAGGGAGCACACCCTATCCACATCTACGGGACCGCAGTGGAGAGGGTGGAAAGCTTCAAGTTCCTCGGCGTACACATTACTGACAATCGGAAATGGTCCATCCACACAGACAGTGTGGTTAAGAAGGCACATTGCCTGCCCTCCAGGACACCTACAGCATCCAATGTCACAGGAAGGCCAAAAAGACAATCAAGGACATCAAACACCCGAGCCACGGCCTGTTCACCCTGCTATCATTCAGAAGGCAAGGTCAGTACAGGTGCATCAAAGCTGGGACCGAGAGACTGAAAAACAGCTTCTATCTCAAGGCCATCAGACTGTTAAATAGCCATCGCTAGCCGGCTACCACCCGGTTACTCAACCCCGTACCTTAGAGGCTGCTGCCCTATGTACATAGACATGGAATCACTGGCCACTTTAATAATGGAACGCTAGTCGGATCACCACCTCAAGCTGAACCTCGGCAAGATGGAGCTGCTCTTCCTCCCAGGAAAGGACTGCCCGCTCCATGATCTCACCATCACGGTTGACAACTCCAATGTGTCCTCCTCCCAGAGTGCAAAGAACCTTGGCGTGACCCTGGACAACACCCTGTCGTTCTCCGCTAACATCAAAGCGGTGACCCGATCCTGCAGGTTCATGCTCTACAACATTCGTAGAGTACGACCCTACCGTTGCCTTGAATTCTAAATAAATCACAGCAAAACATCTCAATTTGGTTGAGGTCGGGGGATTGTGGCAGCCAGGTCATCTGATGCAGCACTCCATCACTCTCCTTCTTGGTAAAATAGCCCTTACACAGCCTGGAGGTGTTGGGTCATAGTCCTGTTGAAAAACAAATGATTGTCCCATTAAGCCCAAACGAGATGGGATGGCGTATCGTTGCAGAATGCTGTGGTAGCCATGCTGGTTAAGTGTGCCTTGAATTCGAAATAAATCACAGACCGTGTCACCAGCATAGCACCCCCACACCATAACACCGCCTCCTCCATGCTTTACGGTGGGAACCACATGCAGAGATCATCTGTTCACCCACACCGTGTCTCAGAAAGACACGGCGGTTGGAACCAAAGATCTCCAATTTGGTCTCTTCTTCTTATTGGTGTCCTTTAGTAGTGGTTTCTTTGCAGCAATTCGACCATGAAGGCCTGATTCACACAGTCCTCTCTGAACAGTTGATGCTGAGATGTGTCTGTTACTTGAACTCTGTGAAGCATTTATTTGGGCTGCAATTTCTGAGGCTGGTAACTCTAATGAACTTATCCTCTGCAGCAGAGGTAACTCTGGGTCTTCCATTCCTGTGGCGGTCCTCATGAGAACCAGTTTCATCATAGTGCTTGATGGTTTTTGCGACTGCACTTGAAGAAACTTTCAAAGTTCTTGAAATATTCCGTATTGACTGAACTTCATGTCTTAAAGTGATGATGGACTGTCGTTTCTCTTGCTTATTGAGCTGTTCTTGCCATAATATGGACTTAGCCCTATTTGGTAAAAGACCATCTTCTGTAAACCCCCCCCTACAACTGATTGGCTCAACCACATTAAGAAGGAAAGAAATTCCACAAATTAGTCACACCTGTTAATTGAAATGCATTCCAGGTAACTACCTCATGAAGCTGGTTGAGGGAATGCCAAGAGTGTGCAAAGCTGTCATCAAGACAAAGGGTGGCTATTTGAAGAATCTCAAATAAATAAATACATTTTGATTTGCTTAACACTTTTCCCCAGAAGTGGTTAGAGAGTCTATGGATTCTTCAGTTACATTGAGCTGATTTCTGACATGCTGTTTCTTCTTTCTCCGTAGTGTTTTAGTGATTCGACATAATGAAGGCGTAGGCTCAGGTTTTCTGGATCTCTATGTTTTTGGTTGGATAGGTTTCTCAATTTATTTCTTAGGTTTTTGCATTCTTCATAAAACCATTTGTCATTGTTGTTAATTTTCTTAGGTTGTCTGCTTGACATTTTTAGATTTGATAGGGAAGCTGAGAGGTCAAATATACTGTTTAGGTTTTCTACTGCCAAGTTTACACCTTCACTATTACAGTGGAGCGTTTTGTCCAGGAAGTTGTCTAAAAGGGATTGAATTTGTTGTTGCCCAATTGTTTTTTGGTAGGTTTCCACACTACTTTCCGTCCATCTATAGCATTTCTTAATATTATTCAGTTCCTTTGGCTTTGATGCCTCATGATTGAGTATTGCTCTGTTCAAGTAGACTGTGATTTTGCTGTGATCTGATAGGGGTGTCAGTGGGCTGACTGTGAACGCTCTGAGAGACTCTGGGTTGAGGTCAGTGATAAAGTAGTCTACAGGACCACTGCCAAGAGATGAGCTGTAGGAGTACCTACCATAGGAGTGTCCTTGAGGCCTACCATTGACTATGTACATACCCAGCGTGCGACAGAGCTGCAGGAGTTGTGACCCGTTTATGTTGGTTATTTTGTCGTAGTTGTGCCTAGGGGGGCATATGGGGGAGGGAATGCTGTCACCTCCAGATAGGTGTTTGTCCCCCTGTGTGCTGAGGGTGTCAGGTTCTTGTCCAGTTCTGGCATTTAGGTCGCCACAGACTAGTACATGTCCCTGGGTCTGGAAATGATTGATTTCCCCCTCTAGTATGGAGAAGCTGTCTTCATTAAAGTATGGGGATTCTAGTAGGGGGATATAGGTAGCACAAATGAGGACATTTTTCTCTGTTGAGATCATTTCCTTATTAATTTCTAGCCAGATGTAAAATGTTCATGTTTTGATTAATTTAATAGAGTGGGTTAGGTCTGCTCTATACCAAATTAGCATACCCCCTGAGTCCCTTCCCTGTTTCACACCTGGTAGTTTGGTGGATGGGACTACCAGCTCTCTGTAACCTAGAGGATAACCATCTCCTCTATACCATGTTTCTTGTAGGATGACAATGTCTGTCTTTCCAATTTATTGTATGAAGTCTTGGTTCCTGCTCTTTATGCCAAAGACAGATGATCTCAGACCTAGTATATTCCAGAATGAGATAGTAAAATCTCTCTCACTCTCTCGCGCGCTCTCTCTCTTACTGTAGAATATGAGGAGGTTCCACTATATTACTGTATGCTGAGAGGAGGAGGTTCAATTATATTACTATAGAATGAGAGGAGGTTCCACTATATTACTGTAGGATGTGAGGAGGGGGTTCCACTACATTACTGTAGGATGAGAGGAGGAGGTTCCACTATATTACTGTAGGATGTGAGGAGGGGGTTAAACTATATTACTGTTGGATGAGAGGAGGTTTCACTATATTACTGTATGCTGAGAGGAGGTTCCACTATATTACTGTAGGATGAAAGGAGGAGGTTCCTCTATATTACTGTAGATTGTCAGGAGGAGGTTCCACTATATTACTGTAGGATGTGAGGAGGGGGTTAAACTATATTACTGTTGGATGAGAGGAGGTTCCACTATATTACTGTAGGATGAGAGGAGAAGGTTCCACTATATTACTGTAGAATTGAGAGGAGGTTCCACTATATTACTGTAGGATGAGAGGAGGAGGTTCCACTATATTACTGTAGGATGAGAGGAGGAGGTTCCACTATATTACTGTAGAATGAGAGGAGGAGGTTCCACTATTTTACTGTAGGATGAGAGGAGGAGGTTCCACTATATTACTGTCGGATGTGTGGAGGAGGTTCCACTATTTTACTGTATGCTGAGAGGAGGTGGTTCCACTATATTACTGTATGCTGAGAGGACGAGGTTCAATTATATTACTATAGAATGAGAGGAGGTTCCACTATATTACTGTATGCTGATAGGAGGATGTTCCACTATATTACTGTCGGATGTGTGGAGGAGGTTCCACTATATTACTGTCGGATGTGTGGAGGAGGTTCCACTATATTACTGTAGGATTGAGAGGAGGTTCCACTATGTTACTGTAGGATATGAGGAGGAGATTCCACTATATTACTGTCGGATGTGTGGAGGAGGTTCCACTATTTTACTGTATGATGAGAGGAGGTGGTTCCACTATATTACTGTAGAATGAGAGGAGGAGGTTCCACTATATTACTATACGGTGTGAGGAGTAGGTTCCACTATATTACTGTAGAATGAGAGGAGGAGGTTCCACTATATTACTGTATGCTGAGAGGAGGAGGTTCCACTATATTACTGTATGCTGAGAGGAGGTGGTTCCACTATATTACTGTATGCTGATAGGAGGATGTTCCACTATTTTACTGTACGGTGTGAGGAGGGGATTAAACTATATTACTGTAGGATGTGAGGAGAAGGTTCCAATATATTACTGTATGCTGAGAGGAGGTTCCACTATATTACTGTAGGATTGAGAGGAGGTTCCACTATATTACTGTAGGATATGAGGAGGAGGTTCCACTATATTACTGTATGCTGAGAGGAGGAGGTTCCACTACATTACTGTGGGATGAGAGGAGGAGGTTCCACTATACTGTAGGATGAGAGGAGGAGGTTCCACTATATTACTGTAGAATGAGAGGAGGAGGTTCCACTATATTACTATACGGTGTGAGGAGTAGGTTCCACTATATTACTGTAGAATGAGAGGAGGAGGTTCCACTATATTACTGTATGCTGAGAGGAGGAGGTTCCACTATATTACTGTATGCTGAGAGGAGGAGGTTCCACTATATTACTGTAGGATGTGAGGAGGGGGTTCCACAACATTACTGTATGCTGAGAGGAGGTTCCATTATTTTACTGTAGGATGAGAGGAGGGGATTAAACTATATTACTGTAGGATGAGAGGAGGAGGTTCCACTATATTACTGTAGGATGTGAGGAGGGGGTTCCACTACATTACTGTATGCTGAGAGGAGGTTCCACTATATTACTGTAGGATGAAAGGAGGAGGTTCCTCTATATTACTGTAGATTGTCAGGAGGAGGTTCCACTATATTACTGTAGGATGTGAGGAGGGGGTTAAACTATATTACTGTTGGATGAGAGGAGGTTCCACTATATTACTGTAGGATGAGAGGAGAAGGTTCCACTATATTACTGTAGGATGAGAGGAGGAGGTTCCACTATATTACTGTAGGATGAGAGGAGGAGGTTCCACTATATTACTGTAGAATTGAGAGGAGGTTCCACTATATTACTGTAGAATGAGAGGAGGAGGTTCCACTATATGACTGTAGGATGAGAGGAGCAGGTTCCACTATATTACTGTCGGATGTGTGGAGGAGGTTCCACTATTTTACTGTATGCTGAGAGGAGGTGGTTCCACTATATTACTGTATGCTGAGAGGATGAGGTTCAATTATATTACTATAGAATGAGAGGAGGTTCCACTATATTACTGTATGCTGATAGGAGGATGTTCCACTATATTACTGTCGGATGTGTGGAGGAGGTTCCACTATATTACTGTCGGATGTGTGGAGGAGGTTCCACTATATTACTGTAGGATTGAGAGGAGGTTCCACTATGTTACTGTAGGATATGAGGAGGAGGTTCCACTATATTACTGTAGGATGAGAGGAGGAGGTTCCACTATATTACTGTCGGATGTGTGGAGGAGGTTCCACTATATTACTGTCGGATGTGTGGAGGAGGTTCCACTATATTACTGTATGCTGAGAGGAGGAGGTTCCACTATATTACTGTATGCTGATAGGAGGTTCCATTATTTTACCGTAGGATGAGAGGAGGGGATTAAACTATATTACTGTAGGATGTGAGGAGAAGGTTCCAATATATTACTGTATGCTGAGAGGAGGTTCCACTATATTGCTGTAGGATTTAGAGGAGGTTCCACTATATTACTGTAGGATATGAGGAGGAGGTTCCACTATATTACTGTAGGATGAGAGGAGGAGGTTCCACTATACTGTAGGATGAGAGGAGGAGGTTCCACTATATTACTGTAGGATTGAGAGGAGGATCCACTATACTACTGTAGGATGTGAGGAGGAGGTTCCACTATATTACTGTAGAATGAGAGGAGGAGGTTCCACTATATTACTATACGGTGTGAGGAGTAGGTTCCACTATATTACTGTAGAATGAGAGGAGGAGGTTCCACTATATTACTGTATGCTGAGAGGAGGAGGTTCCACTATATTACTGTAGGATGAGAGGAGGAGGTTCCACTATATTACTGTATGCTGAGAGGAGGAGGTTCAATTATATTACTGTATGCTGAGAGGAGGAGGTTCAATTATATTACTGTATGCTGAGAGGAGGAGGTTCCACTATATTACTGTAGAATGAGAGGAGGAGGTTCCACTATATTACTGTATGCTGAGAGGAGGAGGTTCCACTATATTACTGTAGGATGAGAGGAGGGGGTTCCACAACATTACTGTATGCTGAGAGGAGGTTCCACTATATTACTGTAGGATTGAGAGGAGGAGGTTCCACTATATTACTGTAGGATATGAGGAGGAGGTTCCACTATACTGTAGGATGAGAGGAGGTTCCACTATATTACTGTAGGATGAGAGGAGGTTCCACTATATTACTGTAGAATGAGAGGAGGAGGTTCCAATATATTACTGTATGCTGAGAGGATGAGGTTCCACTACATTACTGTAGGATTGAGAGGAGGTTCCACTATATTACTGTGGGATGAGAGGAGGAGATTCCACTATATTACTGTAGGATGAGAGCAGGAGGTTCCACTATATTACTGTATGATGTGAGGAGGAGGTCCACTATATTACTGTAGGATGAGAGGAGGAGGTTCCACTATATTACTGTAGGATGAGAGGAGGTTCAACTATATTACTGTAGGATGAGAGGAGGTTCCACTATATTACTGTAGGATTGAGAGGAGGTTCAACTATATTACTGTAGGATGAGAGGAGGTTCCACTATATTACTGTAGTATGAGAGGAGGAGGTTCCACAATATTACTGTATGCTGAGAGGAGGTTCCACTACATTACTGTAGGATGTGAGGAGTAGGTTCCACTATATTACTGTATGCTGAGAGGAGGAGGTTCCACTACATTACTGTAGGATTGAGAGGAGGTTCCACTATATTACTGTCGGATGTGTGGAGGAGGTTCCACTATTTTACTGTAGGATGTGAGGAGGGGGTTCCACTATATTACTGTATGCTGAGATGAGGAGGTTCCATTATTTTACTGTAGGATGAGAGGAAGGGATTAAACTATATTACTGTATGCTGAGAGGAGGGGGTTCCACTATATTTCTGTATGGTGAGAGGAGGAGGTTCCACTATATTACTCCTGAGTGGCGCAGTGGTCTAAGACACTGCATCGCAGTGCTAGCTGTGCCACTAGAGATCCTGGTTCGTATCCAGGTTCTGTCGTAGCCGGCCGCGACCTGGAGACCCATGGGGCGGCGCACAATTGGCCCAGCGTCGTCCAGGGTAGGGGAGGGAATTGCCGGCAGGGATGTAGCTCAGTTGGAAGAGCATGGCGTTTGCAACACCAGGGTTGTGGGTTCAATTCCCACGGGGGGTATGAAGAAAATAAAATAATGTATGCACTCACTAACTGTAAATCTCTCTGGATAAGAGCGTCTGTTAAATTACTAAAATGAAAATGTAATTACTGTAGGATGAGAGGAGGGGGTTAAACTATATTACTGTAGGCTGAGAGGAGGTTCCACTATATTACTTTAGGGTGAGAGGAGGAGGTTCCACTATATTACTGTAGGATGAGAGGAGGAGGTTCCACTATATTACTGTAGGATGAGAGGAGGTTCCACTATATTACTGTAGGATGAGAGGAGGAGGTTCCACTATATTACTGTAGGATGAGAGGAGGAGGTTCCACTATATTACTGTAGGATGAGAGGAGGTTCCACTATATTACTGTAGGATGAGAGGAGGAGGTTCCACTATATTACTGTAGGATGAGAGGAGAATCCACTACATTACTGTAGGATTGAGAGGAGGTTCCACTATATTACTGTAGGATGTGAGGAGGAGGTTCCACTATTTTACTGTAGGATGTGAGGAGGGGGTTCCACTATATTACTGTATGCTGAGAGGAGGAGGTTCCACTATATTACTGTCGGATGTGTGGAGGAGGTTCCACTATTTTACTGTAGGATGTGAGGAGGGGGTTCCACTATATTACTGTATGCTGAGAGGAGGAGGTTCCATTATTTTACTGTATGCTGAGAGGAGGAAGTTCCTCTATATTACTCCTAAGTGGCGCAGTGGTCTAAGACACTGCATCGCAGTGCTAGCTGTGCCACTAGAGATCCTGGTTCGTATCCAGGCTCTGTCGTAGCCGGCCGCGACTGGGAGACCCATGGGGCGGCGCACAATTGGCCCAGCGTCGTCCAGGGTAGTGGAGGGAATGGCCGGCAGGGATGTAGCTCTGTTGGTAGAGCATGGCGTTTGCAACACCAGGGTTGTGGGTTCCTGGATGGATATAGATCTCATTCCGTCAGTAGAGGTTGCCTGGTTGTTCTTTAAAAGTAATTTCCTCTCAATCTTAAATAGACATGCCCCATTCAAAAAATACAGAACTAAGAACAGATATAGCCCCTGGTTCTCCTCAGACTTGACTGCCCTTGACCAGCACAAAAACATCCTGTGGCATACTGCATTAGCATCAAATAGCCCCCGTGATATGCAACTTTTCAGGGAAGTTAGGAACCAATATGTCACGATCGTCTAATGAGGGAGACCAAAGCGCAGCGCGTTGAGCGAACATGACTTTATTAAATTAAAGTACTCACTACAAAAACAACAAACAATGACGAATCGTGAAGTCCTCGGTTACAATGACTGACAAGGAACAAAAACCCACAACACTAAGGTGAACACTGACAGTTTAAATATGGCTCCCAATCAGAGATAACGAGCCGACAGCTGACACTCGTTACCACTGATTGGGAGTCACACGACCAAACAAGGAAACACAACCAAAAGAACACACCCTGGCTCAAAATACACAGTCCCGGAGCCAGAGCGTGACAGTACCCCCCCCTAAAGGCGCGGACTCCGACCGCGCCTACAACCCAAATAGGGAAGGGCTGGGTGGGTATTGCTCCTCGGAGGCGGCTCCGGCTCCGGGCTTGACCACCACCCTACTACAATCCCCCCGTAGTGCCCCCAGTCCGATCTGACCCAGTTAGCTGGATCAGGACTGCCAACGCGCACCCCTGGCTTGGCGCGTGAGGCAGGAATGGACCGGACCTGGCAGACGATACGCAACCTTTGCATGGTGCGTGGAGCCGGAACAGGCCTCACCAGGCTGAAGACTCGCATCCCTGGCTTGGTGCGAGTAGCAGGAATGGGCTGAATCCGCCTGACGACTCGCACCCTTGGCTTGGTGCGAGTAGCCGGAATGGGCTGAATCCGGCTGACGACTCGCACCCTTGGCTTGGTGCGAGTAGCAGGAATGGGCTGAATCCGGCTGACGACTCGCACCCTTGGCTTGGTGCGAGTAGCAGGAATGGGCTGAATCCGGCTGACGACTCGCACCCTTGGCTTGGTGCGAGTAGCAGGAACGGGCCGGACAGGGCTGACGAAACGCACCATAGACTTGGTGCGGAGAGCAGGCACGGGCCGGACAGGGCTGGCGACGCGCACCACTGACCTGGTGCGGGGAGCTTGGATGGGCCGGACTGGGCTGGCGACGCGCACCACAGACCTGGTGCGGAGAGCAGGAACGGGCCGGACAGGGCTGACGAAACGCACCATAGACTTGGTGCGGAGAGCAGGCACGGGCCTGACAGGGCTGGCGACGCGCACCACAGACTTGGCGCGGAGAGCAGGAACGGGCCGGACAGGGCTGACGACACACACCACTGGCTTGGTGCGGGGAGCTTGGATGGGCCGGACTGTACTGGGGACACACACCACTGGCCCTACACCGGGATCTGGAACGGGCCGGACCGGACTGGCAACACACGCCAGTACCTCTCGCCGTGCCTCTACTTCCTCCATCCCCTCTTCGACCAGTGGCCCCCGTAACCCGGCGGCCTCCTCCGGCAACCCACTGGACCGCTCTATCGCGGCCTCCTGCTGGTCCGACGTCGTGAGCCCCCCCCTAAAAATGTTCTGGGATTCTCTCCTCTTCGTGGACCAGGCCTCCATAGTTCTCGCCAGACTCTCACCCCACTGCTCCAATGTCCAACCTCTCTCCTCTTCTCTTGGCTTGGCCCAGTCGAGACTCCTACTCAACTGCTCCCAAGTCCATCCTCTCTCTTCCTCACGCTGCTTGGTCCTGTTATGGTGGGTTTTTCTGTCACGATCGTCTAATGAGGGAGACCAAAGCGCAGCGCGTTGAGCGAACATGACTTTATTAAATTAAAGTACTCACTACAAAAACAACAAACAATGACGAATCGTGAAGTCCTCGGTTACAATGACTGACAAGGAACAAAAACCCACAACACTAAGGTGAACACTGACAGTTTAAATATGGCTCCCAATCAGAGATAACGAGCCGACAGCTGACACTCGTTACCACTGATTGGGAGTCACACGACCAAACAAGGAAACACAACCAAAAGAACACACCCTGGCTCAAAATACACAGTCCCGGAGCCAGAGCGTGACACAATATACACAAGCAGTTAGGAAAGCAAAGGCTAACTTTTTCAAACAGAAATTTGCATCCTGTAGCACTAACTCCAAAAAGTTTTGGGACACTGTAAAGTCCATGGAAAATAAGAGCACTTCCTCCCAGCTGCCCACTGCACTGAGGCTAGGAAACACTATCACCACCGATAAATCTACAATAATCGAGAATTTCAACAAGCATTTTGCTACGGCTGGCCATGCTTTCCACCTGGCTACCACTACCCCGGCCACCAGCTCTGCACCCTCCGCTGCAACTTGCCCATGCCCCCCCCGCTTCTCCTTCACACAAATCCAGACAGCTGATGTTCTAAAAGAGCTGCAAAATCTGGACCCCTACAAATCATCTGGGCTAGACAATCTGGACACTTTCTTTCTAAAACTAGCTGCCGAAATTGTCGCAACCACTATTACTAGCCTGTTCAACCTCTCTTTCATAACGTCTGAGATCCCCAGAGATTGGAAAGCTGCCGCGGTCATCCCCCTCTTCAAAGGGGGTGACACTCTAGATCCAAACTGTTACAGACCCATATCCATCCTGCCCTGCCTTTCAAAAGTTTTTGAAAGCCAAGTCAACAAACAGATCACCGACCATTTCGAATCCCACCGTACCTTCTCCGCTATGCAATCCGGTTTCCGAGCTGGTCATGGGTGCACTTCAGCCACGCTCAAGGTCCTAAATGATATTATAACCGCGATCGATAATAGACAGTACTGTGCAGCCGTTTCATTGACCTGGCCAAGGCTTTCGACTCTGTCAACCACCGCATTCTTATTGGCAGACTAAATAGCTTTGGTTTCTCAAATGACTGCCTCGCCTGGTTCACCAACTACTTCTCAGATAGAGTTCAATGTGTCAAATCGGAGGGCCTGTTGTCTGGACCTATGGCAGTCTCTATGGGGGTGCCACAGGGTTCAATTCTTGGGCCAACTCTTTTCTCTGTGTATATCAATGACGTCGCTCTTGCTGCTGGTGACTCTCAGATCCACCTCTACGCAGATGACACCATTTTGTATACATCTGGCCCTTCATTGGACACTGTGTTAACAAACCTCCAAACGAGCTTCAATTCCATACAACACTCCTTCAGTAGCCTCCAACTGCTCTTAAACACTAGTAAAACTAAATGCATGCTCTTCAACCGAACGCTGCTTGCACCCGCCCACCCGACTAGAATCACTACTCTAGACGGGTCTGACCTAGAGTATGTGGACAACTACAAATATCTAGGTGTCTGGTTAGACTGTAAACTCTCCTTAAAGACTCACATTAAGAATCTCCAATCCAAAGTTAAATCTAGAATCGGTTTCCTATTTCGCAACAAAGCCTCCTTCACTCATGCTGCCAAACATGCCCTCGTAAAACTGACTATCCTACCGATCCTTGACTTCGGCGATGTCATTTACAAAATAGCCTCCAACACTCTACTCAGCAAATTGGATGTTGTCTATCACAGTGCCATCAGTTTTGTCTCCAAAGCCCCATATAATACCCACCACTGTGACCTGTACGCTCTTGTTGGCTGGTCCTCACTACATATTCGTCGCCAAACCCACTGGCTCCAGGCCATCTATAAATCACTGCTAGGCAAATCCCCGCCTTATCTTAGCTCATTGGTCACCATAGCAACACCCACCCGTAGTCTGCGCTCCAGCGGGGTATATCTCACTGGTCATCCCCAAAGCCAACACCTCCTTTGGCCGCAATTCCTTCCAGTTCTCTGCTGCCAATGACTGGAACAAATTGCAAAAATCTCTGAAGCTGGAGACACTTATCTCCCTCACTAACTTTAAGCATCAGTTGTCAGAGCACCTTACCGATCACTGCACCTGTACACAGCCCATCTGAAATTAGCCCGCCCAACTACCTCATCCCTATATGTTATTTATTTTGCTCATTTGTACCCCAGTATCTCTATTTGCACATCATCTCTTGCACATCATTCCAGTGTTAATACTAAATTGTAATTATTTTGCACTATAGCCTATTTTATTGCCTTACCTCCATAACTTGCTAAATTTGCACACTGTATATTATATGTATTTCTAATGTATTTTTGACTTTGTTTTGTTTTACCCCATATGTAACTCTGTGTTGTTCTTTTTATCGCACTGCTTTGCTTTATCTTGGCCAGGTCGCAGTTGTAAATGAGAACTTGTTCTCAACTGGTTTACCTGGTTAAATAAAGGTGAAATAAATAAATAAATAAATAAAATATTACTGTAGAATGAGAGGAGGAGGTTCCAATATATTACTGTAGGATGAAAGGAGGTTCCACTATATTACTGTAGGATGAGAGGAGGAGGTTCCACTTTATTACTGGTAGATGAAGGAGTTCACTATATTACTGTAGGATGAGTAGGAGGTGGTTCCCTATATTATGTAGGATAGAGAGGAGGTGGTTCCCCCTATATTACTGTAGGATGAGAGGAGGTTCCCCTATAGTACTGTAGGATGAGGAGGAGGTTCCCCTATATTACTGTAGAATGAGAGGAGGAGGTTCCACTATATTACTGTAGGATGAGAGGAGGAGGTTCCACTATATTACTGTAGGATGAGAGGAGGAGGTTCCACTATATTACTGTAGGATGAAAGGAGGTTCCACTATATTACTGTAGGATGAGAGGAGGAGGTTCCACTATATTACTGTAGGATGAGAGGAGGAGGTTCCACTATATTACTGTATGCTGAGAGGAGGTTCCACTACATTACTGTAGGATTGAGAGGAGGTTCCACTATATTACTGTAGGATGTGAGGAGGTTCCATATTTTACGTAGGATGTGAGGAGGGGGTTCCACTATATTACTGTATGCTAAAGGATGGAGGAGGTTCCACTATATACGTGCTAGGAG
>LR778277.1:824118-872752 GCA_902810595.1 Coregonus sp. 'balchen'
ACTTATTTTTTAGACTCCTTCCACTCGTTACCGTATTATGCACCTGTTTGAACTTGTTATCAGTATAAAAGACACCTGTCCACAACCTCAAACAGTCTCCACTCCAAACTCCACTATGGCCAAGACCAAAGAGCTGTCAAAGGACACCAGAAACAAAATTGTAGACCTGCATCAGGCTGGGAAGACTGAATCTGCAATAGGTAAGCAGCTTGGTTTGAAGAAATCAACTGTGGGAGCAATTATTAGGAAACGGAAGACATACAAGACCACAGATAATCTCCCTCGATCTGGGGCTCCACGCAAGATCTCACCCCCGTGGGGGTCAAAATGATCCACAAGAACGGTGAGCAAAAATCCCAGAACCACACGGGGGGACCTAGTGAATGACCTGCAGAGAGCTGGGACCAAAAGTAACAAAGCCTACCATCAGTAACACACTACGCCGCCAGGGACTCAAATCCTTCAGTGCCAGACTGTTCCCCCTGCTTAAGCCAGTACATGTCCAGGCCCCGTCTGAAGTTTGCTAGAGTGCATTTGGATGATCCAGAAGAGGATTGGGAGAATGTCAGATGGTCAGATGAAACCAAAATAAACTTTTTGGTAAAAACTCAACTCGTCGTGTTTGGAGGACAAAGAATGCTGAGTTGCATCCAAAGAACACCATACCTACTGTAAAGCATGGGGGTGGAAACATCATGCTTTGGGGCTGTTTTTTCTGCAAAGGGACCAGGACGACTGATCCGTGTAAAGGAAAGAATGTAGGGGCCATGTATCGTGAGATTTTGAGTGAAAACCTCCTTCCATCAGCAAGGGCATTGAAGATGAAAACGTGGCTGGGTCTTTCAGCATGACAATGATCCCAAACACACCGCCCGGGCAACGAAGGAGTGGCTTCGTAAGAAGCATTTCAAGGTCTTGGAGTGGCCTAGCCAGTCTCCAGATCTCAACCCCATAGAAAATCTTTGGAGGGAGTTGAAAGTCCGTGTTGCCCAGCGACAGCCCCAAAACATCACTGCTCTAGAGGAGATCTGCATGGAGGAATGGGCCAAAATACCAGCAACAGTGTGTGAAAACCTTGTGAAGACTTACAGAAAACGTTTGACCTGTGTCATTGCCAACAAAGGGTATATAACAAAGTAATTGAGAAACTTGTTTTTGACCAAATACTTATTTTCCACCATAATTTGCAAATAAATTCATTAAAAAATCCTACAATGTGATTTTCTGGATTTTTTTCTCAATTTGTCTGTCATAGTTGACGTGTACCTATGATGAAAATTACAGGCCTCTCTCATCTTTTTAAGTGGGAGAACTTGCACAATTGGTGGCTGACTAAATACTTTTTTCCCCACTGTATATGCAACATGTAAAGTGTTGTTCCCATGTTTCATGAGCTATATATGAATAAAAGATCCCAGAAATGTTCCATACACATAAAAATATTATTTATCTCAAATTTTGTGCACAAATTTGTTTACATCCCTCTTAGTGAGCATTTCTCCTAAAATGTGCAGTTTTGTCACACAATCTAATGACAAGATGTCTCAAGTTTTGAGGGAGCATGCAGTTGTCCACCAGAGCTGTTGCCAGAGAATGTAATGTTCATTTCTCTACCATAGTCCGCCTCCAACGTTGTTTTAGAGAATTTGGCAGTACGTGCAACCGGCCTCACAACCCCAGACCACGTGTAACCACGGTAACCACGCCAACCCAGGACCTCCACATCACAACCCCAGACCACGTGTAACCACGCCAGCCCAGGGCCTCCACATCCGGCTTCACAACCCCAGACCACGTGTAACCACGCCTGCCCAGGACCTCCACATCCGGCTTCACAACCCCAGACCACGTGTAACCACGCCAGCCCAGGACCTCCCCAGACCACGTGTAACCACGCCAACCCAGGACCTCCACATCACAACCCCAGACCACGTGTAACCACGCCAACCCAGGACCTCCACATCCGGCTTCTTCACGTGTATGGCGTCATGTGGTTGAGCGGTTTTCTGATGTCAACGTTGTGAACAGACTGCCCCATGGTGGTGGTGGGGTTATGGTATGGGCAGGCATTTTAATGTAGGGCTGGAATGGAACCACGCCAACCCAGGACCTCCACATCCGGCTTCTTCACGTGTATGGTGTCATGTGGTTGAGCGGTTTTCTGATGTCAACGTTGTGAACAGACTTCCCCATGGTGGTGGTGGGGTTAGGGTATGGGCAGGCATTTTAATGTAGTCAGCTGGGTGGGGCAAAAGGTTTGATAGTTCCATTCCAGCCTATCTGTGGTTTGTTTTGGAGTCCTTTGGTTTTGGTAAAGGATTTATCTCCCCAAGCAGTTGTGCAGACGGGAAATATTCTGTCCAAGCCTCTCTGTTTCCATTGTTCCTCAGAACAAGGATGTCCGTTATCACCAACGTTTATTCCCTGTCTTTGGAGTCCCTTGCTCAAACGATCAGATTGGACCAACTTATTTCACTAATCAACATTAAAGATACGATGACACTTTATTGTATTTCTCAGACATCTTCATTTCACTTCCACAGATTCTGAAATGATTTACTATTTTCGGTTCATTTGCTGGATATAAAATAATCTGGGAAAAATCTATACTGGTGCCCTAAATAGCCCTGCTAAACTGCTGACTCTGCCTGCTGACAGACTTTATTTTAATTGGGCATATGCATACCCACCACATTTTCACAAGTTTGTAGAAAGAACTATGACAAACTAGAAGAGGAGATCACCATTGATTTGCAGATATCTCTTAAAAGCTCATTACAAGGTAGGATTGGCTATAGTAAAAAGGTATGTACTCCTATACCTCCTCTGCCAAAATACTTTGAGGAATTAAAGTTCGATATGATACCCTTACGCGATTAAAGGGAACAGGAGGTTTGTCTGATGTATGGTCCGATCCTATAGAGGTATAGAGGAAGCACGTGTTGCTCCACATAGACTCACAGATCTAGTTTTTGTCCGGCATCAAGTTAAAAACAACATTTTAAAAAATGTGGTTCAATTATTTCCAACTCACTACAAGTATGGTACTACGCTGAGAAACATATACGGCAGTGACAAACAATCTCAATTTAATCCATTTTAAATTCAGGCTGTAACACACACGAAATGTGGAAAAACTCAAGGGTTGTGAATACTTTCTGAGGCACTGTAGTTCCAGTCTTACCAAATGTACTAGTCATGGGGACTGGATTATTTTTCTCAACTCATCAACACCCAACTAAACTGATTTTCACGATGCATTCAACAGAATCAGATGAATAATCTCTCCTGTAGAATGATGTTGATGTTAATAACATGTGAGAAACGGACTAGTCAATAAATCAATACTGTGTACGTAAATATTATGTCCAAAATGACACCCTATTCCCCTCACAGGAGGTTGGTGGTGCCTTAATTGGGGAGGACGAGCACGTGGTAATGGATGGAGGGGTTTCCATGGTGTTTAATGCCGTTCCATTTGCGCCGTTCCAGCCATTATTATGAGCCGTCCTCCCCTCAGCAGCCTCCACTGTATTCCCTTAATAGTGCGCTACTTTTAACCAGAACCCAGTGGGTCCATTTGGGTCTGATGCCATGGTGATGCTCCATGTGTTCTAATCTCCTGTTCATTCTGATATTGAGAATATCTCTTCTAATAAACCAATCTATAATATAATCCACATCTATAATGACAGATAAAGCCTGCTCCTCTCCTCCTATCACTCCCCATGAGAATAGACCATGGAGATGACCATGATAACAGACATTTGACATTTTAGTCATTTAGCAGACGCTCTTATCCAGAGCGACTTACAGTTAGTGAGTGCATACATTTTTCATACTGGCCCCCTGTGGGAATCGAACCCACAACCCTGGCGTTGCAAGCGCCATGCTCTACCAACTGAGCTACAGGAGGCCACACAGACCATGGAGATGACCATGATAACAGACCATGGTGATGACCATCAGAACAGACCATGGTGATGACTATCAGAACAGACCATGGTGATGACTATCAGAACAGACCATGGAGATGACTATCAGAACAGACCATGGTGATGACCATCAGAACAGACCATGGTGATGACCATCAGAACAGACCATGGTGATGACTATCAGAACAGACCAGGTGATGACCATCGAACAGACATGGTGATGACTATCAGACAGACCATGGTGATACCACCCGAACAGACCATGGTGATGACCATCAGAACAGACCATGGAGATGACTATCAGAACAGACCATGGTGATTACCATCAGAACAGACCATGGTGATGACTATCAGAACAGACCATGGTGATGACCATCAGAACAGACCATGGTGATGACTATCAGAAAAAAACCATGGTGATGCCATCAAAACCCAGACCATGTGATGACTATCAGAACGACCATGGTGATGACCATGATAACAGCCCCTGGTGATGACTATCAGAAGACCATGGTGATAAACTATCAGAACAGACCATGGTGTTTACCATCAGAACAGACCATGGTGATGACCACAGACAACCTGGTGATGACCTCAAACAGACCATGGTGATGACTATCAGAACAGACCATGGTGATGACCATCAGAACAGACCATGGTGATGACCATCAGAACAGACCATGGTGATGACCATCAGAACAGACCATGGTGATGACCATCAAAACCCAGCCATGGTGATGACTACAAACAGCCCCATGGTGATGACCATCAGAACAGACCATGGTGATGACCATCAGAACAGACCATGGAGAAAGCTCAGTGTGACAACATCAAAACTCTAGATCTATTTATATCATTAAAACAATGCCACTAATTAGTGATGTGTACACAATCAGTCATTTAGTATTTTATGTATTGAAGAGAAGCAGCAGCTACTCTTCCTGAAGTCCACACGTAGAGAACGATAGAGGTCTCTAGTGGCAGAAAGGCAGCATTACCATGGGCAGCGGCGTTAAGGGCTTCCACCACTTTAATGTAGTCAACTGGGTGGGACTTCCAACTTCATTGGCTGATCCCTCCTGGTGACCCTGTTGGAGTCATGTCCAACCGGGTCATCGGGAGGGATCAGCCAATCGTGAAGAATAAAATGGACTACTTCAAAATGGAGATTGCCTCAATGGTGCTGCCTGTGCGCTCACACACACCAAAACAGGAACTATATAAACTATATAGGGATGCTTTCTCTATCATTCTTTATGTTTCACACAAAACATAAAACATGACATAATGCAGAACATCAACAGACAATTACAGCTCCAGGACAGAACTACACACATATAAAATAAGAACACTAGAACCATAAAGGTTCTACTGACACAACACTGAGAGAAACAGAGACCCATTACTCCTACATCCAAATATTCCATTTCTATTCAGTAGCATCTATCAGTTACATTTTAGTCATTTAGCAGACGCTCTTATCCAGAGCGACTTACAGTTAGTGAATGCATACATGTATTTTTATTTATTTAATTTTTTCATACTGGCCCCCCGTGGGAAACGAACCCACATCCCTGCCGGCCATACCATCCCCTACCCTGGACCAATTGTGCGCCGCCCATGGGTCTCCGGTCTCCCGTCTCGCCGGCTGCGACAGAGCCTGGACTCGAACCAGGATCTCTAGTGGCACAGCTAGCACTGCGATGCATTGCCTTAGACCACTGCGCCACTCGGGAGTCAATCATCAGTACATATACAAGTTATTTATGTCAGATAGGGGAGAGGCGTTGTGTTGTGAGGTGGTGTTTTATTAGTTTTTAAAGCTCATTTTGCTGTTTGAGATGGAAGGGAGTTCCATGTGATCATAATAATACTGTGTGTTGCCTTGAATTCGTTCTGAATTTGGAGACTGTGAAGAGTCCCCTGGTCTAAGTATGTCTGTCAGAGCTATATGTAAGTTGATTATACAGAATTTGGAATTTAACACATTCATATTTTTCACAAAAACAAGAACTGATGCAGTCAATCTCTCCTCTACTTTGAGCCAGGAGAGACTGACATGCATACTGTTTACATTAGTCCTCTGTGTACATTGAAGGGCAAGACGTGCTCCTCTGTTCTGGGCCAGCTGCAGCACTTCTTTTCAGCACCATATCACAACCTTATAGTGTGGAATTATATATTTCACTGCACTGCCCCTTTAATAATGTACGCCAGAGGTCATATAACATTTTGAAAGGTCTCTGAAAAGTTAGCATACGCTCTTTTTTTTCACTTGTCATATGTCACGTGTCTGCAGAGAGCAGAGAGCTGTCTTTCTCCTGTGAATTGGCCTCCCCCATCTCCACCCTCCCTCCCTCCTATCTGAGCTACTCTCCACCCTCCCTCCTATCTGAGCTATTCTCCACCCTCCCTCCCTCCTATCTGAGCTATTCTCCACTCCTCCCCTCCCTCCTATCTGAGCTATTCTCCACCCTCCCTCCCTCCTATCTGAGCTATTCTCCACCCTCCCTCCTATCTGAGCTATTCTCCACCCTCCCTCCTATCTGAGCTATTCTCCCTCCCTCCCTCCTATCTGAGCTATTCTCCTCCCTCCCTCTATCTGAGCTTATTCTCCCACACTCCCTCCCCTCCTATCGGAGCTATTCTCCCACCCTTCCCTCCCTCCTATCTGAGCTATTCTCCACCCTCCCTCCTATCTGAGCTTCTCCTCCTCTCCCTCCTATCTGAGCGATTCTCCAAATTCTCCCACCCCCCTCCCTCCTATCTGAGCTATCTCCACCTCCCTCCCTCCTCTCTGAGCTATTCTCCACCCTCCCCCCTCCTATCTGAGCTATTCTCCACCCTCCCTCCTATCTGAGCTTATTCCTCCTCCCTCCCTCCTCCTATCTGAGCACTCTCCACCCCTCCCTCCTATCGGAGCTATTCCCTTCTCCTCCCTCCCTCCTATCTGGAGCTATTCTCCTCCCGCCCTCCTTCTGAGCTATTCTCACCTCCCTATCCCGCCCTCCTATCTGAAGCGATTCTCCACCCTCCCTCCTATCTGAGCTACTCTCCACCCCCCTCCTATCTGAGCTATCTCCCACCCTCCCTCCTATCATGAGCACTCTCCCCACCCTCGCCTCCATCCTATCCTGAGCTATTCTCTACCCTCCCTCCTATCTGAGCTTATGCGTCCACCCTCCCTCCCTCCTATCCTGAGCTATTCCTCTCCACCCTCCCTCCCTCCTATCTGAGGCTTTTCTCCACCCTCCCTCCTATCTGAGCTATTCTCCACCCTCCCCTCCCTCCTATCTGAGCTATTCTTCTCCACCCTCCCTCCGTCCCTCTATCTGAGCTATCTCCACCCTCCCCTCCTCCTATCTGACATTCCCTCCTCCACCCTCCCTCCCTCCTATCTGAGCATTCCCTCCACCCCTCCCGCCTATCTTGAGCTATCTCCGCCAACCCATCCCTCCCTCCTATCTGAGCTACTCTCCACCTCCACGCCTCCTATCTGAGCTTTCTCGCCCTCCACCCTCCCTCCTATCCTGAGCTATTCTCCACCCTCCCTCCCTCCTATCGAGGCTATTCTCCAACCCCCCCCCCTCCTATCTGAGCTACTCTCCACCCTCCCTCCCTCCTATCTGAGCTATTCCTCCACCCCCCCCTCCTATCTGACTATTCTTTTCTCCCTCCCTCCCTCCTATCTGAGCTATTCTCCTCCCTCCCTTCCTATCTGAGCGTTCTCCACCCTCCGTCCCTCCTCTCTGAGCTAGTCTCCACCCTCCCATCCTATCTGAGCTATTTCTCCACCCTCCCTCCCTCCTATCTTCTTACTCTTCTCTTAGCTATTCTCCACCCTCCCGCTCCCTCCTATCTGAGCTATTCTCCACCCTCCCCTCCTATCTAGCTATTCTCCACCCTCACCTCCCCCCTCCCTCCTATCTGGAGTCTATTCTCCACCCCCTCCCTCCTATCCTGAGCTTTCTTCCACCCTCCCCCGCCCTCCTCGCTTAGCCTATTCTTCTCTTCTCCAACACGCACCTCCTATCTGAAGGCTATTCCTCCTCTCCCCCCTCCCTGCCCTCCTATCTGCGCTACTCTCCACCCTCCCTCCCGCCTATCTGAAGCTATTCTCCACCCTCCTCCTCCCTCCTTCTGATCTATCTCCCTCCCTCCCTCCTATCTGAGCTATTCTCCTCCCTCCCTCCTATCTGAGCTATTCTCCACCCTCCCTCCCTCCTATCTGAGCTATTCTCCTCCCTCCTCCCTCCATCCTATCGAGCTATTCTCCACCTCCCCTCTCCACCCCCCTCCCTCCTATATGAGCTCTTCTCCACCACTCCCTCCCTCCCTATCTGACTTAATTCTCCACCCTCCCGTCCTATCTGAGCTATGCTTCCACCCTCCCTCCCCTCCTATCTACTACTCCCACCTCGCCTCCCTATCCTGAGCTAGTCTCCACCCTCCCTCCTCCCCTCCTTCTGAGCTATTCTCCACCCTCCCTCCTACTGAGCTATTCTCCACCCTCCCTCCTATCTGACGCTCTCTCCCCGCCCCTCCCTCCTTATCTGGGCTATTTCTCCACCCTCCCTCGCCCCTATCTGAGCTAATTCTCCCCCCCCTCCCTCCTAGCTGAGCTATTCTCATTCTCCACCCTCCCTCCCTCCAATCTGAGCTATTCTCCAACCCCCTCCTATCTGAGCTATTCTCCTCCACCCTCCCTCCCCCTATCTGATCTAATTCTCCATCCCCCTCCCTCTATCTGAGCTATTCTCCACCCTCCCTCCTATCTGAGCTATTCTCCACCCTCCCTTCCCCTCTCTGAGCTATTCTCCCACCCTCCCTCCTTCTGAGCAGTCTCCCCCCTCCCTCCCTCCTACTGAGCTACGTCTCCACCCTCCAACCTCCACCCTCCCTCCCTCCTATCTCTGAGTCTTACTCTTCCCACCCTCCCTCCCTCCTATCTGAGCTATTCTCCACCCCTCTCCCTCCTCTCCCTCCCCCTCCATCTGAGCTATTCTCTCTCCACCCTCCCTCCCTCCTATCTGAGCGATTCTCCCCCTCCCTTCCATCCTATCTGAGCTATTTCTCACCTCCCTCCCTCCTATCTGATCTTATTCTCCACCCTCCCTCCCTCCTATCTGAGCTAATTCTCCACCCCCCCCTATCTGATGCTACGCTCTCCCCCTCCCTCCCTCCTATCTGACTATTTTCTCCCCCTCCTCCCCTCCGATCTGAGCTACTCTCACATCCCTCCCCTCCCTCCTCCTATCTGGCTTATTCTCCCATTCTCCAATTTCTCCACCCCCCCTCCTATCTTAGCATATTCTCCCACCCTCCCGTCCTCCTATCTGAAGCTATTCTCCTCCCTCCCCCCTCCTATCTGAAGCTATTCTCCTCCCATCCCTCCTATCTGAGCTCTTCTCTCCCTCCCTCCCCTCCCTCCTATCTGAGCTATTCCTCTCAATTCTCCTCCTCCCTCCTATCTGAGCTATTTCTCTCACCTCCCTCCTATCTAGCTATTCTCCACCTCCCTCCCTCCTATCTGGAGCTATCTCCCACCCTCCCTCCATCCCTCCTATCTGACTATTCTCCCCTCCCTCCCCTCCTATCTGAGCTATTCTCCACCCTCCCCCCTCCCCCCTCCTATCCTGAGCTATTCTTCTCCTCCTCCCTCCTATCTGAGCTAACTCCCACCCTCCCTCCTATCTGAGCTTTCTCCAACCCTCATCCCTCCCTCCTATCTGGAGCACTAACTCTCCACCTCCCCCCTCCTATCTGAGCTACTCTCTCTCCACCCTCCCTCCTAATCTGCGCTATTCTCCACCCTCCCTCCCTCCTATCTGAGCTCTTCTCCACCCTCCCTCCTACCTGAAGCTATTCCGCATCTCCATCCCTCCCTCCTATCTGAAGCCAACTCTCCACCCTCCTCCCTCCTATCTGAGCTATTCTCCACCCTCCCATCCTATCTGAGCTAGTCTCTCCAATTCCTCCCCCTCCCTACCCCCTCCCTCCTATCTGAAGCCTATTCTCCTCCCTCCCTCCTATCTGAGCTATTCTCCATCCCTCCCCCTCCTATTGAGCTTTCTCCCCCTCCCCTCCCCCCCTCCTATCATGAGATCTACTCTCCACCCTCTCCCTCCTATCTCTGCAGCTATTCTTCCACCCTCCCTCCCTCCTATCTGAGCTACTCTTCCACCCCTCCCTCCCTCCTATCTAGCTATTCTCCACCCTCCCTCCTAATCTGAGGCTATTCTCCCCCTCCCTCCCTCCTATCTGAGCTATTCTCCTCCCTCCCCTCTCCCTCCCTATCGTGGACTAATTCTTCCTCCCTTCTCCTCCCGTCCTCCTATCTGTCTATTCTCGCACCCTCCTGCTCCCTCCCTCCTAATCTGAGCTATTCTCCACCGCGTCCCCTCCTAATCATGAGCATATTCTCCTCCCCTCCCTCCTATCTATCTATTCCTCCCCATCTCCACCCTCCGCTCTGCTTCTGCCACCCTCCCCCCTCCTATCTGATCTCAACTCTCCCCCTCCCTCCCTCCTATCTGAGCTATGTCTCTAAGCTCACCCTCGCCCTATCTATCTATTCTCACCCCTCCCTCCCTCCTCTCTTATTCTATCTCTCTATTCCCACCCTCCCTCCCTCCTCATCTTATCTATTCTCCACCCTCCCTCCTAATCTTACTCTATTTCTCCACACCTCCCGGTTCTCCTCCTCTCTTATCTATTTCTCCTCCTCCCTCCTATCTTATCTTCCTCTGCCTGACCGCGTCCCCGGCCTCACCACGGGGCCCTCCCTAGCCTCTCTTCTCTATTCGTCTTTTCCCACCCTCGCCTCCCTCCACGTCCTAGTGCTTAGCTAGTGTCCGTCCCCCCCTCCCTCGCCCTCCATCTCTTCTGCGGGTCGTTCTCCTCGCTAAGCGGCCTTCCCATCTACTCTTTATCTTTTCATACGCGAAGAGGCCCCCCTCCCTCCTCTCTGATTCGCTATTCTGGTCCACTCCTCCGCCCCTCCTCTCGTTCATGTAGCTCTCTCTCCCCCCCTCTGCAGCCGTATCCCTAAAGTCCTCCCTCCCTCGCTCTCAGTCTCTCTTTCTGCCAGCCCTCAACTCCCCTCGTCGACTCTCTTCACTGCTCTCCCCCTGCCCTTCCTACTATCTGAGCTACTCTCCCCCCTCCCCTCACTCCTATCTTAGCTAGTCTCCACCCTCCCTCCCTCCTATCTGCGCTATTCTCCACCCTCCCTCCTTCAGCTATTCCCACCCTCCCTCCTATCTTAGCTACTTCCTCTCCACCCTCCCTCCCTCCTATCTGATCAATTCTCCACCCTCCCTCCTATCTGAGCTATGCTCCACCCTCCCTCCCTCCTCCTAATCTGCGCTATTCTGCTCCTCCCTAACGCCTCCTATTGAGCTCTTCTCCTCCCTCCCTCCATATCTTCGCTATTTCCCAACCCTCCTCCCTCTAGGCATTATCTCATTCTCCCCGCGTCGCCGCTGGCCTACCTTCGCTCTTCCTCCCCCTCACCCTCCTCTCTTAGCTACTCTCCGATACCACCCGTCCCTCCTCATCTTCTCTATTCTCCAACCCTCCCGTACCTCCTATTCTTGCTCTATTCTATTCTCATTCTCCCCCCGTCAGCCTCCTCCTCTCTGAGCTAATTCTCCACCCTCCCTCCCTATCCTGAGCTATTCTCCTCCCTACCTTCCTATCTGCAGCTATTCCCTCCACCTCCCTTCCCTCCTATCTGACTAACTCTCCACCCTCCCTCCCTCCTATCTGAGCTATTCTCTACCCTCCTCCTATCTGAGCTATCTCTCCCCTCCCTCCCCTCCCTCCTATCGAAGCTTTCTCCATCTCCACCCTCCCCTATCTCCCTCCTATCTGACTATATCTCCACCCTCCCTCCTATCTGAGGCTATGTCTCCATCCCTCCCTCCCTCCGATCTTAGCTATTCTCATCCTCCCTCCCTCCTATCTGAGCTACTCGCCACCCTCCCCTCCCCCTCCTACTGAGCTATTCTCCACCCTCCCTCTATCTGAGCTATTCCTCCACCCTCCCTCCTATCTGAGCTACTCCTCTCTCCGCAACGCCTCCCTCCCTCTATCTGAGCTATTCCTCCTCCGGTCCCACCCCTCCCTCCCGCCCTCACCTCCTATCTTAGACTTTCTCCACGCCTCCCTCCCTCCTATCTGCTATCTAACTCTCCCCCACCCTCCCTGCCTCCGCTTCCTCTCTGTTAGGGCTATTCTTCTCCGATTCTCCACCTCCCTCCGATCTGAGCTACTCTCCATCCACCCTCCCTCCCTCCTATCTGAGCTACTCTCCACCCCCCTCCCTCCTATCTTTTCTATTCTGCCCACCCTCCCTCCTTCTGACTATTCTCCTCCACCCTCCCTCCCTCCTATCTGAGCTATTCTCCACCTCCCCTCCCTCCTATCTGAGCTACTCCTCCACCCCTCCCATCCCTCCTATTGGCTTATTCTCCCTCCCCCCCCCTCCTATCTGAGCTATTCTCCACCCTCCCTCCCTACTGAGCTACTTCCCACCCTCCCTCCTATCTGAGCTAATTTCCCACCCTCCCTCCTATCTGACTACTCTCCCCCCTCCCGCCTATCTGATCTATTCTCACACCCTCGCCCTCCCTCCTATCTGAGCTATTCTCCCACCCCCCTCCCTCCTATCTGAGCTCTCCTCCACCCCCCCCTCCTCTATTCTTCTCCCTCCCTCCTATCGACTCCCCCTCCCTCCCTCCATCTGAGCTTTCCCCCCCCCTCCTCCTATCTGAGCTATTCTCTCCCCCCCCTCCCTCCTATCTGAGCTATTTCTCCCCCCTCCTCTCCATCTTCTCACCCTCACAACCCCCACCCCCTCCCCTACTGAGCCTCTCTCCACCCTCCTCCTATATCTACTCCTCCCCCACGACTCTCCCCTCCCTATCTGAGTATCTCCACCCTCCCTCCCCATCTAGCTCTCTCTCCACCCCCTCCCTCTATCCTAATTACTATTCTCCACCCTCCCTCCTCCTAATCTGACTATCTCCTCCCTCCCTCCCTCCTATCTGACTTTTCTCCACCCTCCCTCCTATCTGAGCTACTCCACTCTCCCACTCCTCCTATCTGAGCTCTCCACCTCCCCTCCCTCCCTAGGGTATCGAGACTATCCAATTCTCCTCCCCTCCCTCCTATCTGAGCTTCTCCACCCTCCCTCCCTCCTATCTAGCTATCCCCCCTCCCTCCTATCTGAGCTATCTCGCACCCTCCCTCCCCCTATCTGAGCTATTCCCCACCTCCCTCCCATTAATATTCTTTCCCCACCCTCCTCCTATCTGAGTTCCACTCCCCATCGAGCTATTCTCCACCCTCCTCCTATCTGAACTATTCTCCTCAACCCCCCTCCCTCCTATCTGAGCTATTCCAACTCTCCACCCCTCCTCCTTCGGAAACACTACTCCCCTCCCTCCTCCTATTAGCTACTCCCCCCCCTCCCTCCTATCTGAGCTATTCTCCACCCTCCCTCCCTCCTATCTGAGCTATTCCCACCGCCCCTTCCCTCCCTCCCTCCTATCTGAGCTATTCCTCCTCCCTCCCCCCCCCCCTCCCTCCTAATCTGAAGCTATTCCCACCCATCCCTCCTATCTGAGCTATTCTCCACCCTCCCTCCTATCTGAGCTTATTCTCCACCCTCCGCCCTCCCTCCTATCTGAGCTTATTCTCCCTCTCCCTCCTCCCTCCCTCCTCCTATCTGAGCTATTCTCCACCCTCCCTCCTATCTGAGCTATTCTCCACCCTCCCTCCTATCTGACATTCTCCACCCTCCCCCCTCCCCTCCTATCTGAGCTATTCTCCTCCCTCCTCCTCCTATCTGAGCTATTCTCCACCCTCCTCCCCTCCTATCTGAGCTACTCTCCACCCTATTCTCCAATCTGAGCTACTCTCCACCTGCCTGCCCTGCAGGTTAGCTGCTCTGTGGAGGAGGAGAGATGTCACACAGGTGAAACGCTAGGCTGCTGCTGCCTGGCTGACTTTAGCCTCTATCTGGGGATGTGTCCCAATTGGCACCCTATACCCTAGATAGAGCCCTATGGGCCCTGGTCAACAGTAGTGTACTATATAGGGACTAGGGTGCCATTTGGGATGCAATAGGCTCTGTCTCTCTGCTGCCGGGCTCTGCCTAATACATCTCTATAAAAGAGGGGAGTCAATGGGGAGTCATGGGGGAGTCAGGGGGGAGTCAGGGGGAGACAGGAGGAGTCAGGAGGAGTCAGGGGGGAGTCAGGGAGGAGTCAGGGGGGAGTCAGGGGGGAGTCAGGAGGAGTCAGGGGGGAGTCAGGGGGGAGTCAGGAGGAGTCAGGGGGGAGTCAGGAGGAGTCAGGAGGAGTCAGGGGGGGAGTCAGGAGGAGTCGGGGGGGGGAGTCAGGGGGGAGTCAGGGGGGAAGTCAGGGAGGAGTCAGGGGGGAGTCAGGAGGAGTCGGGGGGGGAGTCAGGGGGGAGGACAGGGAGGAGTCAGGGGGGAGTCAGGAGGAGTCAGGGGGGAGTCAGGGGGGGAGTCAGGAGGAGTCAGGGGGGAGTCCGGAGGAGTCAGGGGGAGTCAGGGGGGGAGTCAGGAGGGAGTCAGGGGGGAGTCCAGGAGGGAGTCAGGGGGGAGTCAGGGAGGAGTCAGGGGGTAGGGGGAGTCAGGAGGAGTCGGGGGGGGGAGTCAGGGGGGAGACAGGGAGGAGTCAGGGAGGAGTCAGGGGGGAGTCAGGAGGAGTCGGGGGGGGGAGTCAAGGGGGGAGTCAGGAGGAGTCGGGGGGGGAGTCAGGGGGGAGTCAGGGGGAGTCAGGGGGGAGTCAGGGGGGAGTCAGGAGGAGTCAGGGGGGGAGTCAGGGGGGAGTCAGGAGGAGTCAGGGGGGAGTCGGGGGGGAGTCGGGGGGAGTCGGGGGGGAGTCGGGGGGGAGACAGGAGGAGTCAGGAGGAGTCAGGGGGGAGTCAGGGGGGAGTCAGGGGGGAGTCAGGGGGAGTCAGGGGGGAGTCAGGGGGAGTCGGGGGGGGGGAGTCAATGGGGGAATCAGGGGGGAGTCGGGGAGGAGTCAGGACAGCAGAGGCTATGTTCTGGGCTATTGCTCCTCTGGATCGGGTTGTTGTGTTGGGTTTGTTTGTGTGTCTGTTTATGTGTGGACACGGGAAGAGAGAGAAGAGAGAGAGAGAGAGAGAGAGGGGAGAAAAGGAGAAAAGAAGAGAAAGAGAGGAGAGAGAGGGAAGGAGACAGAGACAGAGAAAGACGGCGCGAGACAGAGACAGAGACAGAGCAAGAGAGAGAGAGAGAGGAGAGAGAGAGAGAGAGGAAGAGGGAGAGGAGAGGAGAGAGCAGAGAGAGAGAGAGAGAGAGAGAGAATGACTCCCCTAAACTCTCCTGAGGTCGTGTGGCGTGCACCAGAGGGAGGGAGGGGGAGAGAGTATACTGAAATGTTTTTGACAGAAGGTGTTGTTTATGCCAGAGCTTAGTGATTCTCCACAGAGACAGAGAGACAAGGCTCAGAACATCATCATGATGGAGAAATCCAGTAGGACAGCTCTGTGTTGTATTGTGAAGGAAAAGACTGTGATAGTATAGAAATACATTTCACACGTCACGTATTACGTTATTGGGATTCGCAAATCCACAGCTATAACCAGTTGGGTCATGCTGTATCACTGAATTCGACTGGGGGAAAAGTAGTTGACAGAGGAACAGAACACCAGAATGTGAACTCCATCTCCAGAACCTCTTACTCTTCAGTCGTGGTCAAAAGTTTTGAGAACGACACAAATATTAATTTTTACAAAGTCTGCTGCCTCAGTTTTTATATGATGGCAATTTGCATATACTCCAGAATGTCATGAAGAGTGATCAGATGAATTGCAATTAATTGCAAAGTCCCCAAAAAACATTTCCACTGCATTTCAGCCCTGCCACAAAAGGACCAGCTGACATCATGTCAGTGATTCTCTCGTTAACACAGGTGAGAGTGTTGACGAGGACAAGGCTGGAGATCACTCTGTCATGCTGATTGAGTTAGAATAACAGACTGGAAGCTTTAAAAGGAAGGTGGTGCTTGAAATCATTGTTCTTCCTCTGTTAACCATGGTTACCTGCAAGGAAACACGTGCCGTCATCATTGCTTTGCACAAAAAGGGCTTCACAGGCAAGGATATTGCTGCTAGTAAGATTGCACCAAAATCAACCATTTATCGGATCATCAAGAACTTCAAGGAGAGAGGTTCAATTGTGTGAAGAAGGCCTCAGGGCGCCCAAGAAAGTCCAGCAAGCGCCAGGACCGTCTCCTAAATTTGATTCAGCTGCCGGAATCGGGGCACCACCAGTGCAGAGCTTGCTCAGGAATGGCAGCAGGCAGGTGTGAGTGCATCTGCACGCACAGTGAGGTGAAGACTTTTGGAGGATGGCCTGGTGTCAAGAAGGGCAGCGATGAAGCCACTTCTCTCCAGGAAAAACATCAGGGACAGACTGATATTCTGCAAACGGTACAGGGATTGGACTGCTGAGGACTGGGGTAAAGTCATTTTCTCTGATGAATCCCCTTTCCGATGTTTGGGGCATCCGGAAAAAAAGCTTGTCCGGAGAAGACAAGGTGAGCGCTACCATCAGTCCTGTGTCATGCCAACAGTAAAGCATCCTGAGACCATTCATGTGTGGGGTTGCTTCTCACAATTTTGCCTAAGAACACAGCCATGAATAAAGAATGGTACAAACACATCCTCCGAGACCAACTTCTTGGTGACAAACAATGCCTTTTCCAGCATGGTGGAGCACCTTGCCATAAGGCAAAAGTGATAACTAAGTGGCTCGGGGAACAAAACATCGACATTTTGGGTCCATGGCCAGGAAACTCCCCAGACCTTAATCCCATTGAGAACTTGTGGTCAATCCTCAAGAGGCAGGTGGACAAACAAAACCCCACAAATTCTGACAAACTCCAAGCATTGATTATGCAAGAATGGGCTGCCATCAGTCAGGATGTGGCCCAGAAGTTAATTGACAGCATGCCAGGGCGGATTGCAGAGGTCTTGAAAGATAATGCTGCAAATATTGACTCTTTGCATAAACTTAATGTAATTGCCAATAAAAACCTTTGACACTTATGGAATACTTGTAATTATACTTCAGTATACCATAGTAAAACATCTGACAAAAATATCTAAAAACACTGAAGCAGCAAGCTTTGTGAAGGCCAATACTTGTGTCATTCTCAACTTTTGACCACGACTGTACATACACTCAGTACTCAGTTTTTAGTTTTGCTTTTAATTTGGAAAATACAAATTATTATTTTTTATTTTTTTTGTGTTATTTTATTTGGGTTCCTATTCATTGAAATATTGGGACGAGTTAAAACTAGGGCTGTCAAATGATTAAAAATTTTAATCAAATTAATCAGAATTTTCAGTGGATTAATCATGATTAATCACTATTTGCAATTACACCTGAATCCTAACCATTTTTTTTCTGAAATGCATACCAAAAGATAAATAACAGGACACAGATACATAATTTTCAGTGAGTCCGCTGTCAGCAAGACTCACTGTGACACTTCTCTGCACCATGTGAGCGACACAGTTCATGTGTTCATAGCGTGTAAGTCGAATTGCGGCAACCATGTTGCGTGCACTGTCAGTCCCAATGTTTGTAGTCTTGCCCTCGATGTCCCACTCACGTGCAACAGACAGGAACTGTTCTTTACAAGCCTCCGCAAAATGACGCTCCTCAGTTTTTAATATAGTCAGCGCAAAAGACTTCAGTTCCCACGTGTCACTGATTAAATGTGCAGTTACTCCGAGGTAATTGTTGTTACTCACTGATGTCCAATGGTCTCCTGTCAGGGCGATATGATTTACTTGAGCCAAGACCTCTTTCCTTTTTTCTTTTTCGTTTTCATAGAGCTCGTGGATTTTCTTCATAACTGTGGCTCTTGACGGTGGCTTATAGAATGAGTCTTGAGACGCCACTTGCAAAACATCAAGGAAACCTGAGTCTTCTACAATGCTAATGGGTCTACAATCCTTTGCAATCCATTTTGCTATTGTGTTGGTCAAATTATCTGAGGTTGATTTTGTTAATTGCCTGCAAACATTCAGCGTGGTCTGGCGCAAACCACTTGCTGAATCTGACGGCCCAGCAAACGCATGTTTGGCGTTGACATGGTACTTCAAGCTTGAACAGCTCCGGTGAAATTGAAACTCCTTCTTACAAATCTTGCAAATAAACTTGTACTTGTTAACTGTACCATCATCATTCTTTTTATATTTGAATCCGTCAATAGGCCCACTTTGCTCACCTTGCTCCATCTCGCCTCTAGCTCCCAACCACTTTCCTGACCTGAATAATTTGTCACACTGCGCATGCGTGAAATGCGTTAAAAAAATTGACGTAATTAACAGCAAACAACTAATTAACGTCGTTAACGCGCTATTTTTGACAGCCCTAGTTAAAACACTATGTTTTGTTGGCAGGAAAGTCAACAATTCTAATAGGTAAGTAATATGTAATACTATGTTAATTTCATAATACTTTTTTTCATTGATCCACAGCAGTGTTCATTAACATTCAACAATAACTATGACGGAAAATAGTTGTCAACAAACAATTTTTCCTGAGTAAAATTATGACGATAACGAGACGAGATGCCCTGGAGATAAAAAAATGTTCGACGCAAATGTGGAGACAAGAATTCCAGGTGAGACTAATGCAATCCTCTTATTGGCAGAATTGACATCTCTCAGTTGCGCGGTCTGATTGAGCTGATCTGCCCAGCTCTCCCAGATAGCTCCCAGGCAGTCTCTTCAGTCACTCGTCAATCTTCTGATCTGATGTGAAACCAGGAGTGGAGACACTGGTCCTCACCGACCATTGGAACCTGGAGTACATACGGACAGTGAGGAGGCTGAATCCGCACCAAGCAAGGTCGGCCCTTTTCTTCACAAGGTTCGACTTCACGCTGACCTATCGCCCCAGGTTAAAAGAACACCAAGGCCGATGCTCTGTCCCGCCTCTACGATTCGGGAGAGGGTCCTGTTCAGAATGCACCTATAATCCCATCCTCCCGAGTTGTAGCTCCTGTGGTCTGGGACGTAGATGTGGACATTCGCCAGGCTCTGGAGAGGGAGCCCGCACCCACTAACTGTCCTCCCGAGCGCATCTACGTTCCCACGGGGATAAGGGATCGGCTGCTGACCTGGACACACACATCCAGGTATTACTCACACTACCCAATCCATCTTTGAGAAGTACTGGTGGCCCACCTTGGCACAGGACGTCACTCCTCTGACGGTTTCACCACCATTTTGGTGGTTGTGGATAGATTTTCAAAATCCTGTCGTTTAATCTGGTCTCCCTACTGCTCTCCAGGTCGTTGAGGCACTGGTCCAGCAGGTCTTCCGGCATTATGGTCCTTCTGGGGCTCTGACCGTGGCCCCCAATTCACATCACGGGTATGGAGAGCCTTTATGGAGAAGCTCGGGGTCACGGTCAGCCTCACTTCCGGGTATAGGCCTCAGTCCAACGGGCAGGTGGAGAGGATGAACCAGGAGCTGGGGAGGTTCCTGAGGAGTCACTGCCAGGACCGGCAGGGGTAGTGGGTTCGATTCCTTCCATGGGCGGAGTACACCCAGAACTCGCTCCTCCACTGGGTTGACCCCCTTCCAGGGGGTCCTGCGATTGATGAATGGTTCAGGCGCGCAGAAGAAGTGTGGAGCGATGCTCACGTGAGACTCCATCGCGCCGCC
Organism: Coregonus sp. 'balchen'; assembly: GCA_902810595.1. Lineage (NCBI taxonomy): Eukaryota > Metazoa > Chordata > Actinopteri > Salmoniformes > Salmonidae > Coregonus > Coregonus sp. 'balchen'. The sequence goes on from LR778277.1 coordinate 843,804, forward strand.
CACCGTCAAAAGGAGCAGGCAGAGACCCCCGTGTACCACCCTGGGGATCGTGTCTGGCCTTCTACCACGAACCTCCCACTCCGCCTGCCCTGCCAGAAGCTGAGCCCCCGGTTTATGGGACCGTTCAAGGTTCTCCGGAGGGTCAACGAGGTGACGTATAGTTTACAGCTTCCCATTGACTACCGTATCTCACCTTCTTTTCATGTCTCCCTTCTCATGCCGGTGGTTCCTGGTCCCCTGGCTGATGCTGTCCCCCACGACACCCCTCCATCCCCCCTGGACATCGAGGGGGGCCCGGCCTATGCCGTCAGATCTCTACTGGACTCCCGACGGCTTGGCTCTCTCATCCCTTTTGGGAGGGAGGGTGGACAATGAGCCTGTCATAGCGGATGTAAGCAATGTCCCCACGCGCTCTGGCAGCTTTCATGGCTGGAATAAGTTATTTCCTCTTCTGGTGCACGGCTTCAGGATAGTCCTCGTTGAGGAAGATATACGTTCCTCTCAAGTTCTTAGCTCTTTCCAGAACAGCTACCCTGTCCTTGAACCACTATCAGCCTGGACCTGTCACCTGGGCCGGTGGTGGGTTTTCCAGTCCTGTGGGGGCGCTCCACCTGAACCTTCCTGTGGTCCATCTTCAGTTTCTCAGAGATCATTTCCCTCACTTTGTCCTCAGACTCCATCCAGGTCTCATGTGGAGATTCTGTAATTCCGTCCACAACCATGTTGTTCCAGCTTGATTGTCCATCGAGACTGATTTATCCATCATTGTTATCATGGATTCACAAACAGAACTGATTTCCTCTCTCAATGACTTACAGATTGCTGTCATCTTGCTGTTCTCCTGTTTCAACTCATTGAGCTGACCCTGGGAGAACTGCAAACTGTTCTTCAGGTCCTGGACCTCTCTGGTCGGGTCCTCCATTATTTTATTAGTCGAATCAACCAGTATTTGGACAAAGCACTTGAAGCTATTTTCTTGTTGTTGTAACAACTGTTTGTAGAACGTTTAAAAGATCCTTCATGTGTGATAGAGAGACACCACTGTCCTCAACGGTTCTCCCGCCAGCTTTGGTCTTTGTCATGGTAGCAATGTAGGTTATGCTGTTACTCCTCGCAGTTCCAGACAGGGTAGGTCACAGGGAAGATGGAAAACAACAAACAGCAGGGATCTGGACAGCCACACAGCAGGGATCTGGACAGCCACACAGCAGGGATCTGGACAGCCACACAGCAGGGATCTGGACAGCCACACAGCAGGGATCTGGACAGCCACACCACAGGGATCTGGACAGCCACACAGCAGGGATCTGGACAGCCACACAGCAGGGATCTGGACAGCCACACAGCAGGGATCTGGACAGCCACACAGCAGGGATCTGGACAGCCACACAGCAGGGATCTGGACAGCCACACAGCAGGGATCTGGACAGCCACACAGCAGGGATCTGGACAGCCAAACAGCAGGGATCTGGACAGCCACACAGCAGGGATCTGGACAGCCACACAGCATGGATCTGGACAGCCACACAGCAGGGATCTGGACAGCCAAACAGCAGGGATCTGGACAGCCAAACAGCAGGGATCTGGACAGCCACACAGCAGGGATCTAGACAGCCAAACAGCAGGGATCTGGACAGCCAAACAGCAGGGATCTGGACAGCCACACAGCATGGATCTAGACAGCCAAACAGCAGGGATCTGGACAGCCACACAGCAGGGATCTAGACAGCCAAACAGCAGGGATCTGGACAGCCACACAGCAGGGATCTAGACAGCCACACAGCAGGGATCTGGACAGCCACACAGCAGGGATCTGGACAGCCACACAGCAGGGATATGGACAGCCACACAGCAGGGATCTGGACAGCCACAAACCCAGAACAGATCCGGCCTTGGTTGGCAGGATCCCCTGGACAGAGAGTAGCAGTCTCAGCAACTGTTGCCAACTGCGTCGCGGGATCCATACTAAAAAGTTAGCTAGCTACTAAGCAACTTTCAAATCAACTTTCAAAACGGCAAACTTTTCAAAACAACAAACCGAGCTCTCCCTCGATCCGCATTTCCATGACAGACTGACCAGGTGAATCCATCTGAAAGCTATAATTCCTTAATTATGTCACTTGTTAAATCCACTTTAATCAGTGTGGAGGAGACAGGTTAAAGAATAATATTTAAGCCTTGAGACAATTGAGAAGGATTGTGTGTGTGTGTGTGCCAATAAAGAGGCTGAATGGGCAAGACATAAAATGTAAGTGCCTTTGAACGGGGTATGGTAGTAGGGTCTTTGAACGGGGTATGGTAGTAGGGTCTTTGAACAGGGTATGGTAGTAGGGTCTTTGAACAGGGTATGGTAGTAGGGTCTTTGAACGGGGTATGGTAGTAGGGTCTTTGAACGGGGTATGGTAGTAGGGTCTTTGAACGGGGTATGGTAGTAGGGTCTTTGAACGGGGTATGGTAGTAGGGTCTTTGAACGGGGTATGGTAGTAGGGTCTTTGAACAGGGTATGGTAGTAGGGTCTTTGAACGGGGGTATGGTAGTAGGGTCTTTGAACGGGGTATGGTAGTAGGGTCTTTGAACGGGGTATGGTAGTAGGTGCCAGGTGCACTGGTTGGTGTCAAGAACTGTAACGCTGCTGGGTTTTTCATGTTCAACAGTTTCCCGTGTATCAAGAATGGTCCACCACCTAAAGGACATCCAGCCAACTTGACACAACTGTGGGAAGCAATGAAGTAAACATGGCCATCATAGAGCTGTCTATACAGAGTACTACTGGAAACAAACATATACACAACTGGTTGTTGGACATTCACCTCTATCTACAGACTGTCTGTCTGTCAGAGAGATGCAGGATGAAATGTAATTATTCACCTCCGCTAGATTAACAGAGAGAGAGCGCTGCAGGGTGGAACTAATATAATTGACAAGGCAAATTATTTCTCATAATTTATTTTAACTGTGTTTCTTTGAACTGTCTGTCTGTGCTCTGTGTAAGGGGTGTTTTACTCTGCTCTGCTCTGTGTTTAACTGACCCGTTCCTGACCCCTGCTGTTACACTGACCTGTTCCTGACCTGTTCCTGACCCCTACTGTTACACTGACCTGTTCCTGACCTGTTCCTGACCCCTGCTTTTATACTGACCTGTTCCTGACCTGTTCCTGACCTGTTCCTGACCTGTTCCTGACCCCTACTGTTACACTGACCTGTTCCTGACCTGTTCCTGACCCCTGCTTTTATACTGACCTGTTCCTGACCTGTTCCTGACCTGTTCCTGACCTGTTCCTGACCCCTGCTTTTATACTGTCCTGTTCCTGACCTGTTCCTGACCTGTTCCTGACCTGTTCCTGTCCTGTTCCTGTCCTGTTCCTGACCTGTTCCTGTCCTGCTCCTGACCTGTTCCTGTCCTGTTCCTGACCTGTTCCTGACCCCTGCTTTTATACTGACCTGTTCCTGACCTGTTCCTGACCTGTTCCTGACCTGTTCCTGTCCTGTTCCTGTCCTGTTCCTGACCTGTTCCTGTCCTGTTCCTGACCTGTTCCTGTCCTGCTCCTGACCTGTTCCTGACCTGTTCCTGTCCTGTTCCTGACCTGTTCCTGACCTGTTCCTGACCTGTTCCTGACCTGTTCCTGTCCTGTTCCTGACCTGTTCCTGTCCTGTTCCTGTCCTGTTCCTGACCTGTTCCTGTCCTGTTCCTGACCTGTTCCTGTCCTGCTCCTGACCTGTTCCTGACCTGTTCCTGACCTGTTCCTGACCTGTTCCTGACCTGTTCCTGACCTGTTCCTGTCCTTGACCTGTTCCTGACCTGTTCCTGACCTGTTCCTGTCCTTGACCTGTTCCTGTCCTGTTCCTGACCTGTTCCTGACCCCTACTTTTATACTGACCTGTTCCTGACCTGCTCCTGACATGTTCCTGTCCTGTTCCTGACCTGTTCCTGACCTGTTCCTGTCCTGTTCCTGACCTGTTCCTGTCCTGCTCCTGACCTGTTCCTGACCTGTTCCTGACCCCTGCTGTTATACTGTAATCTAAAAGATGACATATCATCAACTAGTCCTAACCCTAACCCCTGACCTCTAATCATAACCCCTGACCTCTAATCATAACCCCTGACCCCTGACCTACTGTTTCTCTTTTCCCCAGGGCTCCCCCTCTCTGTGTCTGCAGGGAGGGACAGAGACTGTCTACAGGCTGGTGACACCTGCTCCAGTGATGATGCGTGCAGCCCTCGTCTGCGGACGCTGAGACAGTGTGTGGCGGGGGACGGCAGTGTGAAGCTGGGCCCTGGGGCCAGGAACCAGTGTGAGAACGCAGTCACGGCACTGCTCTCCTCCCCGCTCCACGGCTGCCAGTGTAAACGAGGCATGAAGAGAGAGAAGAACTGCCTCAGTATTTATTGGAGCCTGCACCAGTCTGTCCTGCATGGTGAGACTATAACATCCAGCCCTAATCTATAGTACCAGTCTGTAACCCTAACCCTAATCTATAGTACCAGTCTGTAACCCTAACCCTAATCTATAGTACCAGTCTGTCCTGCATGGTGAGACTATAACACCCAGCCCTAATCTATAGTACCAGTCTGTCCTGCATGGTGAGACTATAACACCCAGCCCTAATCTATAGTACCAGTCTGTAACCCTAACCCTAATCTATAGTACCAGTCTGTAACCCTAACCCTAATCTATAGGACCAGTCTGTCCTGCATGGTGAGACTATAACACCCAGCCCTAATCTATAGTACCAGTCTGTCCTGCATGGTGAGACTATAACACCCAGCCCTAATCTATAGTACCAGTCTGTCCTGCATGGTGAGACCATAACACCCAGCCCTAATCTATAGTACCAGTCTGTAACCCTAACCCTAATCTATAGTACCAGTCTGTCCTGCATGGTGAGACTATAACACCCAGCCCTAATCTATAGTACCAGTCTGTAACCCTAACCCTAATCTATAGTACCAGTCTGTCCTGCATGGTGAGACTATAACACCCAGCCCTAATCTATAGTACCAGTCTGTAACCCTAACCCTAATCTATAGGACCAGTCTGTCCTGCATGGTGAGACTATAACACCCAGCCCTAATCTATAGTACCAGTCTGTAACCCTAACCCTAATCTATAGTACCAGTCTGTCCTGCATGGTGAGACTATAACACCCAGCCCTAATCTATAGCACCAGTCTGTCCTGCATGGTGAGACTATAACACCCAGCCCTAATCTATAGTACCAGTCTGTCCTGCATGGTGAGACTATAACACCCAGCCCTAATCTATAGTACCAGTCTGTAACCCTAACCCTAATCTATAGTACCAGTCTGTAACCCTAACCCTAATCTATAGTACCAGTCTGTAACCCTAACCCTAATCTATAGTACCAGTCTGTCCTGCATGGTGAGACTATAACACCCAGCCCTAATCTATAGTACCAGTCTGTAACCCTAACCCTAATCTATAGTACCAGTCTGTAACCCTAACCCTAATCTATAGTACCAGTCTGTCCTGCATGGTGAGACTATAACACCCAGCCCTAATCTATAGTACCAGTCTGTAACCCTAACCCTAATCTATAGCACCAGTCTGTCCTGCATGGTGAGACTATAACACCCAGCCCTAATCTATAGTACCAGTCTGTAACCCTAACCCTAATCTATAGCACCAGTCTGTCCTGCATGGTGAGACTATAACACCCAGCCCTAATCTATAGTACCAGTCTGTAACCCTAACCCTAATCTATAGCACCAGTCTGTCCTGCACAGTCTGTCCTGCATGGTGAGACTATAACACCCAGCCCTAATCTATAGTACCAGTCTGTAACCCTAACCCTAATCTATAGCACCAGTCTGTCCTGCATGGTGAGACTATAACACCCAGCCCTAATCTATAGTACCAGTCTGTCCTGCATGGTGAGACTATAACACCCAGCCCTAATCTATAGTACCAGTCTGTAACCCTAACCCTAATCTATAGTACCAGTCTGTCCTGCATGGTGAGACTATAACACCCAGCCCTAATCTATAGTACCAGTCTGTAACCCTAACCCTAATCTATAGTACCAGTCTGTAACCCTAATCTATAGTACCAGTCTGTCCTGCATGGTGAGACTATAACACCCAGCCCTAATCTATAGTACCAGTCTGTAACCCTAACCCTAATCTATAGTACCAGTCTGTCCTGCATGGTGAGACTATAACACCCAGCCCTAATCTATAGTACCAGTCTGTCCTGCATGGTGAGACTATAACACCCAGCCCTAATCTATAGTACCAGTCTGTAACCCTAACCCTAATCTATAGTACCAGTCTGTAACCCTAACCCTAATCTATAGTACCAGTCTGTAACCCTAACCCTAATCTATAGTACCAGTCTGTCCTGCATGGTGAGACTATAACACCCAGCCCTAATCTATAGTACCAGTCTGTAACCCTAACCCTAATCTATAGTACCAGTCTGTAACCCTAACCCTAATCTATAGCACCAGTCTGTCCTGCATGGTGAGACTATAACACCCAGCCCTAATCTATAGTACCAGTCTGTAACCCTAACCCTAATCTATAGCACCAGTCTGTCCTGCATGGTGAGACTATAACACCCAGCCCTAATCTATAGTACCAGTCTGTAACCCTAACCCTAATCTATAGTACCAGTCTGTCCTGCATGGTGAGACTATAACACCCAGCCCTAATCTATAGTACCAGTCTGTAACCCTAACCCTAATCTATAGCACCAGTCTGTCCTGCATGGTGAGACTATAACACCCAGCCCTAATCTATAGTACCAGTCTGTCCTGCATGGTGAGACTATAACACCCAGCCCTAATCTATAGTACCAGTCTGTAACCCTAACCCTAATCTATAGCACCAGTCTGTCCTGCATGGTGAGACTATAACACCCAGCCCTGCTGGGGGGGGGGGGCTAGAAGAGGGACATATAGAGGTTAGGGTTAGGGACAGTGGATAAAAAGAGGGACAAATAGAGGTTAGGGGCAGTGGATAAAGAGAGGGGCATATAGAGGTTAGGGTTAGAGACAGGGTTATCTTTGGTCTCTTTGTTGCCTCTCTGATTCATGCCCTCCTTGCCTGGTCCATGAGTTTTGGTGGGCGGCTCTCTCTTGACAGGTTTGTTGTGGTGCCATATTCTTTCCATTATTTTTAAATGATGGATTTAATGGTGCTCCGTGGAATGTTCAAAGTTTGGGATATTTTTTAATAACCCAACCCTGATCTGTACTTCTCCACAACTTTGTCCCTGACCTGTCTGGAGAGCTCCTTGGTCTTCATGGTGCCACTTGCTTGGTGGTGCCCCTTGCTTAGTGGTGTTGCAGACTCTGGGGCCTTTCAGAACAGGTGTATATATACTGAGATCATGTGATACTTAGATTGCACACAGGTGGACTTTATTTAACTAATTATGTGACTTCTGAAGGTAATTGGTTGCACCAGATCTTATTTAGGGGCTTCATTTTAGTCTGCTAAATGACTAAAATGTAAATGTAAATGTAAATAGCGAAGGGGGTGAATAGATATGCACGCACCACTTTTCAGTTCTTTATTTTTTAGAATTTTTTGAAACAAGTAATTTTTTTCATTTCACTTCACCAATTTGGACTATTTTGTGTATGTCCATTACATGAAATCCAAATAAAAATCAATTTAAATGACAGGTTGTAATGCAACAATATAGGGAAAACGCCAAGGGGGGTGAATACTTTTGCAAGGTACTTCACTTAAATTATTAAACATTTATTGGGTGATTCCTGAAAACGTTCACGTGTGTCTGTGTGCAGGACAGAGTCTGGTGGAGAGTTACCCATACGAACCAGAGGAGAGGGGCTTCGACTACGTACACCTGGCCTACATGGCTGCAGGTGAGTGTCTACCCTGAGATACCTGCCCCCTAGAGGGGGGGGCTGTCTATTAAAACAACCTGTATCTGGGTTTTAGAGGGGGGGCTGTCTATTAAAACAACCTGTATCTGGGTTTTAGAGGGGGGGGGGCTGTCTATTAAAACAACCTGTATCTGGGTTTTAGAGGGGGGGGGCTGTCTATTAAAACAACCTGTATCTGGGTTTTAGAGGGGGGCTGTCTATTAATACAACATCATGTTTCTGGGTTTTAGAGGGGGGGCTGTCTATTAAAACAACCTGTATCTGGGTTTTAGAGGGGGGGGCTGTCTATTAAAACAACCTGTATCTGGGTTTTAGAGGGGGGGCTGTCTATTAAAACAACCTGTATCTGGGTTTTAGAGGGGGGGCTGTCTATTAAAACAACCTGTATCTGGGTTTTAGAGGGGGGCTGTCTATTAATACAACATCATGTTTCTGGGTTTTAGAGGGGGGGCTGTCTATTAAAACAACCTGTATCTGGGTTTTAGAGGGGGGGCTGTCTATTAAAACAACCTGTATCTGGGTTTTAGAGGGGGGGGCTGTCTATTAAAACAACCTGTATCTGGGGTTTTAGAGGGGGGCTGTCTATTAAAACAACCTGTATCTGGGTTTTAGAGGGGGGGGCTGTCTATTAAAACAACCTGTATCTGGGTTTTAGAGGGGGGCTGTCTATTAAAACAACCTGTATCTGGGTTTTAGAGGGGGGGGCTGTCTATTAAAACAACCTGTATCTGGGTTTTAGAGGACGGGGGCTGTCTGTTAAAACAACATCATGTTTCTGGGTTTTAGAGGGGGGGCTGTCTATTAAAACAACCTGTATCTGGGTTTTAGAGGATGGGGGCTGTCTATTAATACAACATCATGTTTCTGGGTTTTAGAGGGGGGGCTGTCTATTAAAACAACCTGTATCTGGGTTTTAGAGGGGGGGCTGTCTATTAAAACAACCTGTATCTGGGTTTTAGAGGGGGGGCTGTCTATTAAAACAACCTGTATCTGGGTTTTAGAGGACGGGGGCTGTCTATTAAAACAACCTGTATCTGGGTTTTAGAGGACGGGGGCTGTCTATCAACAACAATTTCTCTAGGTGTTGGGGGGGCTGTCTATCAACAACAATTTCTCTGGGTGTTGGAGGGGGCTGTCTATTTATTTATTTTTTATATTTAAAACATACAATCTACTTGCAGTGAAGCCGCTCAACATTTACATTAGTCATCTAACAGACTCCCATCACATTAGTCATCCAACAGACTCCCATCACATTAGTCATCTAATAGACTCCCATCACATTAGTCATCTAACAGACTCCCATCACATTAGTTATCCAACAGACTCCCATCACATTAGTCATCCAACAGACTCCCATCACATTAGTTATCTAACAGACCCCCATCACATTAGTCATCCAACAGACTCTCATCACATTAGTCATCTAACAGACTCCCATCACATTAGTCATCCAACAGACTCCCATCACATTAGTCATCCAACAGACTCCCATCACATTAGTCATCCAATAGACTCCCATCACATTAGTCATCCAACAGACTCCCATCACATTAGTCATCTAATAGACTCCCATCACATTAGTCATCTAACAGACTCCCATCACATTAGTCATCCAACAGACTCCCATCACATTAGTCATCTAACAGACTCCCATCACATTAGTAATCCAACAGACTCCCATCACATTAGTCATCCAACAGACTCCCATCACATTAGTCATCTAACAGACTCCCATCACATTAGTCATCCAACAGACTCCCATCACATTAGTCATCCAACAGACTCATTTCACATTAGTCATCCAATAGACTCCCATCACATTAGTCATCCAACAGACTCCCATCACATTAGTCATCTAACAGACTCCCATCACATTAGTCATCCAACAGACTCCCATCACATTAGTCATCTAACAGACTCCCATCACATTAGTCATCTAACAGACTCCCATCACATTAGTCATCCAACAGACTCCCATCACATTAGTCATCCAACAGACTCCCATCACATTAGTTATCTAACAGACTCCCATCACATTAGTCATCTAACAGACTCCATCACATTAGTCATCCAACAGACTCCCATCACATTAGTCATCCAACATACTCCCATCACATTAGTCATCCAACAGACTCCCATCACATTAGTCATCTAACAGACTCCCATCACATTAGTCATCCAACAGACTCCCATCACATTAGTCATCCAACAGACTCCCATCACATTAGTCATCCAACAGACTCCCATCACATTAGTCATCCAACAGACTCCCATCACATTAGTCATCTAACAGACTCCCATCACATTAGTCATCTAACAGACTCCCATCACATTAGTCATCCAACAGACTCCCATCACATTAGTCATCTAACAGACTCCCATCACATTAGTCATCCAACAGACTCTCTTCACATTAGTCATCCAACAGACTCCCATCACATTAGTCATCTAACAGACTCCCATCACATTAGTCATCTAACAGACTCCCATCACATTAGTCATCTAACATCACATTAGTCATCTAACAGACTCCCATCACATTAGTCATCCAACAGACTCCCATCACATTAGTCATTCAACAGACTCCCATCACATTAGTCATCCAACAGACTCCCATCACATTAGTCATCTAACAGACTCCCATCACATTAGTCATCCAACAGACTCCCATCACATTAGTCATCCAACAGACTCCCATCACATTAGTCATCCAACAGACTCCCATCACATTAGTCATCCAATAGACTCCCATCACATTAGTCATCCAACAGACTCCCATCACATTAGTCATCCAACATACTCCCATCACATTAGTCCATCTAACAGACTCCCATCACATTAGTCATCCAACAGACTCCCATCACATTAGTCATCCAACAGACTCCCATCACATTAGTCATCCAACAGACTCCCATCACATTAGTCATCTAACAGACTCCCATCACATTAGTCATCCAACAGACTCCCATCACATTAGTCATCCAACAGACTCCCATCACATTAGTCATCCAACAGACTCCCATCACATTAGTCATCCAACAGACTCCCATCACATTAGTCATCCAACAGACTCCCATCACATTAGTCATCCAACAGACTCCCATCACATTAGTCATCCAATAGACTCCCATCACATTAGTCATCCAATAGACTCCCATCACATTAGTCATCTAACAGACTCCCATCACATTAGTTATCTAACAGACTCCCATCACATTAGTCATCCAACAGACTCCCATCACATTAGTCATCTAATAGACTCCCATCACATTAGTCATCTAACAGACTCCCATCACATTAGTCATCCAACAGACTCCCATCACATTAGTCATCCAACAGACTCCCATCACATTAGTCATCCAACAGACTCCCATCACATTAGTCATCCAACAGACTCCCATCACATTAGTCATCCAACAGACTCCCATCACATTAGTCATCCAACAAACTCCCATCACATTAGTCATCCAACAGACTCCCATCACATTAGTCATCCAACTGACTCCCATCACATTAGTCATCCAACAGACTCCCATTACATTAGTCATCCAACAGACTCCCATCACATTAGTCATCCAACAGACTCTCATCACATTAGTCATCCAACAGACTCCCATCACATTAGTCATCCAACAGACTCCCATCACATTAGTCATCCAACAGACTCCCATAACATTAGTCATCCAACAGACTCCCATCACATTAGTCATCCAACAGACTCCCATCACATTAGTCATCCAACAGACTCCCATCACATTAGTCATCCAACAGACTCCCATCACATTAGTCATCCAACAGACTCCCATCACATTAGTCATCCAACAGACTCCCATCACATTAGTCATCCAACAGACTCCCATCACATTAGTCATCCAACAGACTCCCATCACATTAGTCATCCAACAGACTCCCATCACATTAGTCATCTAACAGACCCCCATCACATTAGTCATCTAACATCACATTAGTCATCTAACAGACTCCCATCACATTAGTCATCCAACAGACTCCCATCACATTAGTCATCCAACAGACTCCCATCACATTAGTCATCCAACAGACTCCCATCACATTAGTCATCTAATAGACTCCCATCGCATTAGTCATCCAACAGACTCCCATCGCATTAGTCATCCAACAGACTCCCATCACATTAGTCATCCAACAGACTCCCATCACATTAGTCATCCAACAGACTCCCATCACATTAGTCATCCAACAGACTCCCATCACATTAGTCATCCAACAGACTCCCATCACATTAGTCATCCAACAGACTCTCATCACATTAGTCATCCAACAGACTCCCATCACATTAGTCACCCAACAGACTCCCATCACATTAGTCATCCAACAGACTCCCATCACATTAGTCATCCAACAGACTCCCATCACATTAGTCATCCAACAGACTCCCATCACATTAGTCATCTAACAGACTCCCATCACATTAGTCATCTAACAGACTCCCATCACATTAGTCATCTAACAGACTACCATCACATTAGTCATCCAACAGACTACCATCACATTAGTCATCCAACAGACTCCCATCACATTAGTCATCCAACAGACTCCCATCACATTAGTCATCTAACAGACTCCCATCACATTAGTAATCTAACAGACTCCCATCACATTAGTCATCCAACAGACTCCCATCACATTAGTCATCTAACAGACTCCCATCACATTAGTCATCTAACAGACTCCCATCACATTAGTCATCTAACAGACTCCCATCACATTAGTCATCCAACAGACTCCCATCACATTAGTCATCCAACAGACTCCCATCACATTAGTCATCCAACAGACTCCCATCACATTAGTCATCTAACAGACTCCCTTCACATTAGTCATCCAACAGACTCCCATCACATTAGTCATCCAACAGACTCCCATCACATTAGTCATCCAACAGACTCCCATCACATTAGTCATCTAGCAGACTCCCATCACATTAGTCATCCAACAGACTCCCATCACATTAGTCATCCAACAGACTCCCATCACATTAGTCATCCAACAGACTCCCATCACATTAGTCACTAACAGACTCCCATCACATTAGTCATCCAACAGACTCCCATCACATAGTCATCCAACAGACTCCCATCACATTAGTCATCCAACAGACTCCATCACATTAGTCATCCAAACAGACTCCCATCACATTAGTCATCCAACAGACTCCCATACATTAGTCATCCAAACAGACTCCCATCCACATTAGTCATCCAACAGACTCCCATCACATTAGTCATCCAACAGACTCCCATCACATTAGTCATCCAACAGACTCCCATCACATTAGTCATCCAGCAGACTCCCATCACATTAGTCATCCAACAGACTCCCATCACATTGTCATCTAACAGACTCCCATCATATTAGTCATCCAACCAGACTCCCATCACATTAGTCATCTAACAGACTCCCATCACATTAGTCATCTAACAGACCTCCCATCACATTAGTCATCCAAACAGACTCCCATCACATTAGTCATCCAACAGACTCCCATCACATTAGTCATCCAACAGACTCCCATCACATTAGTCATCCAACAGACTCCCATCACATTAGTCATCCAACAGACTCCCATCACATTAGTCATCTAACAGACTCCCATCACATTAGTCATCCAACAGACTCCCATCACATTAGTCATCTAACAGACTCCCATCACATTAGTCATCCAACAGACTCCCATCACATTAGTCATCCAACAGACTCCCATCACATCACATACCTCCTCCCTTGATCCTTTATATTGGGCAGACAGACCAGTTCCCTGCCTCCTCCCTTGATCCTTTATATTGGGCAGACAGACCAGTTCCCTACCTCCTCCCTTGATCCTTTATACTGGGCAGACAGACCAGTTCCCTACCTCCTCCCTTGATCCTTTATATTGGGCAGACAGACCAGTTCCCTACCTCCTCCCTTGATCCTTTATATTGGGCAGACAGACCAGTTCCCTACCTCCTCCCTTGATCCTTTATATTGGGCAGACAGACCAGTTCCCTGCCTCCTCCCTTGATCCTTTATATTGGGCAGACAGACCAGTTCCCTACCTCCTCCCTTGATCCTTTATACTGGGCAGACAGACCAGTTCCCTACCTCCTCCCTTGATCCTTTATATTGGGCAGACAGACCAGTTCCCTACCTCCTCCCTTGATCCTTTATATTGGGCAGACAGACCAGTTCCCTACCTCCTCCCTTGATCCTTTATATTGGGCAGACAGACCAGTTCCCTGCCTCCTCCCTTGATCCTTTATACTGGGCAGACAGACCAGTTCCCTACCTCCTCCCGCTGCCACCTGCCTCCTCCATTTTTGGGGTAATGCTGTAATCAATTGGTTGTAATCTTGGATTGAGCAGACCTTCCCATACAATTCTGATAACTCCATGAAAGGCATAACTCTACCATTCCAATTTACAATATCATTTAAAAACAAAATACCCTTTTCCAACATCTTTCCCATAAATACAGGTATTTTATCAACCAGCACATTTGAGTTCAGCCATAATATTTGTTGTAATATTTGTTCTATCTTTTCAGGGAGATGACATTGACATTATAGCCAGCTCTGCAATGCTTGTTTGAAAAAGAGAGATACCTTTTTAAAAGTTTCATTTTCAATTAATGGAAAATGAGACATGGCAATCTGCACAAAGGCAAAAAGGCCATTTTTAAACAATGGATGAGCTTTTCTTAGTAATCTACTTGAGAACCATTTAGGGTTTAAGTAACATTTTGGGATAAGTGAAGCTTTTAGAGAGAGGTTTAGTGCTTTTATATGTAATAATCTCAGCCTACAGTGAGGGAAAAAAGCATTTGATCCCCTGCTGATTTTGTACGTTTGCCCACTGACAAAGACATGATCAGTCTATAATTTTAATGGTAGGTTTATTTGAACAGTGAGAGACAGAATAACAACAAAAAAATCCAGAAAAACGCATGTCAATAATATTATAAATTGATTTGCTTTTTAATGAGGGAAATAAGTATTTGACCCCTCTGCAAAACATGACTTAGTACTTGGTGGCAGAACCCTTGTTGGCAATCACAGAGGTCAGACGTTTCTTGTAGTTGGCCACCAGGTTTGCACACATCTCAGGAGGGATTTTGTCCCACTCCTCTTTGCAGATCTTCTCCAAGTCATTAAGGTTTCGAGGCTGACGATTGGCAACTCGAACATTCAGCTCCCTCCACAGATTTTATATGGGATTAAGGTCTGGAGACTGGCTAGGCCACTCCAGGACCTTAATGTGCTTCTTCTTGAGCCACTCCTTTGTTGCCTTGGCTGTGTGTTTTGGGTCATTGTCATGCTGGAATACCCATCCACGACCCATTTTCAATGCCCTGGCTGAGGGAAGGAGGTTCTCACCCAAGATTTGACAGTACATGACCCCGTCCATTGTCCCTTTGATGCAGTGAAGTTGTCCTGTCCCCTTAGCAGAAAAACACCCCCAAAGCATAATGTTTCCACCTCCATGTTTGACGGTGGGGATGGTGTTCTTGGGGTCATAGGCAGCATTCCTCCTCCTCCAAACACGGCGAGTTGAGTTGATGCCAAAGAGCTCAATTTTGGTCTCATCTGACCACAACACTTTCACCCAGTTCTCTTCTGAATCATTCAGATGTTCATTGGCAAACTTCAGACGGGCATGTATATGTGCTTTCTTGAGCAGGGGGACCTTGCAAGCGCTGCAGGATTTCAGTCCTTCACAGAGTAGTGTGTTACCAATTGTTTTCTTGGTGACTATGGTCCCAGCTGCCTTGAGATCATTGACAAGATCCTCCCGTGTAGTTCTGGGCTGATTCCTCACTGTTCTCATGATCACTCAAGATCATCTCAGATCTTGCATGGAGCCCCAGGCCGAGAGAGATTGACAGTTATTTTGTGTTTCTTCCATTTGCGAATAATCGCACCAACTGTTGTCACCTTCTCACCAAGCTGCTTGGCGATGGTCTTGTAGCCCATTCCAGCCTTGTGTAGGTCTACAATCTGTCCCTGACATCCTTGGAGAGCTCTTTGGTCTTGGCCATGGTGGAGTGTTTGGTATCTGATTGATTGATTGCTTCTGTGGACAGGTGTCTTTTATACAGGTAACAAACTGAGATTAGGAGCACTCCCTTTAAGAGTGTGCTCCTAATCTCAGCTCGTTACCTGTATAAAAGACACCTGGGAGCCAGAAATCTTTCTGATTGAGAGGGGGTCAAATACTTATTTCCCTCATTAAAAATGCAAATCAATTTATAACATTTTTGACATGTGTTTTTCTGGATATATTTGTTGTTATTCTGTCTCTCACTGTTCAAATAAACCTAACATTAAAATTATAGACTGCTCATTTCTTTGTCAGTGGGCAAACGTACAAAATCAGCAGGGGATCAAATACATTTTTCCCTCACTGTAGCCAAGTTATCGTTACTCATTGTGTATTTATTATTACTTTTATTATTACATGTTTTACTTCTCTATTGTCTTTCTCTCTGCATTATTGATAAGGGCCCGTCAGTCAGCATTTCACTGTTAGCCTACACCTGTTGTTTACACAGCATTAGATGTGTTAGTCAGGAATCACAGATGGGTTAGTCAGGAATCACAGATGGGTTAGTCAGGAATCACAGATGGGTTAGTCAGGAAGCTAAGACTTCATTTGGAATTAAGAGTGGTGTTGTGAAGGGGCAGAATGGTGGAGCTGTCTCTCTGTTCTTCATTCACCCTCAATAAACACACACACACACACACACACACACACACACACACTCAGCTCTGCATTAACCCTCCAAAATGTGATTTTAAACGATGAGGGCTAATTAAACCCAGACAGTGTCCCGACGGAACAGACACATCCAACACCTGATTCATGTTATATTCAATACATACCTACTGCAGATAAGACACATTTTAGATTACTTTTAATTGTACATAGAATTAATCATTGTAATTTCATTTGCAGACGCAGGAGGCTTGTCACGACAGACTCCAAATAGTCGTATTAATCATTGGGTGAAATTGAATATGCCTCAAATGACAGAGGATTAAGCACAGAGGTTGCGTTCCAAATTACATCTACTCCTTGTTTTGTTTCCAATAGATGAGGTCGGCAAAACGACGTTGAACCGTTGCCTAGATGCAGCGAAGGCGTGTAACGTGGACGAGACGTGTCAGAAGCTCCGTACAGAGTATGTTTCGGCCTGCATCCAGCCGTCGGCCCGCTCAGGCCCCTGTAACAGGCCCAGGTGTAACAGGGCTCTCAGGAAGTTCTTCGACCGGGTCCCTCCTGACTACACCCCACGAGCTGCTGTTCTGCCCCTGTACAGGTAGGGGGGGGGGGGGGGGGGGGGGGGGGGGCTGCTGTTCTGCCCCTGTACAGGTAGGGGGGGGGGGGAGGGGGCTGCTGTTCTGCCCCTGTACAGGTAGGGGGGGGGGGGGGGCTGCTGTTCTGCCCCTGTACAGGTAGGGGGGGGGGGGCTGCTGTTTCTGCCCCTGTACAGGTAGGGGGGGGGGGCTGCTGTTCTGCCCCTGCACAGGTAGGGGGGGGGGGGGGGGGGGGTGTACTGTGTGTGGGTGTAGTGTGTGGGTTGGTAGGTGTGGGTGTGTGTATGTGTGTGTAGTGTGTGTGTGTGGGGTGTAGTGTGTGGGTGTGTGTGAGTGTGTGTGGGTGTGTGGGTGTAGTGTGTAGTGTGTGTAACCCTAACCCAGTCTAACCCTGTCCAGACATGGCGTGTGCTGAGAGACGGAGGACAGACCATCATACCAGCCTGCTCCTACGAAGACAAGACAAACCCAACTGTCTGGCTGCACTGAGCATCTGTATGGCCGACTACGTATGCAGGTAGGGGTGGGGTGGGGGGGGGGGTGGCGGGGTGTGGCCGACTACGTATGGGGGTGGGGGGGGGGGCTGACTACGTAGGCAGGTAGGGGTGGGGTGGGGGGGGGTGTGTGTGTGTGTGAGTGTGTGGGGTGTAGTGGGTGTAGTGTGTGGGCGGTGGGGGGCCGACTACGTATGGGGGTGGGGGGGGGGGGCGGTGGGGGCCGACTACGTCTGGGGGTGGGGGGGGGGGCTGACTACGTATGGCAGGTAGGGTGGGGCGGGTGGGGCCGACTACGTATGGGGGTGGGGGTGGGGGTGGGTGGGGGCCGACTACGCTATGGGGGTGGGTGGGGTTGGGGGGGCGGACTACGTATGGGGGTGGGTGGGGTGGGGGGGGGCCCGACTACGTTATGGGGTGGGGGGGGGGCGACTACGTATGGGGGTGGTGGGTGGTGGGGGGGGTTATGTGGGAAGGGGGGGGTCTTGGGTGGTGGGTGGGGGAGGGGGGGGGTCTGTGTGTGGGTGTTGAGGTCAATAGGAGCTTACCTTAGCAGTCCAGAGCTATATACTGTTGGATGGTCCAGTTCAACATATTACTATGGTATACTGTTAGATGGTCCAGTTCAACATATTACTATGGTATACTGTTGGATGGTCCAGTTCAACATATTACTATGGTATACTGTTGGATGGTCCAGTTCAACATATTACTATGGTATACTGTTGGATGGTCCAGTTCAACATATTACTATGGTTAATCGTTAGATGGTCCAGTTCAACATA
Organism: Coregonus sp. 'balchen'; assembly: GCA_902810595.1. Lineage (NCBI taxonomy): Eukaryota > Metazoa > Chordata > Actinopteri > Salmoniformes > Salmonidae > Coregonus > Coregonus sp. 'balchen'. Next base: position 862,295 of record LR778277.1, read on the forward strand.
TTACTATGGTATACTGTTAGATGGTCCAGTTCACAATTACTATGGTATACTGTGGATGTCCAGTTCAACATATTACTATGTATACTGTTGGATGGTCCAGTTCAACATATTACTATGGTATACTGTTGGATGGTCCAGTTCAACATATTAACTATGGTATACTGTTGGATGGTCCAGTCAACATATTACTATGGTATACTGTTTGGGTGGTCCAGTTCAACATATTACTATGGTATACTGTTGGATGGTCCAGTTCACATATTACTATGGTATACTGTTGGATGGTCCAGTTCAACATATTACTATGGTATACTGTTAGATTGGTCCAGTTCAACATATTACTATGGTATAACTGTGGATGGTCCAGTTCAACATATTACTATGGTATACTGTTGGATGGTCCAGTTCAACATATTACTATGGTATACTGTTGGATGTCCAGTTCAACATATTACTATGGTATACGGTGGATGGTCCAGTTCAACATATTACTATGGTATACTGTTGGATGGTCCAGTTTCAACATATACTATGGTATACTGTTGGATGGTCAGTTCAAAATATTACTATGGTACTGTTGGATGGTCCAGTTCAACATATTACTATGGTATACTGTTAGATGGTCCAGTTCAACATATTACTATGGTATACTGTTGGATGGTCCTGTTCAACATATTACTATGGTATACTGTTGGATGGTCCAGTTCAACATATTACTATGTATCTGTTGGATGGTCCATTCAACATATTACTATGGTATAACTGTTGGATGGTCCAGTTCAACATATTACATGGTATACTGTTGGATGGTCCAGTTTCAACAATTACTATGGTATAAATGGGGATGGTCCAGTTCAACATATTACTATGGTATACTGTTTTGGATGTCCAGTTTAACATATTACTATGGTTATCTGTGGATGGTCCCGTTCACATTATTACTATGGTATACTGTAGGATGGTCCGTTCACATATTACTATGGTATACTGTTGAAAAGGTCCGTTACAATTATATGGTATACTGTTGGATGGTCGTTCAACTATTCTATGGTTACTGTTGGATGGTCCAGTTAAACATTATTACTATGGTATACTGTTGGATGGTCCAGTTTCAACATATTACTATGGTATACTGTTGGATGGTCCAGTTCAACATATACTTATGGTATTACGTGGATGGTCAAGTTAACATATTACTTGGTATACTGTTGGATGGTCCAGTTAAACATATTACTATGGTATACTGTTGGATGGTCCAGTCACCTATTACTATGGTTATACTGTTGGATGGTCTAGGGCTGGGCGATATGGCCTAAAAATCATATCTCCATTTTTTTCTAACTTATGGGTGATTCCTGATATATATAATTGTTTACAGCTATGTTTCTCTATAGCATTTTGTACAATTACAGGCAAATACACTAATTTCAAAAAAGTCACAATTCTAATTAATTCAGGGCTTGTGGAATTATACCTAGGATAAATATAAGTCTTCCACAACCGTAAGACCTGCTAATAATTTAATTATTTTATCAAAATAGTTTAACCTGCTTCTTTTTTTGCAATAAACACGTATTTGTCTTTCAAGTCTGTCTATGAAAAGGCCCTTTTATGTTACAAATGTAACTAGAACCATCCATAAACACATTCAGTAATAATGACTAAGTTCATGAAGCAGGCATTAGGCTATAGAACATTAACACAGCCCTCATCAACAATCTCTCAAGCCCACGTGCTAGTGATTAGCCAGCTAATCTTTATATTTCAAGTTTAGCCAACGTGGATCTATTTGCTAGCTAGCAAGGTTGAACAGTTGAATTGTTATGAACACACCCTCCTGTCCGTCTGCAACGGTTTTGAAAGCATGTTAGCCTGTCCACTTTGTTCAGATGTTGAAATCAAGTGGCCTACCTTATTTCTCAGAATCAGAACGAGTTGCCAATTCCTTATATATTTGTGTTTTATGCTTATTGCACATTTATAAAACCACTAGACAGCTAGTATAACAGTCTTTGGCTAAAATAGCGAGTTGAAACCGGAGTCAGTTTTACGAGGGCATGTTTGGCAGCATGAGTGAAGGAGGCTTTGTTGCAAAATAGGAAGCCGATTCTAGATCTAACTTTTGATTGGAGATTCTTAATGTGAGTCTGGAAGGAGAGTTTACAGTCTAACCAGACACCTAGGTATTTGTAGTTGTCCACATACTCTAGGTCAGACCCACCGAGAGTAGTGATTCTGGTCGGGTGGGTGGGTGCAAGCAGCGTTCGGTTGGGGGCATGGGCAAGTTGCAGCGGAGGGTGCAGAGCTGGTGGCCGGGGTAGTGGTAGCCAGGTGGAAAGCATGGCCAGCCGTAGCAAAATGCTTGTTGAAATTCTCGATTATTGTAGATTTATCGGTGGTGACAGTGTTTCCTAGCCTCAGTGCAGTGGGCAGTTGGGAGGAGGTGCTCTTATTCTCCATGGACTTTACAGTGTCCCAAAACTTTTTGAAGTTAGTGCTACAGGATGCAACGTTCTGTTTGAAAAAGCTAGCCTTTGCTAGGGGCTATATCTGTTCTTAGTTCTGCATTTTTTGAATGGGGCATGCTTATTTAAGATTGAGAGGAAAGCACTTTTAAAGAACAACCAGGCATCCTCTACTGACGGAAAGAGGTCAATATCCATCCAGGATACCCGGGATACCCAGGCCAGGTCAATTAGGAAGGCCTGCTCGCTAAAGTGTTTTAGGGAGCGTTTGACAGTGATGAGGGGTGGTTGTTTGACCGCGGACCCGTTACGGACGCAGGCAATGAGGCAGTGATCGCTGAGATCCTGGTTGAAGACAGCAGAGGTGTATTTAGAGGGTAGATTTGTCAGGATGATATCTATGAGGGTACCCATGTTTACAGATTTAGCGTTGTACCTGGTAGGTTTGTTGATAATTTGTGTGAGATTGAGGGCATCTAGTTTAGATTGTAGGTTGGCCGGGGTGTTAAGCATATCCCAGTTTAGGTCACCAAGCAGTACGAACTCTGAGGATAGATGGGGGGCAATCAGTTCACATATGGTGTCCAGGGCACAGCTCGGGGCTGAGGGGGGTCTGTAGCAAGCGGCAACAGTGAGAGACTTATTTCTGGAAAGGTGGATTTTTAGAAGTAGAAGCTCAAACTGTTTGGGCACAGACCTGGATAGTATGATAGAGCTCTGCAGGGCTATCTCTACAGTAGATTGCAACTCCACCCCCTTTGGCAGTTCTATTGAGACGGAAAATGTTGTAGTTGGGGATGGACATTTCTGCATTTTTGGTGGCCTTCCTAAGCCAGGATTCAGACACTGCTAGAACATCAGGGTTGGCAGAGTGTGCTAACGCAGTGAATAACTCAAACTAAGGGAGGAGGCTTCGGATGTTAATGTGCAAGAAACCAAGGCTTTTACGGTTACAGAAGTCAACAAATGATAACGCCAGGGGAGTAGGAGTGATACTGGTGGCTACAGGGCCTGGGTTAACCTCTACATCACCAGAGGAACAGAGGAGGAGTAGAATAAGGATACGGCTAAAGGCTTTAAGTACTGGTCTTCTAGTGCGTTGGGTACAGAGAATAAAAGTGGCAGATTTCCGGGCGTTGTAGAATAGATTCAGGGCATTATGTACAGACAAGGATATGGAAGGATATGAGTACAGTGGAGGGAAACCTAAGCGTTGGGTAACAATGAAAGGGATAGCATCACTGGAGGTACCAATTGAGCCGGTCTCCGCGTGCATGGGGGGTGGAACAAAGGAGTTATCTAAGGCAGGTTGAGCTCGGCTGGGGGATCTACAGTGAAATAGTACAATAAGAAATAATTGAAACAGCAAAAAGCAAGGTATATTGACATGGGAGAGAGGCATAAAGCAATCACAGGTGTTATTTGAGAGCTAAGACAACAGCTGGTAATGGCGACACAGTTTGGGCTGAGGCTAAACGTAAACAGGATGAGGTACCGTAAAAAGGAACAGTCCAGCAGACATCAGCTGTATAGCTGAGTTATCATAAGGTCCGGTGAACAGCAATAGGAGAGTTCGGAGGTAGTTCGGGGGCTGCTACAGCACTGGCGAGCAAGAGGCCACGGCTTGCGTGTGCTAGCGGGCCGGGGCTAGCAGATGGATCTTCATGGTCGACGTCGTAACGGGAAGCCTGTTGAAACCACATCAGACAATTTCGTCGGCAGACCAGTCGTGTTGGATCGGCGGGGCTCCGTGTCAACACTAGGAGGTCCCGTCCGGTTGACAGAGAGGTAGATAGCCAGGAGATGGGCCTGGCTCGAGGCTAGCTCAGGGCTGATTAGCCAACAACTACATCCATTTGGTTGCAGCTAGCTAGTTGCGATGATCCGGTATTAAAGGTCCAGTGATTCAGTGATTCCGGCAGAAAAACCGATATGTTCTGGGTCGATAACGCGCTGTGCAGACTGGCCGATAATAGTCCAGGCTAGAGCTGGCTGGTAGGTAGTGCATGCCACGGACAATGGTTGAAAAACCGCTAATGGAGCTGCTCATCCTCCCGCGGAAGGACTGCCCGCTCCATGATCTCGCCATCACGGTTGACAACTCCGTTGTGTCCTCCTCCCAGAGTGCAAAGAACCTTGGCGTGACCCTGGACAACACCCTGTCGTTCTCCGCTAACATCAAAGTGGTGACCCGATCCTGTAGGTTCATGCTCTACAACATTCGCAGAGTACGACCCTACCTTACACAGAAAGCGGCACAGGTCCTAATCCAGGCACTTGTCATCTCCCGTCTGGATTACTGCAACTCGCTGTTGACTGGGCTCCCTGTCTGTCCCAGCCTGTGCCATTAAACCCCTACCGTCTGGTGTTCAACCTTCCCAAGTTCTCTCACGTCACCGCGCTCCTCCGCACACTCCACTGGCTTCCAGTTGAAGCCTGCATCTGCTACAAGACCATGGTGCTTGCCTACGGAGCTGTGAGGGGAACGGCACCTCCGTACCTTCAGGCTCTGATCAGTCCCTACACCCAAATGAGGGCATTGTGTTCATCCACCTCTGGCCTGCTGGCCCCCCTACCTCTACGGAAGCACAGTTCCCGCTCAGCCCAGTCAAAACTGTTCGTTGCTCTGGCACCCCAATGGTGGAACAAGCTCCCTCACGACGCCAGGACAGCGGAGTCACTCACCACCTTCCGGAGACACTTGAAACCCCACCTCAAGGCTAGCTCAAGGCTAACTGGTGCTAGCTTCGGGGGCAGCAGTGATTAGCCAGCAGCAACATCCATCCGGTTTTAATACGATCCGGTGTTAATGTCCAGTGATTCAGTTATTCCAGCAGAAAGTCAGATGTTCTGGGTGAAAGCCGCTAACGGTGGCTAATAGCAAGTAGCTAGTTAGCTGGCTAGCTAGTTTCAACTGGAGATTCTAGATAAAAGGTAAGTCAATAATAGAATCCGTTCCACATTGAGTGAGGCGGGTTGCAGGAAAGTATATTTTGTAGAAGGATGACAAGTGTAATAGGGAAATATGTACGAAAAATACAAACAAAATACAAAAAACTGGCTATTTACACGAACACACAACAAAGAACACGACCGCACTGCTACGCCATAAGTATATAGGTTATAGGTTGAGAGCTTTTGTGAAAGAGCACAGTTAGAAAAATATGGAATATAGAAGAAAACCAGATGGACATCATGAAAATGATCGGAGGAAGTTCAGGAGTAAAAACAAACAAAATATAATTATTGTAGAATTTGACTGTGTCCATAAAATGTATATAGTATGTATGGGCTGGAAGTAGAGGCTTAAGCGTTGTTGTTCACTAGTTTACTCCAATTGGGGAAGGGGTGGTGGGGTTGGAAAGTAATGAAGGGAAATATAATTTGACATTATGATGACATTATTAACTGACTGCTAATCTCACTCCAGGGTTAGGGTCTGATAATATGACTGCTAATCTCACTCCAGGGTTAGGGTCTGATAATATTAACTGACTGCTAATCTCACTCCAGGGTTAGGGTCTGATAATATTAACTGACTGCTAATCTCACTCCAGGGTTAGGGTCTGATAATATTAACTGACTGCTAATCTCACTCCAGGGTTAGGGTCTGATAATATTAACTGACTGCTAATCTCACTCCAGGGTTAGGGTCTGATAATTTAACTGACTGCTAATCCACTCCAGGGGTCTGATAATATTAACTGACTGCTAATCTCACTCCAGGGTTAGGGTCTGATAATATTAACTGACTGCTAATCTCACTCCAGGGTTAGGGTCTGATAATATGACTGCTAATCTCACTCCAGGGTTAGGGTCTGATAATATTAACTGACTGCTAATCTCATTCCAGGGTTAGGGTCTGATAATATTAACTGACTGCTAATCTCACTCCAGAGTTAGGGTCTGATAATATTAACTGACTGCTAATCTCACTCCAGGGTTAGGGTCTGATAATATTAACTGACTGCTAATCTCACTCCAGGGTTCGGGTCTGATAATATTAACTGACTGCTAATCTCACTCCAGGGTTAGGGTCTGATAATATTAACTGACTGCTAATCTCATTCCAGGGTTAGGGTCTGATAATATTAACTGACTGCTAATCTCATTCCAGGGTTAGGGTCTGATAATATTAACTGACTGCTAATCTCATTCCAGGGTTAGGGTCTGATAATATTAACTGACTGCTAATCTCACTCCAGGGTTTAGGGTCTGATAATATTAACTGACTGCTAATCTCATTCCAGGGTTAGGGTCTGATAATATTAACTGACTGCTAATCTCACTCCAGGGTTAGGGTCTAATAATATTAACTGACTGCTAATCTCACTCCAGGGTTAGGGTCTAATAATATTAACTGACTGCTAATCTCACTCCAGGGTTAGGGTCTAATAATATTAACTGACTGCTAATCTCATTCCAGGGTTAGGGTCTGATAATATGACTGCTAATCTCACTCCAGGGTTAGGGTCTGATAATATTATCTGACTGCTATCTCACTCCAGGGTTAGGGTCTGATAATATTAACTGACTGCTAATCTCACTCCAGGGTGAGGGTCTGATAATATTAACTGACTGCTAATCTCACTCCAGGGTTAGGGTCTGATAATATTAACTGACTGCTAATCTCATTCCAGGGTTAGGGTCTGATAATATTAACTGACTGCTAATCTCATTCCAGGGTTAGGGTCTGATAATATTAACTGACTGCTAATCTCATTCCAGGGTTAGGGTCTGATAATATGACTGCTAATCTCACTCCAGGGTTAGGGTCTGATAATATTATCTGACTGCTAATCTCACTCCAGGGTTAGGGTCTGATAATATTAACTGACTGCTAATCTCACTCCAGGGTTAGGGTCTGATAATATTAACTGACTGCTAATCTCACTCCAGGGTGAGGGTCTGATAATATTAACTGACTGCTAATCTCACTCCAGGGTTAGGGTCTGATAATATTAACTGACTGCTAATCTCACTCCAGGGTTAGGGTCTGATAATATTAACTGACTGCCAATCTCACTTCAGTCAAACATTATTAACTGACTGGCAATCTTGGAATTCCTTCACTAACCACATACATGTACACACACTCATACACACACACACACACACACACACACACACACACACAGAGAGAGAGAGAGCTGCTGCTTCACACACATCATTACTATGACATGATGGATGGGACAGGGAGACAGGGAGACATCATTAATATGACATGAAGGATGGGACAGGGACAGACAGGGAGACATCATTAATATGACATGAAGGATGGGACAGGGAGAGACAGGGAGACATCATTACTATGACATGAAGGATGGGACAGGGACAGACAGGGAGACATCATTAATATGACATGAAGGATGGGACAGGGACAGACAGGGAGACATCATTAATATGGCATGAAGGATGGGACAGGGACAGACAGGGAGACATCATTAATATGGCATGAAGGATGGGACAGGGACAGAAGAGGAGCTAGAGAGGAGAAGAGAAGAGGAGGTCTAAATGATGATGATGATGATGATGATGGATGGAAAGAGACAGGAGGTGTAGTGGGGATGAGGTATGGTACTGTATATCATAGCAGATCCATGTTAGTCTAATACCCTTGGTCTAGCAGTCATTAGTCTAATACCCTTGGTCTAACAGTCATTAGTCTAATACCCTTGGTCTAGCAGTCATTAGTCTAATACCCTTGGTCTAGCAGTCATTAGTCTAATACCCTTGGTATCCATGTTAGTCTAATACCCTTGGTCTAGCAGTCATTAGTCTAATACCCTTGGTCTAACAGTCATTAGTCTAATACCCTTGGTCTAACAGTCATTAGTCTAATACCCTTGGTCTAGCAGTCATTAGTCTAATACCCTTGGTCTAACAGTCATTAGTCTAATACCCTTGGTCTAACAGTCATTAGTCTAATACCCTTGGTTTAACAGTCATTAGTCTAATACCCTTGGTCTAACAGTCATTAGTCTAATACCCTTGGTCTAGCAGTCATTAGTCTAATAGCCTTGGTCTAGCAGTCATTAGTCTAATACCCTTGGTCTAACAGTCATTAGTCTAATACCCTTGGTCTAGCAGTCATTAGTCTAATACCCTTGGTCTAACAGTCATTAGTCTAATACCCTTGGTCTAACAGTCATTAGTCTAATACCCTTGGTCTAACAGTAATTAGTCTAATACCCTTGGTCTAACAGTCATTAGTCTAATACCCTTGGTCTAGCAGTCATTGGTCTAATACCCTTGGTCTAGCAGTCATTAGTTAATACCCTTGGTCTAACAGTCATTAGTCTAATACCCTTGGTCTAGCAGTCATTAGTCTAATACCCTTGGTCTAACAGTCATTAGTCTAATACCCTTGGTCTAGCAGTCATTAGTCTAATACCCTTGGTCTAGCAGTCATTAGTCTAATACCCTTGGTCTAGCAGTCATTAGTCTAATACCCTTGGTCTAGCAGTCATTAGTCTAATACCCTTGGTCTAACAGTCATTAGTCTAATACCCTTGGTCTAGCAGTCATTAGTTTAATACCCTTGGTCTAACAGTCATTAGTCTAATACCCTTGGTCTAGCAGTCATTAGTCTAATACCCTTGGTCTAACAGTCATTAGTCTAATACCCTTGGTCTAGCAGTCATTAGTCTAATACCCTTGGTGTAGCAGTCATTAGTCTAATACCCTTGGTCTAACAGTCATTAGTCTAATACCCTTGGTCTAGCAGTCATTAGTCTAATACCCTTGGTATCCATGTTAGTCCAATACCCTTGGTCTAGCAGTCATTAGTCTAATACCCTTGGTCTAACAGTCATTAGTCTAATACCCTTGGTCTAGCAGTCATTAGTCTAATACCCTTGGTCTAGCAGTCATTAGTCTAATACCCTTGGTCTAACAGTCATTAGTCTAATACCCTTGGTCTAACAGTCATTAGTCTAATACCCTTGGTCTAGCAGTCATTAGTCTAATACCCTTGGTCTAGCAGTCATTAGTCTAATACCCTTGGTCTAGCAGTCATTAGTCTAATACCCTTGGTCTAACAGTCATTAGTCTAATACCCTTGGTCTAACAGTCATTAGTCTAATACCCTTGGTCTAGCAGTCATTAGTCTAATACCCTTGGTCTAACAGTCATTAGTCTAATACCCGTGGTCTCTCCCCCCCCAGGTCCCGTTGGGCCCAGTTTCAGTATGACTGCCAGCCCTCAGAGCACGTTGCCAGCGGTTGTAAGCAGGACAACTACGCAGTCTGTCTCCTTGCCTACACCGGCCTCATGGGTAAGAACTAACACTTGTATATAGTATGTAATGTATATAGTATGTAATGTATATAGTATGTAATGTATATAGTATGTCATGTATATAGTATGTCATGTATATAGTATGTCATGTATATAGTGGGGAGAACAAATATTTGATACACTGCCGATTTTGCAGGTTTTCCTACTTACAAAGCATGTAGAGGTCTGTAATTTTTACACTTCATCTGTGAGAGACGGAATCTAAAACAAAAATCCAGAAAATCACATTGTATGATTTTTAAGTAATTAATTTGCATTTTATTGCATGTCATAAGTATTTGATCACCTACCAACCAGTAAGAATTCCGGCTCTCACAGACCTGTTCGTTTTTCTTTAAGAAGCCCTCTTGTTCTCCACTCATTACCTGTATTAACTGCACCTGTTTGAACTCGTTACCTGTATAAAAGAAACCTGTCCACACACTCAATCAAACAGACTCCAACCTCTCCACAATGGCCAAGACCAGAGAGCTGTGTAAGGACATCAGGGATAAAATTGTAGACCTGCACAAGGCTGGGATGGGCTACAGGACAATAGGCAAGCAGCTTGGTGAGAAGGCAACAACTGTTGGCGCAATTATTAGAAAATGGAAGAAGTTCAAGATTGACGGTCAATCACCCTCGTCTGGGTCTCCATGCAAGATCTCACCTCGTGGGGCCATCAAATGATCAATAAGAGGAAGTGGGGGGGACA
>LR778277.1:872852-987852 GCA_902810595.1 Coregonus sp. 'balchen'
CACCTCGACCCAAAATAAAATAACACTTAACTAGCACTTGCACTTGACCCCCCCAGCTCTGACTGACAGCTACGGTATTGAGGAAAATTTTTACTTTCTATGCCTGTGAAATATGGTTGTCCCACCTAGCTATCTTAAGATGAACGCACCAACTGTAAGTCACTCTGGATTCAACACCATAGTGCCCTCAAAGCTCTTCACTAAGCTAAGGACCCTGGGACTAAACACCTCCCTCTGCAACTGGATCCTGGACTTCCTGACGGGCCACCCCCAGGTGGTAAGGTTAGGTAACGACACATCTGCCCCGCTGATCCTCAACACGGGGGCCCCTCAGGGGTGCGTGCTCAGTCCCCTCCTGTACTCCCTGTTCACCCATGACTGCATGGCCAGGCACGACTCCAACACCATCATTAAGTTTGCCGACGAAACAACAGTGGTAGGCCTGATCACCGTCAACGATGAGACAGCCTATAAGGAGGAGGTCCGAGATCTGGCCGTGTGGTGCCAGGATAACAACCTCTCCCTCAACGTGACCAAGACAAAGGAGATGATTGTGGACTACAGGAAAAGGAGGGCAGAGCACGCCCCCATTCTCATCCACAGGGTTGTAGTGGAGCAGGTCGAGAGCTTCAGGTTCCTTGGTGTCCACATCACCAACGAACTATCATGGTCCAAACACACCAAGATAGTCGTGAAGAGGGCACGAAAAAGCCTATTCCCCCTCAGGAGACTGAAAAGATTTGGCATGGGTGCTCAGATCCTCAAAAAGTTATACATTTGCACCATCGAGAGCATCCTGACTGGTTGCATCACCGCCTGGTATGGCAACTGCTCGGCATCCGACCGCAAGGCACTACAGAGGGTAGTGCGTACAGCCCAGTACATCACTGGGGCCAAGCTTCCTGCCATCCAGGACCTCTATACCAGGCGGTGTCAGAGGAAGGCCCTAAAAATGTTCAAAGACTCCAGCCACCCTAGTCATAGACTGTTCTCTCTGCTACCGCACGGCAAGCGGTACCGGAGCGCCAAGTCCAGTTCCAAAAAGCTTCTTAACAGCTTCCACCCCCAAGCCATAAGACTCCTGAACAGCTAACCAAATGGCTACCCAGACTATTTGCATTGCAAAGTAGGCTTACCTGACAGAACTATACCGTATAATGATTATTTGTATCAATTGGGTGGTGATTATTAACTCTGTCATGACGTGCTGCAGCAGAAACATTCCTCTCTATAATAATTAAAGGGGAATTATGACTCAGAACTCATTTTATGTTTGTTTTTTCTAGTATAAAAAATTTATAAAAAATGAAAAAAAAATCCCAAACCAGGAAACATAAAACAGAGAAAACAGAATTCTGGAAAATCCCAAATATAATTTTAGAGTTGTTTATTAACCATTATTTTACCAGTTAAATTGACAGAAAACACATACAGTTGAAGTCGAAAGTTGACATATACCTTAGCCAAATACATTTTAAACTCAGTTTTTCACAATTCCTAACATTTAATCCTAGTAAGAATTCCCTGTCTTAGGTCAGTTAGGATCACCACTTTATTTTAAGAATGTGAAATGTCAGAATAATAATAGAGAGAATTATTTATTTCAGCTTTTATTTATTTCATCACATTCCCAGTGGGTCAGAAGTTTACATACACTCAATTAGTATTTGGTAGCATTGCCTTTAAATTGTTTAACTTGGGTCAAACGTTTTGGGTAGCCATCCACAACCTTCCCACAATAAGTTGGGTGAATTTTGGCCCATTCCTCCTGACAGAGCTGGTGTAACTGAATCAGGTTTGAAGGCCTCCTTGCTCGCACACACTTTTTCAGTTCTGCCCACACATTTTCTATAGGATTGAGGTCAGGGTTTTGTGATGGCCACTCCAATACCTTGACTTTGTTGTCCTTAAGCCATTTTGCCACAATTTTGGAAGTAGGCTTGGGGTCATTGTCCATTTGGAAGACCCATTTGCAACCAAGTTTAACTTCCTGACTGATGTCTTGAGATGTTGCTTCAATATATCCACATAATTTTCCTTCCTCATGATGCCATTTATTTTGTGAAGTGCACCAGTCCATCCTGCAGCAAAGCACCTCCACAGCATGATGCTGCCACCCCCATGCTTCACGGTTGGGATGGTGTTCTTCGGCTTGCAAGCGTCCCCCTTTTTCCTCCAAACATAACTATGGTCATTATGGCCAAACAGTTCTATTTTTGTATCATCAGGACATTTCTCCAAAAAGTACAATCTTTGTCCCCATGTGCAGTTGCAAACTGTAGTCTGGCTTTTTTATGGCGGTTTTAGAGCAGTGGCTTCTTCCTTGCTGAGTGGCCTTTCAGGTTATGTCGATATAGGACTCCTTTTACTGTGGATATAGATACTTTGTACCTGTTTCCTCCAGCATCTTCACAAGGTCCTTTGCTGTTGTTCTGGGATTAATATGTACTTTTCGCACCAAAGTACGTTCATCTCTAGGAGACAGAACGCGTCTCCTTCCTGAGCGGTATGACGGCTGCGTGGTCCCATGGTGTTTATACTTGCGTACTATTGTTTGTACAGATGAACGTGGTACCTTCAGGCGTTTGGAAATTGCTCCCAAGGATGAACCAGACTTGTGGAGGTCTACAATTTTTTCCCCATGATGTCAATTAAAGAGGCACTGAGTTTGAAGGTAGGCCTTGAAATACATCCACAGGTACACCTCCAATTGACTCAAGTGATGTCAATTAGCCTATCAGAAGCTTCTAAAGCCATGATATCATTTTCCAAGCTGTTTAAAGGCACAGTCAACTTAGTGTATGTAAACTTCTGACCCACTGGAATTGTGATACAGTGAATTATAAGTGAAATAATTTGTCTGTAAACAATTGTTGGAAAAATTACTTGTGTCATGCACAAAGTAGATGTCCTAACCGACTTGCCAAAACTATAGTTTGTTAACAAGAAATGTGTGGAGTGGTTGAAATACGAGTTTTAATGACTCCAACCAAAGTGTATTTAAACTTACGACTTCAACTGTATTTTGTACACCAAGGACCGGGGAAGAGTTGTAGGGGAGAGGTGAAGAATGGGCATATTTGAAAGCTATACTAAATGTGTATTTATCCTACTGGACTCTACCTACAGGTGTATTTATCCTACTGGACTCTACCTACAGGTGTATTTATCCTACTGGACTCTACCTACAGGTGTATTTATCCTACTGGACTCTACCTACAGGTGTATTTATCCTCCTGGACTCTACCTACAGGTGTATTTATCCTACTGGACTCTACCTACAGGTGTATTTATCCTACTGGACTCTACCTACAGGTGTATTTATCCTACTGGACTCTACCTACAGGTGTATTTATCCTACTGGACTCTACCTACAGGTGTATTTATCCTACTGGACTCTACCTACAGGTGTATTTATCCTACTGGACTCTACCTACAGGTGTATTTATCCTACTGGACTCTACCTACAGGTGTATTTATCCTACTGGACTCTACCTACAGGTGTATTTATCCTCCTGGACTCTACCTACAGGTGTATTTATCCTACTGGACTCTACCTACAGGTGTATTTATCCTACTGGACTCTACCTACAGGTGTATTTATCCCACTGTTCTTACCAGGGGAGAGAAGAAGAATGGGCCAATTTGAAAGCTAGACTAAATGAGTAACTGGCGACATGTTTTAAAAGCAGCTCTCATGTTAGAAAAGGTTGGAGACCCCTGGACGAGAGCTTGCACGCGCGCACACACACACACACACACACACACACACACACACACACACACACACACACACACACACACACACACACACACACACACACACACACACACACACACACACACACACACACACACACACACACACACACACACACACACACGCCCCTCACTTGACTCTACTCTGTCATTCTGAACAGAGAAAGCCATGCTGGCGTTTGGGAACAGGACAGACAAGCAGTCCTCCGCAGGAGCAGCAAACCAACCAGGCATGCCCAGCCCAGCTCTCGCTACCCTCAACAACCACATCCAGCGCCTGGCAACCACAGTCCCTGGCATCACCATGGAAACGGAACTTAATGTCCTGAGAGCACAGATACCCACTCAGGTGAATAGTGCATAGGGTGACATATTTCAAGGCCTACCATTGTTATATTATTATTATTATTATTATTATTATTACATTTGGAACACAGTCCTAATGTGTGTTTTGAACCGGCTCTAACAGCCATGGTGAGGTACCAGGAGAGAGGAGGAGGCTGTTAAACAGGTTTGATGATGAGGTACCAGGAGAGAGGAGGAGGCTGTTAAACAGGTTTGATGGTGAGGTACCAGGAGAGAGGAGGAGGCCGTTAAACAGGTTTGATGATGAGGTACCAGGAGAGAGGAGGAGGCTGTTAAACAGGTTTGATGATGAGGTACCAGGAGAGAGGAGGAGGCTGTTAAACAGGTTTGATGATGAGGTACCAGGAGAGAGGAGGAGGCCGTTAAAGAGGTTTGATGGTGAGGTACCAGGAGAGAGGAGGAGGCTGTTAAACAGGTTTGATGATGAGGTACCAGGAGAGAGGAGGAGGCTGTTAAACAGGTTTGATGGTGAGGTACCAGGAGAGAGGAGGAGGCCGTTAAACAGGTTTGATGGTGAGGTACCAGGAGAGAGGAGGAGGCTGTTAAACAGGTTTGATGATGAGGTACCAGGAGAGAGGAGGAGGCTGTTAAACAGGTTTGATGATGAGGTACCAGGAGAGAGGAGGAGGCTGTTAAACAGTTTTGGATGGGGAGGTACCAGGAGAGAGGAGGAGGCTGTTAAACAGGTTTGATGGTGAGGTACCAGGAGAGAGGAGGAGGCTGTTAAACAGGTTTGATGGTGAGGTACCAGGAGAGAGGAGGAGGCTGTTAAACAGGTTTGATGGTGAGGTACCAGGAGAGAGGAGGAGGCTGTTAAACAGGTTTGATGATGAGGTACCAGGAGAGAGGAGGAGGCCGTTAAAGAGGTTTGATGATGAGGTACCAGGAGAGAGGAGGAGGCTGTTAAACAGGTTTGATGGTGAGGTACCAGGAGAGAGGAGGAGGCTGTTAACCAGGTTTGATGGTGAGGTACCAGGAGAGAGGAGGAGGCTGTTAAACAGGTTTGATGGTGAGGTACCAGGAGAGAGGAGGAGGCTGTTAAACAGGTTTGATGATGAGGTACCAGAGAGAGGAGGAGGCTGTTAAACAGGTTTGATGGTGAGGTACCAGGAGAGAGGAGGAGGCTGTTAAAAACAGGTTTGATGGTGAGGTACCAGGAGAGAGGAGGAGGCTGTTAAACAGGTTTGATGATGAGTACCAGGAGAGAGGAGGAGGCCGTTAAAGAGGTTTGATGGTGAGGTACCAGGAGAAGAGGAGGCTGTTTAAACAGTTTGATGATGAGGTACCAGGAGAGAGGAGGAGGCTGTTAAACAGGTTTGATGGTGAGGTACCAGGAGAGAGGAGGAGGCTGTTAAACAGGTTTGATGGTGAGGTACCAGGAGAGAGGAGGAGGCTGTTAAACAGGTTTGATGGTGAGGTACCAGGAGAGAGGAGGAGGCTGTTAAACAGGTTTGATGGTGAGGTACCAGGAGAGAGGAGGAGGCTGTTAAACAGGTTTGATGATGAGGTACAGGAGAGAGGAGGGAGGCTGTTAAACAGGTTTGATGATGAGGTACCAGGAGAGAGGAGGAGGCCGTTAAAGAGGTTTGATGGTGAGGTACCAGGAGAGAGGAGGAGGCCGTTAAACAGGTTTGATGATGAGGTACCAGGAGAGAGGAGGAGGCTGTTAAACAGGTTTGATGGTGAGGTACCAGGAGAGAGGAGGAGGCTGTTAAACAGGTTTGATGATGAGGTACCAGGAGAGAGGAGGAGGCTGTTAAACAGGTTTGATGATGAGGTACCAGGAGAGAGGAGGAGGCCGTTAAAGAGGTTTGATGGTGAGGTACCAGGAGAGAGGAGGAGGATGTTAAACAGGTTTGATGGTGAGGTACCAGGAGAGAGGAGGAGGCTGTTAAACAGGTTTGATGGTGAGGTACCAGGAGAGAGGAGGAGGCTGTTAAACAGGTTTGATGATGAGGTACCAGGAGAGAGGAGGAGGCTGTTAAACAGGTTTGATGATGAGGTACCAGGCTTTCCTACAGTAACTAAGTGGGGTAACAGGAAGTCAATTATCAACACTTAATTCTCCTCTCTGCTTCTCTCTACGCTACACTGTGCTCAGCCAGTCTATCTCTGCCTAGTGATTATAGACCAGGTAATGACCAACCAATTGTAGAATAGGATAGTCTCACCAACAAATGCCAAGAACTGCAATTCTGCTGGGTTTTTCACGCTCAACAGTTTCTCTTGTGTATCAAGAATGGTCCACCACCCAAAGGACATCCAGCCAACTTGACACAACTGTGGGAAGCACTGGAGTCAACATGGGCCAACATCCCTGTGGAATGCTTTTGACACCTTGTAGAGTCCATGCCCTGATGAATGGAGGCTGTTCTGAGGGTCTGTTTCTGTAGTGAGACAGCTTGATGTACAGTACACCCCCTGGACAGGACACTAGTCTATCTCCTGTTTCTGTAGTGAGGCAGCTTGATGTACAGTACACCCCCTGGACAGGACACTAGTCTATCTCCTGTTTCTGTAGTGAGACAGCTTGATGTACAGTACACCCCCTGGACAGGACACTAGTCTATCTCCTGTTTCTGTAGTGAGACAGCTTGGTGTACCAGTACACCCCCTGGACAGGACACTAGTCTATCTCCTGTTTCTGTAGTGAGGCAGCTTGATGTACAGTACACCCCCTGGACAGGACACTAGTCTATCTCCTGTTTCTGTAGTGAGACAGCTTGATGTACAGTACACCTCCTGGACAGGACACTAGTCTATCTCCTGTTTCTGTAGTGAGGTAGCTTGATGTACCAGTACACCCCCTGGACAGGACACTAGTCTATCTCCTGTTTCTGTAGTGAGGCAGCTTGATGTACAGTACACCCCCTGGACAGGACACTAGTCTATCTCCTGTTTCTGTAGTGAGACAGCTTGGTGTACCAGTACACCCCCTGGACAGGACACTAGTCTATCTCCTGTTTCTGTAGTGAGGCAGCTTGATGTACCAGTACACCCCCTGGACAGGACACTAGTCTATCTCCTGTTTCTGTAGTGAGACAGCTTGATGTACAGGACACCCCCTGGACAGGACACTAGTCTATCTCCTGTTTCTGTAGTGAGACAGCTTGATGTACAGTACACCCCCTGGACAGGACACTAGTCTATCTCCTGTTTCTGTAGTGAGACAGCTTGGTGTACCAGTACACCCCCTGGACAGGACACTAGTCTATCTCCTGTTTCTGTAGTGAGGCAGCTTGATGTACAGTACACCCCCTGGACAGGACACTAGTCTATCTCCTGTTTCTGTAGTGAGACAGCTTGATGTACAGTACACCCCCTGGACAGGACACTAGTCTATCTCCTGTTTCTGTAGTGAGGTAGCTTGATGTACCAGTACACCCCCTGGACAGGACACTAGTCTATCTCCTGTTTCTGTAGTGAGGCAGCTTGATGTACAGTACACCCCCTGGACAGGACACTAGTCTATCTCCTGTTTCTGTAGTGAGACAGCTTGATGTACAGTACACCCCCTGGACAGGACACTAGTCTATCTCCTGTTTCTGTAGTGAGACAGCTTGATGTACAGTACACCCCCTGGACAGGACACTAGTCTATCTCCTGTTTCTGTAGTGAGACAGCTTGATGTACCAGTACACCCCCTGGACAGGACACTAGTCTATCTCCTGTTTCTGTAGTGAGACAGCTTGATGTACCAGTACACCCCCTGGACAGGACACTAGTCTATCTCCTGTTTCTGTAGTGAGACAGCTTGATGAACAGTACACCCCCTGGACAGGACACTAGTCTATCTCCTGTTTCTGTAGTGAGACAGCTTGATGTACCAGTACACCCCCTGGACAGGACACTAGTCTATCTCCTGTTTCTGTAGTGAGACAGCTTGATGTACAGTACACCCCCTGGACAGGACACTAGTCTATCTCCTGTTTCTGTAGTGAGACAGCTTGATGTACAGTACACCCCCTGGACAGGACACTAGTCTATCTCCTGTTTCTGTAGTGAGACAGCTTGATGTACCAGTACACCCCCTGGACAGGACACTAGTCTATCTCCTGTTTCTGTAGTGAGACAGCTTGATGTACCAGTACACCCCCTGGACAGGACACTAGTCTATCTCCTGTTTCTGTAGTGAGACAGCTTGATGACAGTACACCCCCTGGACAGGACACTAGTCTATCTCCTGTTTCTGTAGTGAGACAGCTTGATGTACCAGTACACCCCCTGGACAGGACACTAGTCTATCTCCTGTTTCTGTAGTGAGACAGCTTGATGTACAGTACACCCCCTGGACAGGACACTAGTCTATCTCCTGTTTCTGTAGTGAGACAGCTTGATGTACAGTACACCCCCTGGACAGGACACTAGTCTATCTCCTGTTTCTGTAGTGAGACAGCTTGGATGTACCAGTACACCCCCTGGACAGGACACTAGTCTATCTCCTGTTTCTGTAGTGAGACAGCTTGATGTACCAGTACACCCCCTGGACAGGACACTAGTCTATCTCCTGTTTCTGTAGTGAGACAGCTTGATGTACAGTACACCCCCTGGACAGGACACTAGTCTATCTCCTGTTTCTGTAGTGAGACAGCTTGATGTACAGTACACCCCCTGGACAGGACACTAGTCTATCTCCTGTTTCTGTAGTGAGACAGCTTGATGTACAGGACACCCCCTGGACAGGACACTAGTCTATCTCCTGTTTCTGTAGTGAGACAGCTTGATGTACCAGTACACCCCCTGGACAGGACACTAGTCTATCTCCTGTTTCTGTAGTGAGACAGCTTGATGTACCAGTACACCCCCTGGACAGGACACTAGTCTATCTCCTGTTTCTGTAGTGAGACAGCTTGATGTACAGTACACCCCCTGGACAGGACACTAGTCTATCTCCTGTTTCTGTAGTGAGACAGCTTGGATGTACCAGTACACCCCCTGGACAGGACACTAGTCTATCTCCTGTTTCTGTAGTGAGACAGCTTGATGTACCAGTACACCCCCTGGACAGGACACTAGTCTATCTCCTGTTTCTGTAGTGAGACAGCTTGATGTACAGTACACCCCCCTGGACAGGACACTAGTCTATCTCCTGTTTCTGTAGTGAGACAGCTTGATGTACCAGTACACCCCCTGGACAGGACACTAGTCTATCTCCTGGTTCTGTAGTGAGACAGCTTGATGTACAGGACACCCCCTGGACAGGACACTAGTCTATCTCCTGTTTCTGTAGTGAGACAGCTTGATGTACCAGTACACCCCCTGGACAGGACACTAGTCTATCTCCTGTTTCTGTAGTGAGACAGCTTGATGTACCAGTACACCCCCTGGACAGGACACTAGTCTATCTCCTGTTTCTGTAGTGAGACAGCTTGATGAACAGTACACCCCCTGGACAGGACACTAGTCTATCTCCTGTTTCTGTAGTGAGACAGCTTGATGTACCAGTACACCCCCTGGACAGGACACTAGTCTATCTCCTGTTTCTGTAGTGAGACAGCTTGATGTACAGTACACCCCCTGGACAGGACACTAGTCTATCTCCTGTTTCTGTAGTGAGACAGCTTGATGTACAGTACACCCCCTGGACAGGACACTAGTCTATCTCCTGGTTCTGTAGTGAGACAGCTTGATGTACAGGACACCCCCTGGACAGGACACTAGTCTATCTCCTGTTTCTGTAGTGAGACAGCTTGATGTACAGTACACCCCCTGGACAGGACACTAGTCTATCTCCTGTTTCTGTAGTGAGACAGCTTGATGTACAGGACACCCCCTGGACAGGACACTAGTCTATCTCCTGTTTCTGTAGTGAGACAGCTTGATGTACAGTACACCCCCTGGACAGGACACTAGTCTATCTCCTGTTTCTGTAGTGAGGCAGCTTGATGTACAGTACACCCCCTGAACAGGACACTAGTCTATCTCCTGTTTCTGTAGTGAGACAGCTTGATGTACCAGTACACCCCCTGGACAGGACACTAGTCTATCTCCTGTTTCTGTAGTGAGACAGCTTGATGACAGTACACCCCCTGGACAGGACACTAGTCTATCTCCTGTTTCTGTAGTGAGACAGCTTGATGTACAGTACACCCCCTGGACAGGACACTAGTCTATCTCCTGTTTCTGTAGTGAGACAGCTTGATGTACAGTACACCCCCTGGACAGGACACTAGTCTATCTCCTGTTTCTGTAGTGAGACAGCTTGATGAACAGTACACCCCCTGGACAGGACACTAGTCTATCTCCTGTTTCTGTAGTGAGACAGCTTGATGAACAGTACACTCTCAGGCCATCTTTATTTTGTACTGTAATTGCATTACGTGCAGGAGACAGCCTGTGATGTCAGGACAAATTGCGGAGTAGTGCTGTCTTTTTGATCAAACAATTCCCTTCTCCCCAGGTGCATGAAATACATTTTAAACTGCTATTTCCTAACAGTGTTTGTGTCTCCCCATGCAGGTGAATGAGAACGATAGACTGTGGGGTGGTGATGGGGAAGACTGGACCCTGCCGTCCCCAGGGCTGGTGGACCATGGAGCCCCTCCCCTCCACCTGTCTGCCCTGGGATGGTCCCTTCCACTGGGCCTCTCCCTTCTGCTGGCTAGCCCCAACCCTGGGGCTCCATAGACTACACTACAGACCGACTGACTTGGGAGTGGAGAGAGAGAGAAACAGGGACAGATAAAGAGAAAGAGAGAGAGAGAGAAAGAGAGAGAGAGAAAGGGAGAGATGTATGTACAGTGCCTTCTGAAAGTATTCATACCCCTAGACATATTCCACACTTTGTGTTACAGCCTGAATTCAAAAGAAATCTCACCCATCTAGACACAATACCCCATAATGACAAAGTGAACCCATGTAAGTATTCACACCCTTGGCTCAAGGCTTTCTGGAAGCCCCTTCTTGGCGGCCATTACAGCTTTGAGTCGTCTTGGGTTTGTCTGTATCAGCTTTGCACGTCTGGATTTTGGGATTTTCTCCCATTTTTCCCTGCAGATTTTCTCAAGCTCTGTTAAATTAGATGGGGAGCGGCGGTGAGCAGCAATCTTCAAGTCTTTCCACAGATTTTCAATGGGATTCAAGTCTGCGCTTTGGCTGGGCCACTCAAGGACTTTCAGATTCTTGTTCTGAAGCCATTCCAGCGTTGCTTGGGGTCATTGTTCTGTTGGAACCTAAATCTTCGCCCCAGTCTAAGGTCGTTTGCACTCTGAAGCAGGACTTGCCTGTATTTGGCTCCATTTATTGTTCCCTCTATCCTTACCAGTCTCCCAGTCCCTGCTGCTGAAAAGCACCCCCATAGCATGATGCTGCCACCACCATGCTTCACGGTAGGGATGGTGTTAGACGGGTGATGAGCTGTGCCTGGTTTTCTCCAGACATAGCGCTTTGCATTCAGGCCAAAGAGGAAATGTTTTATCTCATCAGATCACACAATGTTTCGCCTTATGCTCTCAGTCTTTCACGTGCCTTTTTGCAAACTCCAGACGTGCTGTCATGTGCCTTTTTCACAGGAGTGGTTTCCGTCTGGCCACTCACCCATAAAGCTCAGATTGGTGAAGTGCTGTAGAGACGGTTGTCCTTCTGGCAGGTTCTCCCACCTCAGCCAAGGAACTCTGTAGTTCTGTCAGAGTGGTCATTGGGTTCTTGGTCACCTCCCTGACCAAGGTCCTTCTTGCCCGGTTGCTCAGTTTGGTCGGACGGCCAGCCCTAGACAGAGTCTGGGTAGTTCCATATGTTTCCATTTCCCCAATAATGGAGACCACTGTGCTCTTGGAAACGTTCATTATTCTAGAAATTGTATACCTTTCCCCACATATATGCCTCATCACATCATGATATTTGTACGTCTAACTTTCTCACTCATCATTATTCACGACTATCCGTAATCATGGTAGCATCCACATGAATGCAGAAGGGTTTAGAAACATACACTGCGTATACCAAACATTATGAACACCTTCCTAATATTGAGTTGCCCCCCCCCCCTTTACCTTCCTAATATTGAGTTGCCCCCCCCCCCTTTACCTTCCTAATATCGAGTTGTACCCCCTTTTGCCCTCAGAACAGCCTCCATTCATCGGGGCATGGACTCTACAAGGTGTCGAAAGCGTTCCACAAGGATGCTGACCCATGTTGACTCCAATGCTTCCCACAGTTGTGTCAAGTTAGCTGGATGTCCTTTCGGTGGTGGACCATGCTTGATACACACGGGAACCTGTTGAGCGTGAAAAATCCAGCAGCATGGAGTTCTTGACACAAACCGGTGCGCCTGGCACCTACTACCATACCCCGTTCAAAGGCACTTAAATATTTTGTCTTGCCCATTCACCCTCTGAATGGCACACATACACAATCCATGTCTCAATTGTCTCAAGGCTTAAAAATCCTTCTTTAACCTGTCTCCTCCCCTTCATCTACACTGATTGAAGTGGATTTAACAAGTGACATTAATAAGGGATCATATCTTTCACCTGGATTCACCTGGTCAGTCTGTCATGGAAAGAGCAGGTGTTCCTAATGTTTTGTAAACTCAATGTATTCTATTCTTATTTAAAATAAAAGTGACTCAAAATGTGACACAATACATTATTTACCATTCATTTCTATTGGTCACAAAATAATCTGAAACACAACCAAAACAAACAGCAAATGCATCGAACAAGTTTGTAGAGTCACAACCTTGATGTAATCATTGTGTGCTACGAATATGGGACCAAATACTAAACATTTGACTACTTTAATACACATATACTGTAAGTGAATTTGTCCCAATACCTTTGGTCCCCTAAAATGGGGGGACTAGGTACAAAAAGTGACGATTCACCCAATATGGATGAAAATTACCCTCAAATTAAAGCTGGCAGTCTGCACTTTAACCTCATAGTCATGTATCATTTCAAATCCAAATTGCTGGAGTACAGAGCCAGAACAACAACAAGACATGGTCCCAATACTTCTGGAGTACAGAGCCAGAACAACATCAAGACATGGTCCCAATACTTCTGGAGTACAGAGCCAGAACAACAACAAGACACGGTCCCAATACTTCTGGAGTACAGAGCCAGAACAACAACAAGACACGGTCCCAATACTTCTGGAGTACAGAGCCAGAACAACAACAAGACACGGTCCCAATACTTCTGGAGTACAAAACCAGAACAACAACAAGACACGGTCCCAATACTTCTGGAGTACAGAGCCAGAACAACAACAAGACATGGTCCCAATACTTCTGGAGTACAGAGCCAGAACAACAACAAGACATGGTCCCAATACTTCTGGAGTACAGAGCCAGAACAACAACAAGACATAGTCACTGTCCCAATACTTCTGGAGTACAGAGCCAGAACAACAACAAGACATGGTCCCAATACTTCTGGAGTACAGAGCCAGAACAACAACAAGACATGGTCCCAATACTTCTGGAGTACAGAGCCAGAACCAACAACAAGACATGGTCCCAATACTTCTGGAGTACAGAGCCAGAACACAACAAGACATAGTCACTGTCCCCAATACTTCTGGAGTACAGAGCCAGAACAACAACAAGACATGGTCCCAATACTTCTGGAGTACAGAGCCAGAACAACAACAAGACATGGTCCGCAATACTGTCTGGAGTACAGAGCCAGAAACAACAACAAGACACGGTCCCAATACTTCTTGGTAGTAACAGAACCAGAACAACATCAAGAAATGGTCCCAAATATTCTGGAGTACAGAACCAGAACAACCACAAGAACCATGGTCCACTGTCCCAATACTTCTGGAGTAACAGAAGCCAGAACAACAACAAGACAAACGGTCCCCAATACTTCTGGAGGTACAGAGCCAGAACCAACAACAGACATGGCCCCAATACTTCTGGAGTACAGAGCCAGAACAACAACAAGAAATGGGTCCCAATACTTCCTGGAGTACAGAGCCAGAACAACAACAAGACAATAGTCACTGTTCCCCAATACTTCTGGAGTACAGAGCCAGAACAACAACCAAGGGACATGGTCCCCAATACTTCCTGGAGTACAGTAGCCAGAACAACAACAAGAATGTCCCAATACTTCGGGA
Source organism: Coregonus sp. 'balchen' (assembly GCA_902810595.1). Lineage (NCBI taxonomy): Eukaryota > Metazoa > Chordata > Actinopteri > Salmoniformes > Salmonidae > Coregonus > Coregonus sp. 'balchen'. Next base: position 887,046 of record LR778277.1, read on the forward strand.
GTACAGAGCCAGAACAACAACAAGACATGGTCCCAATACTTCTGGAGTACAGAGCCAGAACAACAACAAGACATAGTCACTGTCCCAATACTTCTGGAGTACAGAGCCAGAACAACAACAAGACATGGTCCCAATACTTCTGGAGTACAGAGCCAGAACAACAACAAGACATGGTCCCAATACTTCTGGAGTACAGAGCCAGAACAACAACAAGACACGGTCCCAATACTTCTGGAGTACAGAACCAGAACAACATCAAGACATGGTCCCAATACTTCTGGAGTACAGAACCAGAACAACAACAAGACATGGTCACTGTCCCAATACTTCTGGAGTACAGAGCCAGAACAACAACAAGACACGGTCCCAATACTTCTGGAGTACAGAGCCAGAACAACAACAAGACACGGTCCCAATACTTCTGGAGTACAGAACCAGAACAACATCAAGACATGGTCCCAATACTTCTGGAGTACAGAGCCAGAACAACAACAAGACATAGTCACTGTCCCAATACTTCTGGAGTACAGAGCCAGAACAACAACAAGACATGGTCCCAATACTTCTGGAGTACAGAGCCAGAACAACAACAAGACACGGTCCCAATACTTCTGGAGTACAGAGCCAGAAAAACAACAAGACACGGTCCCAATACTTCTGGAGTACAGAGCCAGAACAACATCAAGACACGGTCCCAATACTTCTGGAGTACAGAGCCAGAACAACAACAAGACACGGTCCCAATACTTCTGGAGTACAGAGCCAGAACAACAACAAGACACGGTCCCAATGCTTCTGGAGTACAGAACCAGAACAACATCAAGACATGGTCCCAATACTTCTGGAGTACAGAGCCAGAACAACAACAAGACACGGTCCCAATACTTCTGGAGTATAGAGCCAGAACAACAACAAGACACGGTCCCAATACTTCTGGAGTACAGAGCCAGAACAACAACAAGACACGGTCCCAATACTTCTGGAGTACAGAGCCAGAACAACATCAAGACATGGTCCCAATACTTCTGGAGTACAGAGCCAGAACAACAACAAGACATAGTCACTGTCCCAATACTTCTGGAGTACAGAGCCAGAACAACAACAAGACATAGTCACTGTCCCAATACTTCTGGAGTACAGAGCCAGAACAACAACAAGACACGGTCCCAATACTTCTGGAGTACAGAGCCAGAACAACAACAAGACACAGTCCCAATACTTCTGGAGTACAGAGCCAGAACAACATCAAGACACGGTCCCAATACTTCTGGAGTACAGAGCCAGAACAACAACAAGACACGGTCCCAATACTTCTGGAGTACAGAGCCAGAACAACAACAAGACACGGTCCCAATACTTCTGGAGTACAGAACCAGAACAACATCAAGACATGGTCCCAATACTTCTGGAGTACAGAGCCAGAACAACAACAAGACACGGTCCCAATACTTCTGGAGTACAGAGCCAGAACAACAACAAGACACGGTCCCAATACTTCTGGAGTACAGAGCCAGAACAACAACAAGACACGGTCCCAATACTTCTGGAGTACAGAGCCAGAACAACAACAAGACACGGTCCCAATACTTCTGGAGTACAGAGCCAGAACAACAACAAGACACGGTCCCAATACTTCTGGAGTACAGAACCAGAACAACATCAAGACATGGTCCCAATACTTCTGGAGTACAGAGCCAGAACAACAACAAGACATAGTCACTGTCCCAATACTTCTGGAGTACAGAGCCAGAACAACAACAAGACATAGTCACTGTCCCAATACTTCTGGAGTACAGAGCCAGAACAACAACAAGACACGGTCCCAATACTTCTGGAGTACAGAGCCAGAACAACAACAAGACACGGTCCCAATACTTCTGGAGTACAGAGCCAGAACAACATCAAGACACAGTCCCAATACTTCTGGAGTACAGAGCCAGAACAACAACAAGACACGGTCCCAATACTTCTGGAGTACAGAGCCAGAACAACAACAAGACACACTCCCAATACTTCTGGAGTACAGAACCAGAACAACATCAAGACATGGTCCCAATACTTCTGGAGTACAGAGCCAGAACAACAACAAGACACGGTCCCAATACTTCTGGAGTACAGAGCCAGAACAACAACAAGACACGGTCCCAATACTTCTGGAGTACAGAACCAGAACAACATCAAGACATGGTCCCAATACTTCTGGAGTACAGAGCCAGAACAACAACAAGACACGGTCCCAATACTTCTGGAGTACAGAACCAGAACAACATCAAGACATGGTCCCAATACTTCTGGAGTACAGAGCCAGAACAACAACAAGACATGGTCCCAATACTTCTGGAGTACAGAGCCAGAACAACAACAAGACACGGTCCCAATACTTCTGGAGTACAGAACCAGAACAACATCAAGACATGGTCCCAATACTTCTGGAGTACAGAGCCAGAACAACAACAAGACACGGTCCCAATACTTCTGGAGTACAGAGCCAGAACAACAACAAGACACGGTCCCAATACTTCTGGAGTACAGAGCCAGAACAACAACAAGACATAGTCACTGTCCCAATACTTCTGGAGTACAGAGCCAGAACAACAACAAGACACGGTCCCAATACTTCTGGAGTACAGAGCCAGAACAACAACAAGACACAGTCCCAATACTTCTGGAGTACAGAGCCAGAACAACATCAAGACACGGTCCCAATACTTCTGGAGTACAGAGCCAGAACAACAACAAGACACGGTCCCAATACTTCTGGAGTACAGAGCCAGAACAACAACAAGACACGGTCCCAATACTTCTGGAGTACAGAACCAGAACAACATCAAGACATGGTCCCAATACTTCTGGAGTACAGAGCCAGAACAACAACAAGACACGGTCCCAATACTTCTGGAGTACAGAGCCAGAACAACAACAAGACACGGTCCCAATACTTCTGGAGTACAGAGCCAGAACAACAACAAGACACGGTCCCAATACTTCTGGAGTACAGAGCCAGAACAACATCAAGACATGGTCCCAATACTTCTGGAGTACAGAGTCAGAACAACAACAAGACATAGTCACTGTCCCAATACTTCTGGAGTACAGAGCCAGAACAACAACAAGACATAGTCACTGTCCCAATACTTCTGGAGTACAGAGCCAGAACAACAACAAGACACGGTCCCAATACTTCTGGAGTACAGAGCCAGAACAACAACAAGACACGGTCCCAATACTTCTGGAGTACAGAGCCAGAACAACATCAAGACACGGTCCCAATACTTCTGGAGTACAGAGCCAGAACAACAACAAGACACGGTCCCAATACTTCTGGAGTACAGAGCCAGAACAACAACAAGACACACTCCCAATACTTCTGGAGTACAGAACCAGAACAACATCAAGACATGGTCCCAATACTTCTGGAGTACAGAGCCAGAACAACAACAAGACACGGTCCCAATACTTCTGGAGTACAGAGCCAGAACAACAACAAGACACGGTCCCAATACTTCTGGAGTACAGAACCAGAACAACATCAAGACATGGTCCCAATACTTCTGGAGTACAGAGCCAGAACAACAACAAGACACGGTCCCAATACTTCTGGAGTACAGAACCAGAACAACATCAAGACATGGTCCCAATACTTCTGGAGTACAGAGCCAGAACAACAACAAGACATGGTCCCAATACTTCTGGAGTACAGAGCCAGAACAACAACAAGACACGGTCCCAATACTTCTGGAGTACAGAGCCAGAACAACAACAAGACACGGTCCCAATACTTCTGGAGTACAGAGCCAGAACAAACAACAAGACACGGTCCCAATACTTCTGGAGTACAGAACCAGAACAACATCAAGACATGGTCCCAATACTTCTGGAGTACAGAGCCAGAACAACAACAAGACATGGTCCCAATACTTCTGGAGTACAGAGCCAGAACAACAACAAGACACGGTCCCAATACTTCTGGAGTACAGAGCCAGAACAACATCAAGACATGGTCCCAATACTTCTGGAGTACAGAGTCAGAACAACAACAAGACATAGTCACTGTCCCAATACTTCTGGAGTACAGAGCCAGAACAACAACAAGACATAGTCACTGTCCCAATACTTCTGGAGTACAGAGCCAGAACAACAACAAGACACGGTCCCAATACTTCTGGAGTACAGAGCCAGAACAACAACAAGACACGGTCCCAATACTTCTGGAGTACAGAGCCAGAACAACATCAAGACACGGTCCCAATACTTCTGGAGTACAGAGCCAGAACAACAACAAGACACGGTCCCAATACTTCTGGAGTACAGAGCCAGAACAACAACAAGACACACTCCCAATACTTCTGGAGTACAGAACCAGAACAACATCAAGACATGGTCCCAATACTTCTGGAGTACAGAGCCAGAACAACAACAAGACACGGTCCCAATACTTCTGGAGTACAGAGCCAGAACAACAACAAGACACGGTCCCAATACTTCTGGAGTACAGAACCAGAACAACATCAAGACATGGTCCCAATACTTCTGGAGTACAGAGCCAGAACAACAACAAGACCACGGTCCCAATACTTCTGGAGTACAGAACCAGAACAACATCAAGACATGGTCCCAATACTTCTGGAGTACAGAGCCAGAACAACAACAAGACATGGTCCCAATACTTCCGGAGTACAGAGCCAGAAACAACAACAAGACACGGTCCCAATACTTTCTGGAGTACAGAGCCAGAACAACAACAAGACACGGTCCCCAATACTTCTGGAGTACAGAGCCAGAACAAAACAAGACACGGTCCCAAACTTTGGAGTACAGACCAGAACAACATCAAGACATGGTCCCAATACTTCTGGAGTACAGAGCCAGAACAACAACAAGACATGGTCCCAATACTTCTGGAGTACAGAGCCAGAACAACAACAAGACACGGTCCCAATACTTCTGGAGCTCACTGTATGTAAATTAGATATTTCTGTTTATCATTATCAATACATTTGCAAAAAATGTCTAAAAACATATTTTCATTTAGTCATTATGGGGTATTGTATGTAAAATAACAACTTTTATCAATTTTGAATTCAGGCTGTAACACAACAAAATGTGGAATAAGTCAAGGGGTATGAATACTTTCTGAAGGCACTGTACATGTGTAAAGAAGAGGATGGTATTTTCTGTCTCCCCTCCTTCCTGCCCCCTTCACAGACTACTCTCATTTCCCTCTCTCTTTTCTATGGAACACTCAGATCAGCTGAACTCTCTGTTTTCTATGGAACACTCAGATCAGCTGAACTCTCTGTTTTCTATGGAACACTCAGATCAGCTGAACTCTCTGTTTTCTATGGAACACTCAGATCATCTGAACTCTCTGTTTTCTATGGAACACTCAGATCATCTGAACTCTCTGTTTTCTATGGAACACTCAGATCATCTGAACTCTCTGTTTTCTATGGAACACTCAGATCAGCTGAACTCTGTTTTCTATGGAACACTCAGATCAGCTGAACTCTCTGTTTTCTATGGAACACTCAGATCAGCTGAACTCTGTTTTCTATGGAACACTCAGATCAGCTGAACTCTTGTTTTCTATGGAACACTCAGATCAGCTGAACTCTCTGTCAGAATGGACCGACCGAGTTCTAACGGCTCCAGAACATTCAGAACTTTCCTGCCATCATGTAATATATTAATGTGAACATTCTGAAGACTCACCTCCTCCAATACCAACTGTCCTGATAGACACAGCAGCACAACATCAGAACAGAGAATTAGCCTGCATCCCAAATGGCACCCTAGGCCCTATGTAGTGCACTAACTTTGACTCTCATCAAAAGGAGTAAACTATATAGGGAATAGGGTGACATTTGGGACATATCCTTAAACTCCGTCTTCAAGCAACTTTCTCCTCTTTTATTTACATCTACCTTTTTACTTCAGTTATGATGTCATAGTTCACTTTGTTACCAGCCACACTAAGTGATGTCATAGTTCACTTTGTTACCAGCCACACTGAGCACAACTACATAGGATGAGAATGTGTACAACATGCTGTTAATTAACCTTTGACTAAACCGTTTGGTACTGTATAGTAATGTTTAAGTTACAAACATCTGGTAAAGCACATCTCTGTTGTCATGACATCTGGTAAAGCACATCTCTGTTGTCATGACATCTGGTAAAGCACATCTCTGTTGTCATGACATCTGGTAAAGCACATCTCTGTTGTCATGACATCTGGTAAAGCACATCTCTGTTGTCATGACATCTGGTAATGCACATCTCTGTTGTCATGACATCTGGTAAAGCACATCTCTGTTGTCATGACATCTGGTAAAGCACATCTCTGTTGTCATGACATTATTTACAGGGTGAGAGGAGGAGGAAGAAGGTAAAGGGCCAAATGGCACCCTATTCCCTATATAGTGCACTACATTTGATCAGGGCCAATAGAGCGTAGGGCACTATATAGGGAATAGGGTGCCATTTGGGACTCTTATTATACTTGTATCTGGGAGAGATTCCGTGATAATGTAGATATTCAAATGAAACGATGGTTAAGATGTTAAGAGAGAAGTAAATCCACTTTAATGTAAGTGGACTTCACCACACCAAAAATATAGCTATTATGTTTTGCCATTGTGGAGATCATGGGGAAGACAGATGATATGGATGGATCTCAGTAAGACTATTCACTCTTCCCATGTTCCATGTTTCAGCCTACCTTTCTACAGTCAGAGGTTACATCCCAATGATCTCTTGTACCTCCAGAAGTGTGCACTTGTTCACTACTCCCCACAAATGTAGCATCGGCTTGGTCTTGGCATCGGCTTGGTCTTGGCATGGGCTTGAGTGGGAGTTTCCATATACAGACAGGTCCCTTTCCTTTCAAATCCATTAAGGGAAGTGTACAAGTGCACACTTCGGGAGGGAGGAGAATTAATTGGGACACAGCCAAAGACTAACCATGTCCCATATCAGCCTATCTTTCACTGGGAACTACTTCCCACATGGGGCAAACAGTACATACACTACATGACCAAAAGTATGTGGACACCTGCTCATCGAACATCTCATTCCAAAATCATGGGCATTAATATGGAGTTGGTCCCCCCCTTTGCTGCTATAACAGCCTCCACTCTTCTGGGAAGGCTTTCCACTAGATGTTGGAACATTGCTGCGGGGACTTGCTTCCATTCAGCCACAAGAGCATTAGTGAGGTCGGGCACTGATGTTGGGCAATTAGGCCTGGCTCGGAGTTGGCAATCCAATTCATCCCAAAGTTGGTCGATGGGGTTGAGGTCAGGGCTCTGTGCAGGCCAGTCAAGTTCCTCCACACTGATCTCGACAATAGCGTTCTCCTGGAATCCGCCAAACCCAGATTCGTCCGTCGGACTGCCAGATGGTGAAGCGTGATTCATCACTACAGAGAACGCGTTTCCTCTGCTCCAGAGTCCAATGGTGGCGAGCTTTACACCACTCAAGCCAACGCTTGGCATTGCGCATGGTGATCTTAGGCTTGTGTGTGGCTGCTCGGCCATGGAAACCAATTTCATGAAGCTCCCGATGAACAATTATTGTGCTGACGTTGCTTCCAGAGGCAGTTTGGAACTCGGTAATGAGTGTTGTAACCGAGGACAGACGATTTTTAAACGCTTCAGCACTCGGTGGTCCCGTTCTGTGAGCTTGTGTGGCCTACCACTTCGCAGCTGAGCCGTTGTTGCTCCTGGACGTTTCCACTTCACAATAACAGCTCTTACAGTTGACCGGGGCAGCTCTAGCAGGGCAGAAATTTGACGAAATGACTTGTTGGAAAGGTGGCATCCTATGACGGTGCCACGTTGAAAGTCACTGAGCTCTTCAGTAAGGCCATTCTACTGCCAATGTTTGTCTATGGAGATTGCATGGTTGTGTTCTCGATTCTATACACCTGTCAGCAATGGGTGTGGCTGAAAAAGCCGAATCCACTAATTTGAAGGGGTGTCCACATACTTTTGTATATATAGTGCATTCGGAATGTATTCAGACTCCTAGACTTTTTCCACATTTTGTTACATTACAGCCGTATTCTAAAATGTATTACATTTTTTAAAATCCTCAATCTACACACAATACCCCATAATGTCAAAGAGAAAACAGGTTTTTAGAAATGATTGTAAATGTATAAAAATATATATTTAAAAAATACCTTATTTACATAACGATTCAGACCCTTTGCTTTGAGACTCAAAATTGAGCTCAGGTGCATCCTGTTTCCATTGATCATCCTTGAGATGTTTCTACAACTTGATTGGAGTCCACCTGTGGTAAATTCAATTGATTGGACATGATTTGGAAAGGCACACACCTGTCTATATAAGGTTCCACAGTTGACAGTGCATGTCAGAGCAAAAGACAAGCCATGAGGTCGAAGGAATTGTCTGTAGAGCTCCGAGACAGGATTGTGTCGAGGCACAGATCTGGGAAAGGGTACTAAAAAAATTCTGCAGCATTGAAGGTCCCCAAGAACACAGTGGCCTCCATCATTCTTAAATGGAAGAAGTTTGGAACCACCAGGACTCTTCCTAGAGCTGGCCACCCGGCCAAACTGAGCAATCGGGGGAGAAGGGGATTGGTCATGGAGGTGACCAAGAACCTGATGGTCACTCTGACAACCTGAAGCCCCTCCTCAGTTAAAGGCACATGAAGCCCGCTTGGAGTTTGCCAAAAGGCACCTAAAGGATTCTGACCATGAGAAACTAGATTATCTGGTCTGATGACACCAAGATTGAACTCTTTGGCCTGAATCCCAAGCGTCACGTCTGGAGGAAACCTGGCACCATCCCTAAGGTGAATCATGGTGGTGGCAGCATCATGCTGTGGGGATGTGTTTCAGCGGCAGGGACTGGGAGACTAGTCAGGATCGAGGGAAAGATGAACGGAACAAAGTACAGAGAGATCCTTGATGAAAACCTGCTCCAGAGCGCTCAGGACCTCAGACTGGGGTGAAGGTTCACCTTCCAACAGGACAAGGACCCCAAGCACACAGCCAAGACAACACAGGAGTGGCTTCGGGACAAGTCTGAATGTCCTTGAGTGGCCCAGCCAGAGCCCGGACTTGAACACGATCAAACATCTCTGGAGAGACCTGAAAATAGCTGTGCAGCGACGCTCCCCATCCAACCTGACAGAGCTTGAGAGGATCTGCAGAGAAGAATGGGAGAAACTCCACAAATACAGGTGTGCCAAGCTTGTAGCGTCATACCCAAGAAGACTTGAGGCTGTAATCGCTGCCAAAGGTTCTTCAACAAAGTACTGAGTAAAGGGTCTGAATACTTATGTAAATGTAATGTAAATTGGCATACAACAATTAAAGCAATTTTAGAATAAGGCTGTAACGTAACAAAAATGTGGATAAAGTCAACGGGTCTGAATACTTTCCGAATGCAATTTCCGAGTGTACCTTTCACAGGGAACTACTCCCCACATGGGACAAACAGAACAGTGTTTATTTAAAAAGCCATGTTATCATTTTAAATATTGACTCTAGTGATGAGAGACAGGGGTTTGATGAACTGATGTTATCATGTTATGTTGACTAGTGATGAGAGACAGGGGTTTGATGAACTGATGTTATCATGTTATGTTGACTAGTGATGAGAGACAGGGGTTTGATGAACTGATGTTATCATGTTAAATATTGACTCTAGTGATGAGAGACCGGGGTTTGATGAACTGATGTTATCATGTTATGTTGACTAGTGATGAGAGACAGGGTTTGATGAACTGATGTTATCATGTTAAATATTGACTCTAGTGATGAGAGACCGGGGTTTGATGAACTGATCATCAGTGACCCAACCTGAACCTTCCCCATAGCACAGATCAACCCGGTGCTGGGCAGATAGGGTTACAGTGACCCAACCTGAACCTTCCTCAGATCAACCCGGTCCTGGGCTCTGGTACAGATAGGGTTACAAAAATTCAGGTAACTTTCCGAAAATTCCCAGAAATCCTGGTTGGAGGATTTTTGGATTCCCTGCTTATTCCCTTCTGATTCCAACAATCTTCCATCCGGGATTTCTGGAATACCTGGGAATTTTGTGAGACAATACCAGATTTTTGCAACCCTAGTCAAGTAATAATAATAATAATAATAATATATGCCATTTAGCAGACGCTTTTATCCAAAGCGACTTACAGTCATGCGTGCATACATTTTTGTGTATGGGTGGTCCCGGGGATCGAACCCACTACCTTGGCGTTACAAGCGCCGTGCTCTACCAGCTGAGCTACAGAGGACCATCTAAAACAGTTGAACCCATCCTGCCCTGTCCTGGAAGCCTCAGTCTCCCATCACTATTTGACCCCAGCACAGTTCTGTTGCCCTGGTCTGTTCTGATTGGTTTGTTATGTGATTAAAAAGGGAGTGAATCAGTCAGGAGGTGTTCTGATGTTCTTCTGCACCAAGACAGAGACAACTGACTAACCTGCTTCCTGTTCCTCTCTCTCATAAAGCGCAGATCTTCCACGGTCCAGATTGAATCTAGACTTAAAATTGGCATGGTATAATTGACTCAACAACAACTAATATACACATTTAGTTTTCTTAGTCAACCTGAAAAAAATGATACAGTTGAAGTCGAAAGTTTACATACACCTTAGCCAAACACATTTAAACTCACTTTTTCACAATTCCTGACATTTAATCCCAGTAAAAATTCCCTGTTTTAGGTCAGTTAGGATCACCACTTTATTTTAAGAATGTGAAATGTCAGAATAATAGTAGAGAGAATGATTTATTTCAGCTTTTATTTCTTTCATCACATTCCCAGTGGGTCAGAAGTTTACATACACTCAATTAGTATTTGGTAGCATTGCCTTCACATTGTTTAACTTTGGGCAAACGTTTCAGGTAGCCTTCCACAAGCTTCCCACAATAAGTTGGGTGAATTTTGGCCCATTCCTCCTGACAGAGCTGGTGTAACTGAGTCAGGTTTGTAGACCTCCTTGCTCGCACAAGCCTTTTCAGTTCTGTCCACACATTTTCTATAGGATTGAGGTCAGGGCTTTGTGATGGCCACTCCAATACCGTGACTTTGTTGTCCTTAAGCCATTTTGCCACAACTTTGGAAGTATGCTTGGGGTCATTGTCCATTTGGAAGACCCATTTGAGACCAAGCTTTAACTTCCTGACTGATGTCTTGAGATGTTGCTTCAATATATCCACATAATTTTCCTTCCTCATGATGCCATCTATTTTGTGAAGTGCACCAGTCCCTCCTGCAGCAAAGCACCCCCCCCAGCATGATGCTGCCCCCCAATGCACCCCCGTAATGAGGTAATGATCTGTCTATTGATCGGCACAGCAATGATAAAACAGGACCATGTTTGAAACAAGTGTTTCTGAGCTTATGTCAATATTACACAGGTAAGCTAACGGTTACAGAAACCAGGAATGCAGACGGGCTCTATCTATCCGAGCTGCAACACACCTGTTATGTTGGGCACCTGTTATAGGCCAAAAAAGGATGCTATTATGATATATTTTTTTCAATGGCATGTTTTGCTAAAATAAAGGTTTAAGGAAATAAAGGCAGGCACCACATTACAACAAGACAAAACAGCTCAATCAAGCCTGAGGTGCAAAGCAAAGCTTGCTTTCATTAAAAAAAATAAAAAAAAGTTGAAAAAGTACCGTAATGGGATAATGTCTTACTGTGGTGTGTGAAGAATCCAATACTTTACCTTGTATGTGGTACAAATCCCATTATTATGGAAGCAGCTCCTCAAAGAGTATGAATTAGGCTGTTTGAGAAGGTTTGAATCCTAAGCAACCTGCCTAAACATAGCATGAAGTACAATGCCAACACAGCTACTGTAGTAGATCAAAGCTGTGTGCTGGAAAACCTTGGTGGAGCATGGGTGGAGGAGGCATTGTGGTGCTCATGCGAATTAGCCTTTTTTTCTTTCAGCATCAGACCAACTTCTCACTTAAAACACAGCTTTAAAGATAGACAACAACTGGTGAATTTGACCATTTAATTATAAAACATTTGTTATTATTTTATTTACATTTGTAAATTACAAGATCATCAGTTAGCTAGTAATCCTCAGTTTCAACATAGTTTAATCACTTTTCTAGTTGAGCGTTTTGATCTGCTTAACATCTGCCGTCTTACATACAAAATATCACATTACTGTTACTCGCATTTTAAAAGCATCAGGAGTTTGATTTTCAAAACCAATCAAGATATTTATAATTCACAATACTTTGTCATTATTTAAATAAATAAAAATGCATCGCTGCTAAATTATACATATTAACAAACTATTTCCTCAAGTATCTACACTGAGAGAGAGAGAAGAGAGAGAGAGGAAGAGAGAGCGAGGAAGAGAGAGAGGAGAAAGAGGAAGAGTGAGAGAGGAGAGATCAAACAGAAAAGTCTGAGGAATTTGAGGCTTGGAGACCATAATAATAATGTTGGACACCAGGGTATGTATGTTTCAGGGGGTTGTTGTGTATCTCTGTTAACTGAGACTAGTTCCTTTGGGTTTGTGTGATGGCACGAGCTGACAGGGGCCACCCCAGGTAGAGGAAAGGGTACAGGGGACTGGTGCCACCCCAGGTAGAGGAAAGGGTACAGGGGACTGGTGCCACCCCAGGTAGAGGAAAGGGTACAGGGGACTGGTGCCACCCCAGGTAGAGGAAAGGGTACAGGGGACTGGTGCCACCCCAGGTAGAGGAAAGGGTACAGGGGACTGGTGCCACCCCAGGTAGAGGAAAGGGTACAGGGGACTGGTGCCACCCCAGGTAGAGGAAAGGGTACAGGGGACTGGTGCCACCCCAGGTAGAGGAAAGGGTACAGGGGACTGGTGCCACCCCAGGTAGAGGAAAGGGTACAGGGGACTGGTGCCACCCCAGGTAGAGGAAAGGGTACAGGGGACTGGTGCCACCCCAGGTAGAGGAAAGGGTACAGGGGACTGGTGCCACCCCAGGTAGAGGAAAGGGTACAGGGGACTGGTGCCACCCCAGGTTGAGGAAAGGGTACAGGGGACTGGTGCCACCCCAGGTAGAGGAAAGGGTACAGGGGACTGGTGCCACCCCAGGTTGAGGAAAGGGTACAGGGGACTGGTGCCACCCCAGGTAGAGGAAAGGGTACAGGGGACTGGTGCCACCCCAGGTAGAGGAAAGGGTACAGGGGACTGGTGCCACCCCAGGTAGAGGAAAGGGTACAGGGGACTGGTGCCACCCCAGGTAGAGGAAAGGGTACAGGGAACTGGTGCCACCCCAGGTTGAGGAAAGGGTACAGGGGACTGGTGCCACCCCAGGTAGAGGAAAGGGTACAGGGGACTGGTGCCACCCCAGGTAGAGGAAAGGGTACAGGGGACTGGTGCCACCCCAGGTAGAGGAAAGGGTACAGGGAGTGGTTGAACATGCTGGACCCCCTGCCTGCTTCTCTATCTGTAGAGTGATTTACTGTATGAGGTCACAGAGACACTCATCCCATAATAGTGGTTGCCTTTGACAACAGCCTCTCTTGCCATAGGCCTACACTCATTTACAGAGAACATTATTTCCTCCCTTTGTGTGATTATTACTAAATGTAATAAAATCTAACTGGCCCCCAGCATGTCTGCCCTATCTGGCCCCCAGCATGTCTGCCCTAACTGGCCCCCAGCATGTCTGCCCTATCTGGCCCCCAGCATGTCTGCCCTATCTGGCCCCCAGCATGTCTGCCCTATCTGGCCCCCAGCATGTCTGCCCTAACTGGCCCCCAGCATGTCTGCCCTATCTGGCCCCCAGCATGTCTGCCCTATCTGGCCCCCAGCATGTCTGCCCTAACTGGCCCCCAGCATGTCTGCCCTAACTGGCCCCCAGCATGTCTGCCCTATCTGGCCCCCAGCATGTCTGCCCTATCTGGCCCCCAGCATGTCTGCCCTATCTGGCCCCCAGCATGTCTGCCCTATCTGGCCCCCAGCATGTCTGCCCTATCTGGCCCCCAGCATGTCTGCCCTATCTGGCCCCCAGCATGTCTGCCCTATCTGGCCCCCAGCATGTCTGCCCTATCTGGCCCCCAGCATGTCTGCCCTATCTGGCCCCCAGCATGTCTGCCCTATCTGGCCCCCAGCATGTCTGCCCTATCTGGCCCCCAGCATGTCTGCCCTATCTGGCCCCCAGCATGTCTGCCCTATCTGGCCCCCAGCATGTCTGCCCTATCTGGCCCCCAGCATGTCTGCCCTATCTGGCCCCCAGCATGTCTGCCCCAGCGAGATATAGATGGAGAGCAGCTGCTGCTGTGAAGACGGGAGGAGAAGAGAGGAAGCTTACACTGCCTTCACAATCCACGGGTCAAATCCCTCCCCAAGCCCTCCCAATACACGGGTCAAATCCCTCCCCAAACCCTACCAATACACGGGTCAAATCCCTCCCCAAGCCCTACCAATACACGGGTCAAATCCCTCCCCAAGCCCTACCAATCCACGGGTCAAATCCCTCCCCAAGCCCTACCAATACACGGGTCAAATCCCTCCCCAAGCCCTACCAATCCACGGGTCAAATCCCTCCCCAAGCCCTACCAATACACGGGTCAAATCCCTCCCCAAGCCCTACCAATACACGGGTCAAATCCCTCCCCAAGCCCTACCAATACACGGGTCAAATCCCTCCCCAAGCCCTACCAATACACGGGTCAAATCCCTCCCCAAGCCCTACCAATACACGGGTCAAATCCCTCCCCAAGCCCTACCAATACACGGGTCAAATCCCTCCCCAAGCCCTACCAATACACGGGTCAAATCCCTCCCCAAGCCCTACCAATACACGGGTCAAATCCCTCCCCAAGCCCTACCAATTTAATGCCCCATAGATAGTCCTTCAGAAGTTCAGCCCGGTGGGTTGGAGCCTGTTAGTTACTAGGTTGAAGATACCCAAGAACAGAGGTTAAGGTTAAGATAAGATACCCAGGTTGAGGACAAGAGGATTCTAAACATTGAGACCAGCCATGTGAAAACGATGGGAACGTTTAGGAGGGTTGGAGGCTACCGGCTCTCAGAGGAGACTACACAGGAAGGTGTTTTCTTGTTTGAGGCTCTCAGAGGAGACTACACAGGAAGGTGTTTTCTTGTTTGAGGCTCTCAGAGGAGACTACACAGGAAGGTGTTTTCTTGTTTGAGGCTCTCAGAGGAGACTACACAGGAAGGTGTTTTCTTGTTTGAGGCTCTCAGAGGAGACTACACAGGAAGGTGTTTTCTTGTTATAACTGTGTTATAACAGTCTCTTTGTTAGCTTCCTCAGACAGGAGATCTCTGTCAGGAAACAGAGTGTTATTATCTGTTAGGAGAGAGACACATGGAGGAGACCGTAAACCACACAGCCTGACTATGGCTATATGAGGACTTACAGGCAGAGAGCTGCGGGTATTGAGGTGTGTTTGGGACATCAACAGAGGGGAAAACTGAGCGCCTGTACAGGAATGAACCAGCCCAGCGTAGAGTGGCTTTAACACGCAGGGTTGTGGTTGGTAGCTCGCCCAGCGTAGAGTGGCTTTAACATGCAGGGTTGTGGTTGGTAGCTCGCCCAGCGTAGAGTGGCTTTAACACGCAGGGTTGTGGTTGGTAGCTCGCCCAGCGTAGAGTGGCTTTAACATGCAGGGTTGTGGTTGGTAGCTCGCCCAGCGTAGAGTGGCTTTAACACGCAGGGTTGTGGTTGGTAGCTCGCCCAGCGTAGAGTGGCTTTAACATGCAGGGTTGTGGTTGGTAGCTCCTGCTGAATACTACACAATCTGACTGGGTCTTTCCAGCCTAACAGAGGAGGCTGGAGTAGTCAGGACGTCAACAGAACAAACACAAGAGGGGAAGAAAACATGAACTAGCCTGGTCCCAGATCTGTTTGGCATGTCAAGGACCATAGGAGTTGGCAAGACAGCATAAACAGATCTGGGGCTGAATAAATCCCAGCCTATAGACCCTGCTCCAAAGGTAGTGCGTTACATAGCCCATGATGTGTCTGTTCTCTCCAACAGCTCTGTCTGTATGTGTTGCTGCATTTAAAGGGACGGTAGCATAAACGTAACCGCATGTAACATATGGATTGACATTAGTTTACGCATCAAAAGTCCCAATAAAAAGTTACACCTCATTTTTTCTATTATTGGAGTTATTATATAAAACTGATCAGAATGCCCAAGTCATGTCAGAAAATGTTTTTCCCGGGTGTGATGTAATATGGAGGACACAGCAAGCCAGCCTATTGCCGATAACGTAAACTCCAACATAATTTAACTTCAAATGTATAACTTCAATTTAAACCAAATTGTTTGCACTCATGACTACTGGTTTCAATTGAATTTTCTGCCAACTTATAAGCAAATACTATGAATTTATTGTTACAAATCAACTTGCAAGGTTGCTAACTAACTAGCCTGCTAACGTTAGCCATACCAGCCTGCTAATGTTACATTAGCACTGAATGAGTCAGTCAGTTGCTATCAACACCTAGCTTACATGAAAATAAACCAAAGTTCTGGAAATACATAACGCCAACTAACCAGCTATCAAAGAATGTTAGCTATATGCAGTTATCTTAGCAAGCTAGCCAGCCAGCTAACATGAACTATTTAACCAACTAGCTATTAGCCTAGCCAGCCTAGCCAACTAGCTATTAGCCTAACCAGCCTAGCCAACTAGCTATTAGCCTAGCCAACCACCACGACTATGGTCGGCAAGCTGGAACCCAATTACTGGAGACCAGCCAGAAAACAACATAACTAAAACATAACCGCAGATCAAAAGCGCAGAGAGAGATTTACAGATTGATGGCTGGGGCCCATCCGATGGTAACAGTCGAGGAAAATCCAAAAGAGATAGATTCCGGATGTAAGTCAGCTAGCATACTACCACTAAGCCAAGGTGGAAAAAGTTACCAAACTCCCATAGCCTACTACACAGAGAACATGCCGAGAAGTTGACAAAAGTAAAAAGGAGAACAGACGAGGTTCTACACAATTAGAGCAGGTAGGATTTTCTCTTTCGTTTTGAGTCCACGGCAAGAAGGCACCAGAGACTGCAATTCTAATGGTCTCTCACTAGATAACACAGCCACAAAGTCTGTGATGAGCATGAGCTTGCTACTGAGCTCGCATACGAACTCTGTAGCACAGAGTAGATCCTCCATATGACGTTGAGAAATAGTGCAATGTGGGTAGTTCCGAAGATATACGGAAATAAGTTGATAAATATGTAATAACCCAAAAACATAAAACGA
Source organism: Coregonus sp. 'balchen' (assembly GCA_902810595.1). Taxonomy (NCBI): domain Eukaryota; kingdom Metazoa; phylum Chordata; class Actinopteri; order Salmoniformes; family Salmonidae; genus Coregonus; species Coregonus sp. 'balchen'. The sequence goes on from LR778277.1 coordinate 904,288, forward strand.
TGTTTATACTTCCAGGGAAACCAGATGGTGACTACAATTAAGTTACGAAGTCTTTAACCACACTTGAAACCCTACCTCTTTAAGGAATACCTGGAATAGTCTAAAAGTAATCCTTCTACCCCACCCCCCCTCCCCCAGTGGTGGTTGTCCCACTGGCTATCCTAAGTTGAATGCACCAATTTGTATGTCGCTCTGGATAAGAGCGTCTGCTAAATGACTTAAATGTTAAATATTGTTACTGTGGTGAGTCAAATCTCATGCTTCCTACTTTTTAACTTGTGCATTTAACAGAAGGAGTCAGTAGCGGCTGCATGGTACATAGTATTGTGACGTTCTGTATAGGAGACTATCTTGACCTCAATATGATGGTTATATCTCTGTTCTACACAGCAGTCCTCTCTCTGTTCTACACAGCAGTCCTCTCTCTGTTCTACACAGCAGTCCTCTCTCTGTTCTACACAGCAGTCCTCTCTCTGTTCTACACAGCAGTCCTCTCTCTGTTCTACACAGCAGTCCTCTCTCTGTTCTATACAGCAGTCCTCTCTCTGTTCTATCCAGCAGTCCTCTCTCTGTTCTACACAGCAGTCCTCTCTCTGTTCTACACCGCAGTTCACTATCTCTGTCTACACAGCAGTCCTCTCTCTGTTTATCACAGCAGTCCTCTCTCTGTCTACACAGCAGTCTCTCTCTGTTCTACACAGCAAGTCCTCTCTCTGTTCTACACAGCAGTCCTCTCTCCTGTTTCTACACAGCAGTCCTCTCTCTGTTCTACACAGCAGTCCTCTCTCTGTTCTACACAGCAGTCCTCTCTCTGTTCTACACAGCAGTCCTCTCTCTGTTCATACACAGCAGTCCTCTCTGTTCTACACAGCAGTCCTCTCTCTGTTCTACACAGCAGTCCTCTCTCTGTCTACACAGCAGTCCTCTCTCTGTTCTACACAGCAGTCCTCTCTTCTGTTCTAAACAGCAGTCCTCTCTATGTTCTACACAGCAGTCCTCTCTCTGTTCTACACAGCAGTCCTCTCTCGTTTCTACACAGCAGTCCTCTCTCTGTTCTACACAGCAGTCCTCTCTCTGTTCTACACAGCAGTCCTCTCTCTGTTCTACACAGCAGTTCCTCTCTCTGTTCTACACAGCAGTCCTCTCTCTGTTCTACACAGCAGTCCTCTCTCTGTTCTACACAGCAGTCCTCTCTCTGTTCTACACAGCAGTCCTCTCTCTGTTCTACACAGCAGTCCTCTCTCTGTTCTACACAGCAGTCCTCTCTCTGTTCTACACAGCAGTCCTCTCTCTGTTCTACACAGCAGTCCTCTCTCTGTTCTACACAGCAGTCCTCTCTCTGTTCTACACAGCAGTCCTCTCTTGTTCTACACAGCAGTCCCTCTCTGTTCTACACAGCAGTCCTCTCTCTGTTCTATACAGCAGTCCTCTCTCTGTTCTACACAGCAGTCCTCTCTCTGTTTCTACACAAGCAGTCCTCTCTCTGTTCTACACAGCAGTCCTCTCTCTGTTCTACACAGCAGTCCTCTTCTGTTCTACACAGCAGTCCTCTCTGTTCTACACAGCAGTCCTCTCTCTGTTCTAACAGCAGTCCTCTCTCTGTTCTATACAGCAGTCCTCTCTCTGTTCTACACAGCAGTCCTCTCTCTGTTCTACACAGCAGTCCTCCTCTGTCTACACAGCAGTCCTCTCTCTGTTCTACACAGCAAGTCCTCTCTCTGTTCTATACAGCAGTCCTCTCTCTGTTCTACACAGCAGTCCTCTCTCTGTTATACACAGCAGTCCTCTCTCTGTTCTATCACAGCAGTCCTCTCTCTGTTCTATCCAGCAGTCCCTCTCTGTTCTACACAGCAGTCCTCTCTCTGTTATACCAGAGCAGTCCTCTCTCTGTTCTATCCAGCAGTCCTCTCTCTGTTTATACCAGCATCCTCTCTCTGTTCTAACACAGCAGTCCTCTCTCTGTTCTATACAGCAGTCCTCTCTGTTCTATCCAGCAGTCCTCTCTCTGTTCTACACAGCAGTTCCTCTCTCTGTTCTACACAGCAGTCCTCTCTTCTGTTCTACACAGCAGTCCTCTCTCCTGTTCTATCCAGCAGTCCAGTCCTCTCTCCTGTTCTACACAGCAGTCCTCTCTCTGTTCTATACACAGCAGTCCTCTCTCTGTTCTATACAGCAGTCCTCTCTCTGTTCTATACAGCAGTCCTCTCTCTGTTCTATCCAGCAGTCCTCTCTCTGTTCTATACAGCAGTCCTCTCTCTGTTCTACACAGCAGTCCTCTCTCTGTTCTACAGAGCAGTCCTCTCTCTGTTCTATCCAGCAGTCCTCTCTCTGTTATACACAGCAGTCCTCTCTCTGTTCTATACAGCAGTCCTCTCTCTGTTCTATACAGCAGTCCTCTCTGTTCTATCCAGCAGTCCTCTCTCTGTTCTACACAGCAGTCCGATCTCCAGCTCTGTGCCACACCCCGATCTGCCATTCAACAGGGAGCTTCATGCATTGAGAACACAGAAACAGAAATTAACCTCCATGGATTTGTGAGTTAACAACTAGAGTTTCGAACCCCTTCAGACCCTCAGCTAGCTAGCTAACACTCTCTATGCAGATATCCAGTTAACCCACCCTGCCAATCACTGTGTGTGTTGGCTTTTATTGAGACTGGGAGAGGAGATCTGGAGAACTGGGTCCAGTCCAGCATTGTGGCCCAGATGACATGATGGTAGTTATCCTGGGTCCTGTCCAGCATAGTGGACCAGATGACATGATGGTAGTTACAGTATACTGGGTCAGACACATGGAAGCAGAGGAGAGGAGAGGAGAGGAGAGGAGAGGAGAGGAGAGGAGAGGAGAGGAGAGGAGAGGAGAGAGAAACAGAACAGAGAGACATAAATTATTAGGAATGTCAGGGACCTTAGATTGGGATCTCTCTCTCCAAGACACCAGCCCTGATACAGCTAACCACCACACTCCCAGTTCCACCTGCCATCATGCCAACAGGCTGTTACACAGAGAGCTGGGGACTAACTAGCCTGAGTTCCTACAGGATGTTACACAGAGAGATGGGGACTAACTAGCCTGAGTTCCAACAGGATGTTACACAGAGAGCTGGGGACTAACTAGCCTGAGTTCCAACAGGCTGTTACACAGAGAGCTGGGGACTAACTAGCCTGAGTTCCTACAGGATGTTACACAGAGAGCTGGGGACTAACTAGCCTGAGTTCCTATAGGATGTTACACAGAGAGCTGGGGACTAACTAGCCTGAGTTCCAACAGGATGTTACACAGAGAGCTGGGGACTAACTAGCCTGAGTTCCAACAGGATGTTACACAGAGAGCTGGGGACTAACTAGCCTGAGTTCCTACAGGATGTTACACAGAGAGCTGGGGACTAACTAGCCTGAGTTCCTACAGGATGTTACACAGAGAGCTGGGGACTAACTAGCCTGAGTTCCTACAGGATGTTACACAGAGAGCTGGGGACTAACTAGCCTGAGTTCCTATAGGATGTTACACAGAGAGCTGGGGACTAACTAGCCTGAGTTCCAACAGGATGTTACACAGAGAGCTGGGGACTAACTAGCCTGAGTTCCAACAGGCTGTTACACAGAGAGCTGGGGACTAACTAGCCTGAGTTCCTATAGGATGTTACACAGAGAGCTGGGGACTAACTAGCCTGAGTTCCAACAGGATGTTACACAGAGAGCTGGGGACTAACTAGCCTGAGTTCCAACAGGCTGTTACACAGAGAGCTGGGGACTAACTAGCCTGAGTTCCAACAGGCTGTTACACAGAGAGCTGGGGACTAACTAGCCTGAGTTCCTACAGGATGTTACACAGAGAGCTGGGGACTAACTAGCCTGAGTTCCTACAGGATGTTACACAGAGAGCTGGGGACTAACTAGCCTGAGTTCCAACAGGATGTTACACAGAGAGCTGGGGACTAACTAGCCTGAGTTCCTACAGGATGTTACACAGGGAGCTGGGGACTAACTAGCCTGAGTTCCTACAGGATGTTACACAGAGAGCTGGGGACTAACTAGCCTGAGTTCCTACAGGATGTTACACAGAGAGCTGGGGACTAACTAGCCTGAGTTCCAACAGGATGTTACACAGAGAGCTGGGGACTAACTAGCCTGAGTTCCAACAGGATGTTAAACAGTCATTGTTGCTGTCATTGTCTAGCCAAACATGTTTGTCATGATTGACAGGGAGTTGATAGTCCAAACAGTCAGGCTGGGGACTAACTGATAGTCCAAACAGTCAGGCTGGGGACTAACTGATAGTCCAAACAGTCAGACTGGGGACTAACTGATAGTCCAAACAGTCAGGCTGGGGACTAACTGATAGTCCAAACAGTCAGGCTGGGGACTAACTGATAGTCCAAACAGTCAGGCTGGGGACTAACTGATAGTCCAAACAGTCAGGCTGGGGACTAACTGATAGTCCAAACAGTCAGGCTGGGGACTAACTGATAGTCCAAACAGTCAGGCTGGGGACTAACTGATAGTCCAAACAGTCAGGCTGGGGACTAACTGATAGTCCAAACAGTCAGGCTGGGGACTAACTGATAGTCCAAACAGTCAGGCTGGGGACTAACTGATAGTCCAAACAGTCAGGCTGGGGACTAACTGATAGTCCAAACAGTCAGGCTGGGGACTAACTGATAGTCCAAACAGTCAGGCTGGGGACTAACTGATAGTCCAAACAGTCAGGCTGGGGACTAACTGATAGTCCAAACAGTCAGGCTGGGGACTAACTGATAGTCCAAACAGTCAGGCTGGGGACTAACTGATAGTCCAAACAGTCAGGCTGGGGACTAACTGATATAACTGGTGAGGTGTAGAAACAAACTGTATTAGCTTGTTGTTCATCTGTTAGTAGAACGCAGACAGACAGACAGACAGCATACCAAGCAGAATGACTGGTAGTTTAGCAGACAGTCTAGCAGACAGACAGACAGACAGCATACCAAGCAGAATGACTGGTAGTTTAGCAGACAGTCTAGCAGACAGACAGACAGACAGCATACCAAGCAGAATGACTGGTAGTTTAGCAGACAGTCTAGCAGACAGACAAGACAGCATACCAAGCAGAATGACTGGTAGTTTAGCAGACAGACAGACAGCATACCAAGCAGAATGCCTGGTAGTTTAGTAGACAGTCTAGCAGACAGACAGACAGCATACCAAGCAGAATGCCTGGTAGTTTAGCAGACAGACAGACAGCATACCAAGCAGAATGCCTGGTAGTTTAGCAGACAGACAGACAGCATACCAAGCAGAATGCCTGGTAGTCTAGCAGACAGACAGACAGCATACCAAGCAGAATGACTGGTAGTTTAGCAGACAGACAGACAGCATACCAAGCAGAATGCCTGGTAGTCTAGCAGACAGACAGACAGCATACCAAGCAGAATGCCTGGTAGTTTAGCAGACAGTGATAAAGCTGTGCTTCTCCTCCTCTAATCTGGACTAATGTATTTTCTTTCTTTCTCTCCCCCAAAGCTCCAAATGTCTCAGCCAGGTGTGTTTCCCCCCGCAGCGTGTAACAGTCCATCAGACGTCCCTCTCCCACACCCCTCCTCCTCCCCCAGGAAACCCCCTCCCTCCCTCCCTTCCTCCAGTCCGGGGCTGTAGTCTCTGGGGCGGGGGGAGGGGTTAGGGTGGAGCAGGGCGGGGTCCAGGGGCAGGGGGTGTGGTCAGATACAGGTGGAGGGCTGTGCAGAGGCTTGTTGCTTCCTGTTCCTCAGACCACCTGACTTCTCCTTGTAACCAAGACACATCTGCTGAGACACATCCACCAGGGCCGAGGCCACCGTTAGCCCTACACAGAGACAGGAAGTGATGTATTAGTAACAGGAAGTTATGTATTAGTGTAATGATGTCATTTCATAGTGTTGTGTGACCCAGGTTAGAGTTGGTCGATAAGTGGCTTGGTGCCACAGAGTCTGCATTCCTTATGTCAAAGGAGATTACTGATGTTGATCTTAGAATCATTGATGGACAGGATATAGTGATTTGGGGTAAAGGATAATAACATCAAAGAAGGTAATGCCCACCGATGGGTACCAGATGTTTGTGAAGAAACGTGTAACAGAGGGTATTATAAGCTGAGAGGATCTTCTTTGTTCAAGCGAGTTCAGAATGTCCAGAGGCAGGGCTATGTCTTCTGTTATAACTAACCATGGTACATATTAAATATCTTATATGAACTCCCCATCAAAAGTGTCTAAGTATATCCTTACATTCTTAATGACTTGATACCCTAGAAACTCATCATAACAATTAGTTTGTCACTAAACAATATGGGCCTTAGCATACAGTGGTGAATTTTGTCCTTGAAACATTTAATTAATGGAGTCTAGAATTCCATTCATTCCTATGGAGGACAGCTCCTACTGGGGGGTACCAATATGGCCGCTACTGGGGGGCACCAATATGGCCGCTACTGGGGGGCACCAATATGGCCGCCCGGTGGCTCCAAAGCCTTTCACTGGCCAATACATAGCATCAGCAATCCAGGGTTTATATACGTCATTGGACACAGCGCTTTATTCCACTGGTCCTATTTTCAGCTAACAGTTTTTATTAAAAATAGTGTTTAGATAACCATACTGGGTCTATTAACATAACACAGTTATACGTCAGTGTGTGTGTTCAGAATTAAAGCATTTTAATAAGGTCCAGATGTTAATCACAGCTACAGTGGGGGAAAAAAGTATTTAGTCAGCCACCAATTGTGCAAGTTCTCCCACTTAAAAAGATGAGAGAGGCCTGTAATTTTCATCATAGGTACACGTCAACTATGACAGACAAAATGAGAAAAATAATCCAGAAAATCACATTGTAGGATTTTTAATGAATATATTTGCAAATTATGGTGGAAAATAAGTATTTGGTCAATAACAAAAGTTTCTCAATACTTTGTTATATACCCTTTGTTGGCAATGACACAGGTCAAACGTTTTCTGTATGTCTTCACAAGGCTTTCACACACTGTTGCTGATATTTTGGCCCATTCCTCCATGCAGATCTCCTCTAGAGCAGTGATGTTTTGGGGCTGTCGCTGGGCAACACAGACTTTCAACTCCCTCCAAATATTTTCTATGGGGTTGAGATCTGGAGACTGGCTAGGCCACTCCAGGACCTTGAAATGCTTCTTACGAAGCCACTCCTTCGTTGCCCGGGCGGTGTGTTTGGGATCATTGTCATGCTGAAAGACCCAGCCACGTTTCATCTTCATGCCCTTGCTGATGGAAGTCTCTCTGGTCGATCCAAGCACAGTCCTCTTATGTTTCTACACAGCAGTCTCTCTCTGTTAACACCGCATCCTCTCTCGTTTACCACAGCAGTCCTCTCTCTGTTCTAACCGCCAGTCCTCTCTCTGTTCTTACACAGCGTCCTCTCTGTTCTAAAACAGCAGTCATCTCTTGTTCTACACAGCAGTCCTCTCGCTGTTCTACACAGCAGTCCTCTCTCTGTTCTACCACAGCAGTCCTCTCTGTTCATATCCAGCCAGTCCTCTCTCTGTTCTACACAGCAGTCGATTCTCCCGCTCTGTGCAACACCCCCGATCTGCCATTCAACAGGGGAGCTTCATGCATTGAGAACACAGAAAGAAGAAACAGAAATTAACCTCCATGGATTGTGAGTTAACAACTAGAGTTCGAACCCCTTCAGACCTCAGATTTAGCTAGGCTACACCTCTATGCAGTATGTTATCCCAGTGACCCACCCTGCCAGATCACTGTTGTGTGTGTTGTTGCTTATTTGTAGTTACTGGGGAGAGTTGAGGATTGGAGAACTGGGTCCAGTCCTAGCATTGGGGCCCAGATGTTATAATGATGGTAGTTATCATGGGTCCGTCTAAGCCCCATAGTGGACAGATAACATTTTTTTTTTTTTTATGAATTTTGGAGTTACAGTAATACTGGGTCAGACACATGGAATGCTCAGAGGAGAGGATTGAGGATGAGGAGAGGAGAGGTTAGAGGAGAGGAGATGGAAGGAGGATTGAGTTGCGAGGATTTTTGGAAACAGAACAGAGATGACATTAAATTATTAGGAATGTCAGGGACATTATGTATTGGGAGCTCTCTCTTTTCAATTTTTGACATTTCCAGCCCTGATACAGCTATTCATACCATCCAAATTCCCCATGTGCCACGTGTCATGATAAGCATTCAACAGGCTGTTACACAGAGAGATGGGGACTATTACTATTTTGCCTGAGGTCCTTTAACAGGTATGTTTACAAAGAGAGCTGCTTTTGGGTACTATACTAGCTGAGTTCCAACATTGGATGGTAAACATTTGGTAGCGGGGGACTAATAGCTGAGTTTCTTAAAAATCAGATATTACACAGAGAGCTGGGGACTAATCTAGCCTGAGTTTCCACAGGATTGTTACATCAGAGACGCGGGGGACTTTTAATAGCTGAGTGCATTAAACAGGATGTTACAGAGAGCTGTTGGGCACTAACTAGCCGAGTTCCAACAGATTGGGTTTAACAGATTGAGCTGGGGACTAAGTAGCCTGTAGTTCCAAACAATTGTGATGTTACACAGAGAGCTGTGGCCTAAAAATTTTGAGCCTGAGTTGCCAACAGGATGTTAACAGAGAGTGGGGATTAACTGCCTGGTTCAATTCAGGTAGTTACACAGAGCGCTGGGTGGCTAAGTTAGCATGTAGTTCCAACAGGATGGTACATCAGACTGAGTTGCTGTGGGTGATTATATTAACTAGCTTTGAGTTTTCCAACAGGAGTTAACACAGAGAGTGGGATTTTTCTACATAGCCTGAGTTCTACCGGTTATTTATCCACCGATTGTTTTTATTGCTTGTTTGTGGACTAACGAGCCTGAGTTCTTTTTTCACCTCAGATGTTGTACATCAGCATGTGTTTGCTGCATTGTCTAGCCAAACATGTTGTCCTTTTTTTGATGACAGGGTAAGGTGGATTTTCAGTCCAAAACAGTCGGTTGTTTGGGGACTAATTTTTGATAGTTCTCAAACAGTCCGTGCTGGGGATCTAATATGTTAGTCAAACTAGTCTTTCAGGCTGGGTGAATAACTGATGGTCCAAAAGTTTCAGGCTTGGGGACTTGAAAACTGTATAGTCCAAACAGTCAGGATGGGATCTAACTGCTAGTTCCATTAAATCAGTTTCATTTGGCGGTTTGGAGAACTGGATAGTCTCAAACTAGTAAGGCTGGGGACTAAACTGATAGTCCCAAACAGTCAGGGCCTGGGGTTGACTCACTGATAGTCCAAACAGTTCTTAAGGTGGGTGACTAATTCGGATAGTCCAAACAGTCAAGGTGGGACTAAACGATAGTCCAAACAGTCATGGATTGTGGTGGATAACTGAATTTAATGGCGGGAGGTTGTAGATAACCAAAACTGTATTTTTTAGTTGGTTCATATGGAGCAGTAACGCAGACAGACAGACGACAGCATACCAATTGCAGAAGAATGCGAGTTTAGCAGACTAGTCTTAGTACAGACAGACAGGACAGACTGTCATACCAAGCAGATGTTCCTTGGTGTTTAGCAGAGCAGACTTAGACAGTATTCAAGCATTAACAAGCAGAAGGATGGTAGTTTATTTGTAAGACAGTCTAGTTCAGACAGACAGAACAGACAGCATTTATCCAAGGTCAGCAATGCTGGTAGTTTAGCATTGACAGTAACAGGATATAGCATTTAACCATTAGCATGCTGCCTTGGTAGTTTAGCATGACAGACAGACTTCAGCTATGACAAAAGCTAGAATGTAATGGTAGTTTGAGCAGACATGTGTGATAAAGCATGTGATTTCTCTCCTCTCAATGTATTGGGGTACTCTTTAGGATTTCTTTCTTCGCTCACTACATTAACGCTCCAAATGTCTCAGCCTGTGGTGTTGTTTCCCCTTGCCGCGGGTTTTTGTAACAGTCCATCAGGACGTCCCTCTACCCACACCCCTGCCTCTCCCCAGGGAAAACCCTATATCCCTTTTTACCTCCCTCCCTCTAAGTCCAGGGTGTTCTGTAGTCTCTTTTGTTTTTGGGTAGGGGGGTTTTTCTTTTTTCTGTGCGGTGGGGGAGGGTTTTTTTGTTCCTTAGGGTGAGAGGTGCTGGGGTTTCAGAGGAAGGTTTGGGTTTTTGTGATCAGATAACGGTGTGATGGGCTGTGCAGAGTTGCTTGCACTTTTCCTTGTCCTCAGACCACTGACTTCTGTCCTGGTAACCATTAGACACATCTGCTGAGACACATCCACCAGGGACGATTGGAAACGTTTTTGAGCCTACAAGAGACAGTGTTTAAGTGATGTAATTAGTAAACAGGGAAGTATGTAAGTAGTTGTTAATGATGTCATTTCATAGTGTTGTGGACCCACTGGTTTGCTTCGGTTGGGTCAATAAGTGGCTTGGTTGATCTACAGAGTTATTTGTTGCATTCATTATGTCAAAGGAGGATTACTATTTTACCTTATTTTTTTCCACATAATTTTTGCAAATATTTTTAAATTCATAAAATTTAAATCCTTTACAAGTGATTTTTATTGTTTGTATTTTTTCTTTTCCAATTGGTCTGTCAATAGTTGACGTTTTTTTTTTTGTACCGATGCATTTGAATAATTGTATATTGCCTGCTCTATATCTTTTTTAAGTGGTGACGAAATTGCACAATTGGTGGCGGACTAAATACTTTTTCCCCTTTCACTGTTTTTTTTTTAATCTGGATATCCTCATACACACCAACGACACAGCAGTTGGGATAAAGTTTTCCTTTAACTTTTGATGAATAGTGGGAGGCTTGAAGGAGTGTTGTGTTTGACCGCAGGGTGTTTGTTGAGGTCAGAACATGATTAGAAAAATGATTTTGTTGTGTTTAAAGGGATCGAAATCAGACCCGGGAAGGGGGAGTGGATGGGGAGTATGAGGGGAGTTGGAGGGGAGGATTTTTGAGGGTTTTGGAGATTGTGGGGTTTGGCCGCCTCTGGGAAGTCTCCTATTTAGAGGGAAGTGTTTTGTGTAGGACAGAGAGAACATTTAATTAATAAGATTCTGGGATGAGATTGATTTTATTGGTGGGAGGATCCCTCAGAGAAGGGGGATGAGAGTTGAGATTTGTAGAGGTGATTAAGGAGATTGAGATTGGGAGAAGGGGGAGATTTCTGGTCTGGAGCGAGAGAGTAGGGGAGTAGGGAGTTTGAGGAGAGAAAGATTGGGGTTGGAGAGGGAGAGAGAAATGGGAGAGTTTGATAGATTGTGAGAGAGATAAGGGAGAGGTTGATAGAGAGATGAGTTAGGGGGGAGATCTTTGTTAGAGAGGAGAAGATTAGGGTGGTGGAGATGGATAGTAGAGAGATTGAGAGAGATGAGGGGGAAGTTTTTTGGGAAGGATTGGAGCGATCGATGAGAGGTGGTGAGAGGGAGAGAGAGAGGCTGGAGAGGGAGAAGCGGTTTTAAGAGAGAGAGGGGGAGGGGATTGAGGATTGAGAGAGAGAGATTTATTGAGAGAGGGAGAGATGTGTGGTAGGAGAGATGGGTGGAGAGTTTGTATAGAGATGGGGGTTGAGATGTTTTTTTTTAGGGAGAGTGGGAGTGATAGAGAGAGATGTTTAGAAGGGAAAGAGGGATAGAGAGAGAGGGGGATGAAGATGGGATAGAGATTTGAGAGGGGGGCGATTTGGATTTGATGAGAGAGGGGGAGAGTGTATATGAGGAGAGAGGGTGGGGAGGAAGGAGAGAGAGAGAGGGGGGAGAGGGAGAGAGAGAGAGAGGTTGAGAGTTTTTTGTTTGAGAGACGAGGGGGGAGAGGGAAGAGAGAGAAGGAGAGGGGAGAGAGAGAGAGAGAGAGAGTAGAAGGGTTTGGATGAGGTTTTTGAGAGAGGGAGTTATGAGGGAGTGTGGATTTGCGAGAGATGGGGGATTGAGCGAGATGTGGGAGGGGAGGGGGTGAGAGGGGGGGAGAAGGAAGATTTGATTGAGAGGCATGGGGGGGGATTTAGAGAGAGGGGGAGAAGGATGAGAGGGGGTGTTGAGGGAGAGATTGATCGGGGGGAGAAGGATGTGAGAGGGTTGGTGTTGCGAGGGATAGAGAGTTGTGGGACGCTGTTTGTAGAGAGAGGGTGGGGCAGGGATGAGAGGGGGTTTTTTTTACGTGGGCTGGATGATTGATGAGATTTTTAGAGAGGGGGAGGGACAGGGAGAGAGATGAGAGGGATGGGGAGAGTGGAGATTTGAAGATAGGATAGAGAGAGAGGGGGGCAGGATTAGAGAGAAAGAGGGGTAAGAGGGGATTGAGAGATGAGAGAGGGCGAGAGAGTTAGATGTTTGTGGAGTAGAGTAGAGATGTGGGGGCGATGTGGATTGTGAGAGGGAGAGCGAGAGAGAGAGAGAGACAGGGTGGATGTGTTTTGTTTTTTGGTTTGGGATTGATTTGATGATGAGGGGGAGTACACCCGATGGAGGAGGGGGTGCGAGGTAGAGAGAGAGAGAGAGAGGGGGAGAGAGATAGTGGGGCGGGGGGAGAAGGATAAGGAGAGAGGGGGGGGGAAGGGAAAGAGAGAGAGAGGGGGGGAGAAGGATATAGAGAAGCGGGGGAGAGGAACAGAGAGAGAGAGAGGGGGAGAGGAATAGATGAGAGAGTAAGGGGGGAGAGGGATTGAGAGAGATGGGGGGAGGGAAAGAGAGCGTTAGGGGGGGAGTAAGATATTAGAGATGCGGGTGGGAGAGGGAGAGAGAGATAGGGGGAAGAGGTTGAGATGTAGAGAGAGGGGGGAGAGATAGGGGGGAGAGGGAGGAGAGATTTTGATTTGAGAGAAAGGGTGGGAGGAGAGAGGGGTGTTGAGGTGGAGAGGTGATTGAGAGAGAGAGAGTGTGGGGACCGAGAGAGAGAAGGGGAAGAGGGAGAGAGTTGAGATGTGTTGGGGATGAGTATAGGCGGAAGAAGGGGAGAGAGCTGAGAGAGAGAGAGTGGGGGAGAGATAGGGGAAGAGGGTATGATGAGAGAGAGGGGTAGGGAAGAGGGAGAGAGAGTGATGGTGAGCGATAGGGGAAAGAGGGGATGATGAGAGAGATGGGTTTGGAGAGATAGGGGGGGAAGAGGAGGAGAGAGAGGGGGTGAGAGATCGGGAGAGGGTAGATTGAGAGAGGGGGGATTGAGATAGGGGAAGAGGGAGTCTTTTTTTTTGAGTTTGGAGAGAGATTTAGATGAGGGGATCTTGAGATTTTTTGAGATTGATCGCGGGGAAGAGGGAGAGAGAGAGAGGTTTCATCCATGCTTTCTATCTTTAACTCAGATTTTACTGACCGGTTGCGGGGGGATGCCCCCGGTGCCTCTGGGTTGTGGTATATACGGACGAAGTGGGATTTAGGGAATATTGCAGCCTTGTCTCTTACCAACCACGTGGGATTCCAGGGTCGATGGGCTTGGGGACATTGCGGTTTAGTGGATGAGAGAGACATCAGTTGGATATGGCGTCATTAGATTTACTTAATTATTGTTTTTGGTGGACTTTCTGTGTCATATAAACAGTCCTGTATGGGCAGTGACAGGAAGTTTTTGGCAAGAGATGTATAGAATTAACAAATCGGACACTCAGGAAACAGTTCACTGGAGGGTACTATTGGTTTTTTTGTTGGAAGGGCTGACTATAGTCCTTAACTGCATTCTTACCTAGGTATCCTCTTGTTTCCAGAGGGTTAGGGGCCAGTGTGCAGTTGTGATGGACGATGGCATCGTGTATGTGGATCTACTGGGGCGGTTTTTAAGCCATAATTTGAAGTGTTGGTCTAGGGTGATCAGGTAAGGTAGAGGATCCATGAAGGTGGATTCTAGTTGTTTTTTTGGTGGACAGTAAGGAGATGATCCATGAAGTTTGGATCTAGGGTGAATAGCGTGAGTATGAGGATCCATTTTGAAGTGGATCTAGGGCGATCATTTTTGTGTTTAATGGTAGAGGATCCATTTGAAATGGCTATCATTGGGTGACAGTGATTGTTGTAGAGTTTGATATTTCATTTGAAGTGGATCTAGAGTGACAGGTTGTATAGGTAGAGGATCCTTGACTAGTCTATAAAATAAATTTTCTTTCGTTTGCTCTGTTTTCTAGCTTTATTGGTTTGTTTTAGGTATGAATTTCAACTGAAACTGTAAATTTTATGTGCGTTGTTTTTGGTTCGTTTCATTGGCTAGCAAGTGCAATGTTGTGATAGTTACCTGGACAGTTTTTCAAATTGCATTGTAATGGTGAACTTGCTTTAGCCGATATTTTTTTTTTTTTTTTTTTTTTTTAGGACATTTGTCGCCATTATTTGTTTTTTTGCCCCATCCATTGCTTTTTTTCAGGGACTAAAGTGTGGTTTTTTTTTTTTTTTTCTTGGTTTTCTTTTGGGACATGATTGTTTTCTTTAATGGCATTGCTATTGGCAGGAGAAAAACAGTAATGCAAGATATCGTTTGATTTGGAAGAGCATTTTATTACAACATAGATTGAAAATGTAGAAAATGACAGCCAGCTGTGGTTGTCTGTCAATCTTTTGGTTTTCTTCCTTGCTCTAGTCAGACAAGTTTATTGTTTGTATGTTGATGTTGTATGTCTGTTGGTAGTCTAGTATGCTATGGTATTTACTTTATGTTTTGCTCTGTTTAGAGCTTGGTTCTTGATTTCTGTAGTTGCGTTGTCTGTTGTATGCTAGCGTGCTTAATTAGCTTTTTCTTTAGGGGGTTCTGTTTAGCTAGCTTGCTAATTGTAAGGCAGTGTCTGTTTAGATAGCTGATACCTCTGGTAGCAGTTAGTTGTATGGTTAAGCTAGCTTTGCTACTGTAGCAGTCTGTGTAGCTAGCTTGCTACGTAGATTGTTATGTTGTCTTTGTGTTTATGCTAGTTGGTTTGCTACTTTGTTTAGCAGGTCTTTTGTTGGTAGCTTTTAGCTTTGCTAATGTTTAGCAGTGTGTCTGTTTTTGATGGCTAGCTTGCTACTGTAGCAGTTCTTGTCTTTTGTTTTGTAGCTGAGCTTGCTACTTTTTTGGATTAGCTTAGGCTGTTCAGTTCTAGCTTGAAAGTGTTTAGCATTTGTGGTATTTGTTAGCTGTTCTGCTACTTGTTTTCTTACACTTTTATTTTGTGTTTTCTGTCTATGCTAGTTGCTACTTGTTAGCTAGTGTGCTGTTTAGCTAGCTTGCTGATCTGTTTTGCAGTGTTGTTAGCTTCTTTAGCTTGCTTTTATGTGTATAGTCTTTAGTAGTGTCTCTATGTTTTTATGTAGTTGCCTATCTGTAGCAGTGTCTGTTTTTAGCTGCTTGCTACGGTTGTGTAGTCAGTGTCTGTTAGAGCAGCTTGATTGACTTGTAGCATGGTTTCTGTTTATGGCTAGCTGTGCTATTGAAGCAGTGTCTGTTAGCTATGATTGTCTACTGTAGCTTTTGTGTCTGTGTAGATAGCTTGATACTGTAGTATGGGTATGTTTTTTATGCTAGCTTGTCCTTTTTGTTCTACTGTAGTAAGTGTTTCTGTTTAGCTAGCTTAGCTTCTTTTGTAGCAGTGTTATTATGTTTAGCTAGGTTCTGCTCTGTCTTTAGTCCGTGTCTGTTTAGCTAGGCTTGCTCTTTTGAGCTCTTATTGAGGTTAATTTTTCCCTTGTCATGAAGGACATCTCATCCTGACACCCTAAAGATGTATATTTTGTTATCCACGTCGGCACCAACGATGTTAGGGTGAAACAGTCAGAGGTCACCAAGCGCAACATAACTTCAGAGTGTAAATTAGCTAGAAAGATGTGTCGGCATCGAGTAATTGTCTCTGGCCCCCTCCCAGTTAGGGCGAGTGATGAGCTCTACACAGCAGAGTCTCACAACTCAATCCCTGGTTGAAAACTGTTGTTTTCGGCTCCTCCCAAAAGATAGAATTTGTAGATAATTGGCCCTCTTTCTGGGACTCACCCACAAACAGGACCAAGCCTGGCCTGCTGAGGAGTGATGGACTCCATCCTAGCTGGAGGGGTGCTACAGGACCAAGCCTGGCCTGCTGAGGAGTGATGGACTCCATCCTAGCTGGAGGGGTGCTACAGGACCAAGCCTGGCCTGCTGAGGAGTGATGGACTCCATCCTAGCATGGAGGGGTGCTACAGGACCAAGCCTGGCCTGCTGAGGAGTAAATGGACTCCATCCTAGCTGGAGGGGGTGTTACAGGACCAAGCCTGGCCTGCTGAGGAGTGATGGACTCCATCCTAGCTGGAGGGTGCTACAGGACCAAGCCTGGCTGCTGAGGAGTGATGGACTCCATCCTAGCTGGAGGGGGGCTCTCCATCTTATCTATCAACATAGACAGGGCTCTAACTCCTCTCAGCTCCCCAATGAGACAGGGTGCAGGCCAGGCAGCAGGCTGTTAGCCAGCCCAATGAGACAGGGTGCAGGCCAGGCAGCAGGCTGTTAGCCTCCCCAATGAGACAGGGTGCAGGCCAGGCAGCAGGCTGTTAGCCAGCCCAATGAGACAGGGTGCAGGCCAGGCAGCAGGCTGTTAGCCAGCCTGACAGCTTAGTGGAGTCTGCCACTAGCACAGTCAGGGTAGTCAGCTCAGCCAACCCCATTGAGACAGTGTCTGTGCCTCGATCTAGGTTGAGGCAAATTACAGCCTCCTCTTTGAATCTGTGTATTTCTTCATAGCTCAGCTGTCCTGAGTCTGCACCTAGGATCAATGGAGACACTCAAGTTTTTTTTATCCTATATCTCTTGACACATTCATGAAAATAGCCATGGCCTCTAAACATTCCAGCTGCATACTGGACCCTATTCCAACTAAACTACTGAAAGAACTACTTCCTGTGCTTGTCCCTCCTATGTTGAACATAATAAATGGCTCCCTATCCACTGGATGTGAACCAAACTCACTAAAACTGGCAGTAATAAAGTAACTAACCTGTCTCAGTTTATCAACCAGCTAATTATTATAATCAGGTGCGCTAGATTAGGGTTGGAGCGAAAACCTTCAGGACGGTGGCTCTCCAGGAACAGGGTTGGCCAGGCCTGTCCTCGACCTTAGTGCTGCTTTTGACACCATCGATCACCACATTCTTTTGGAGAGATTAGAAGCCCTAATTGGTCTAAAAGTTATTTCCTGGTTTAGATCTTATCTGTCGGAAAGATATCAGTTCGTCTCTGTGGATGGTTTGTCCTCTGACAAATCAATTGTACGTTTCGGTGTTCCTCAAGGTTCCGTTTTAGGACCACTATTGTTTTCACTATATATTCTACCTCTTGGTGATGTCATTCGGAAACATGTTAACTTTCACTGCTATGCGAACAACACACAGCTTTACATTTCAATGAAACATGGTGAAGCCCCAAAATTGCCTACCCTGGAAGCCTGTGTTTCAGACTTAAGGAAGTGGATGGCGGCATTTTAAAAACGTTTAAACTCTGACAAAACAGAGATGCTAGTTCTAGGTCCCAAGAAACAAATATATCTGCTGTTGGATCTGACAATTAATATTGATGGTTGTACAGTTGTCTCAAATAAAACTGAAGGACCTCGGCGTTACTCTGGACCATGATCTCCTCTTTTGACGAACATATTAAGAATTTTTCAAGGACAGCTTTCCCCCCCCCCCCCATCTTCGTAACATTGCTAACATCAAACTTTTTCTCCAAAAAAAAAGCTAACCCATGCTTCTGTCACTTCTAGATTAGATTACTGCAATGCTCTACTCTTCAGCTACCCGGATAAAACACTAAATAAACTTCAGTTAGTGCTAAACACGGCTGCAAGTATCTAGACTAGAACCAAAAAATTGTGATCAATAATTCTCTAGTGCTAGCCTCTCTACACTGGCTTCCTGTTAAGGCTAGGGCTGATTTCAAGGTTTTACAGCTAACCTACAAAGCATTACATGGGCTTGCTCCTACCTCTCTCTCCGATTTGGTCCTGCCGTACATACCTACACGTACGCTACGGTCACAAGACGCAGGCCTCCTTATTGTCCCTAGACTTTCTAAGCAAACAGCTGGAGGCAGGGCTTTCTCCTATAGAGCTCCATTTGTTTGGAATGTTTGTTTTTTTATCAATGTGAGAGACGCAGACTCGGTCTCGACCTTTATGTCTTTACTGAAGACTCCTATGATTGAGTGTAGTCTGGCCCAGGGGTGCCAAGATGAACGGAAAGGCACTGGAGCGACGAACCGCCCTTGCTGTCTCTGCCTGGCCGGCTCCCCTCTGCCTCTGACCCTGTTACGGGGGCTGAGTCACTGGCTTACTAGTGCTCTTCCATGCCGTCCCTAGAAGGGGTGCATCACTTGAGTGGGTTGAGTCACAGACGTGATCTTCCTGTCCGGTTTTGCGCCCCCACGGGATCGTGTGGTGGAGGAGATCTTCGTGGGCTGGTCAGTCCACCTGGTCGTGCTGCTGCTCCAGTTTCCACTCTTCTGCCTGCGGCTAGGGAACCCTGACCTGTTCACCGGACGTGCTACCTTGTCCCAGACCTGCTGTTTTCAACTCTCTCTCTCTACCGCACCTGCAATTTCAACCTCTAAATGGCCGGCTATGAAAAGCCAAGTGACATTTACTCCTGATGTACTGACCTGTTGCAACCTCTACAACCACTGTGATTATTATTTGACCCTGCTGGTCATCTATGAACGTTTGAACATCTTGAAGAACAATCTGCCTTAATGGCCATGTACTCTTTAATCTCCACCCGGCACAGCCAGAAGAGGACTGGCCACCCCTCAGAGCCTGATTCCTCTCCACCCAGTACAGCCAGAAGAGGACTGGTCACCCCTCAGAGCCTGGTTCCTCTCTAGGTTTCTTCCTAGGTTCCTGCCTTTCTAGGTAGTTTTTCATAGCCACCGTGCTTCTACATCTCCATTGCTTGATGTTTGGGGTTTTAGGCAGAGTTTCTGTA
The DNA here is from genome assembly GCA_902810595.1 of Coregonus sp. 'balchen'. NCBI lineage: Eukaryota > Metazoa > Chordata > Actinopteri > Salmoniformes > Salmonidae > Coregonus > Coregonus sp. 'balchen'. The sequence goes on from LR778277.1 coordinate 923,174, forward strand.
TAGCACTTTGTGACATCTGCTGATGTAAAAAGGTCTTTATAAATACATTTGATTGATTGATTGATTTCACATGACTAGGCAGGGGCCCAACCACTTGGGAGCCAGGCCGACCCACTGGGGAGCCAGGTCCAGCCAATCAGAATCAGTTTTTCCTCAATCAGAATATTTTGGTACCCTTCCCCAGATCTGTGCCTCAACACAATCCTGTCTCGGAGCTCTACGGACAATTCCTTCTACCTCATGGCTTGGTTTTTGCTCTGACATGCACTGTCAACTCTGGGACCTTATATAGACAGGTGTGTGCCTTTCCAAATCATGTCCAATCAATAGAATTTACCACAGGTGGACTCCAATCAAGTTGTAGAAACATCTCAAGGATGCTCAATTTCGAGTCTCATAGCAAAGAGTCTGAATACTTATGTAAATAAGGTATTTCTGTTGACTATTTGTAATAAATGTACAGACATTTCTAAAAACCTGTTTTTGCTTTGTCATTAAGGGGTATTGTGTGTAGAAAAACTATTTAATTCCATTTTAGAATAAGGCTGTAAGGTTTCAAAATGTGTAAAGGTCGAGGGGTCTGAATACTTTCCCAATGCACTGTATATTATACCATAATGTACAGAACAAGGTGTATATTACAGTGGGGGAAAAAAGTATTTAGTCAGCCACCAATTGTGCAAGTTCTCCCACTTAAAAATATGAGAGAGGCCTGTAATTTTCATCATAGGTACACGTCAACTATGACAGACAAATTGAGAAAAAAAAATCCAGAAAATCACATTGTAGGATTTTTAATGAATTTATTTGCAAATTATGGTGGAAAATAAGTATTTGGTCACCTACAAACAAGCAAGATTTCTGGCTCTCACAGACCTGTAACTTCTTCTTTAAGAGGCTCCTCTGTCCTCCACTCGTTACCTGTATTAATGGCACCTGTTTGAACTTGTTATCAGTATAAAAAGACACCTGTCCACAACCTCAAACAGTCACACTCCAAACTCCACTATGGCCAAGACCAAAGAGCTGTCAAAGGACACCAGAAACAAAATTGTAGACCTGCACCAGGCTGGGAAGACTGAATCTGCAATAGGTAAGCAGCTTGGTTTGAAGAAATCAACTGTGGGAGCAAATATTAGGAAATGGAAGACATACAAGACCACTGATAATCTCCCTCGATCTGGGGCTCCACTCAAGATCTCACCCCGTGGGGTCAAAATGATCACAAGAACGGTGAGCAAAAATCCCAGAAACCACACGGGGGGACATAGTGAATGACCTGCAGAGAGCTGGGACCAAAGTAACAAAGCCTACCATCAGTAACACACTACGCCGCCAGGGACTCAAATCCTGCAGTGCCAGACGTGTCCCCCTGCTTAAGCCAGTACATGTCCAGGCCCGTCTGAAGTTTGCTAGAGTGCATTTGGATGATCCAGAAGAGGATTGGGAGAATGTCATATGGTCAGATGAAACCAAAATAGAACTTTTTGGTAAAAACTCAACTCGTCGTGTTTGGAGGACAAAGAATACTGAGTTGCATCCAAAGAACACCATACCTACTGTGAAGCATAGGGGTGGAAACATCATGCTTTGGGGCTGTTTTTCTGCAAAGGGACCAGGACGACTGATCCGTGTAAAGGAAATAATGAATGGGGCCATGTATCGTGAGATCTTGAGTGAAAACCTCCTTCCATCAGCAAGGGCATTGAAGATGAAACGTGGCTGGGTCTTTCAGCATGACAATGATCCCAAACACACCGCCCGGGCAACGAAGGAGTGGCTTCGTAAGAAGCATTTCAAGGTCCTGGAGTGGCCTAGCCAGTCTCCAGATCTCAACCCCATAGAAAATCTTTGGAGGGAGTTGAAAGTCCATGTTGCCCAGCGACAGCCCCAAAACATCACTGCTCTAGAGGAGATCTGCATGGAGGAATGGGCCAAAATACCAGCAACAGTGTGTGAAAACCTTGTGAAGACTTACAGAAAACGTTTGACCTGTGTCATTGCCAACAAAGGGTATATAACAAAGTATTGAGAAACTTTTGTTATTGACCAAATATTTATTTTCCACCATTATTTGCAAATAAATTCATTAAAAATCCTACAATGTGATTTTCTGGATTTTTTTTTCTCATTTTGTCTGTCATAGTTGACGTGTACCTATGATAAAAATTACAGGCCTCTCTCATCTTTTTAAGTGGGAGAACTTGCACAATTGGTGTTTGACTAAATACTTTTTTTCCCCACTCTATACCGTAATGTACCAGAACAAGGTGTATATTATACCATAATGTACCAGAACAAGGAGTATATTATACCATAATGTACCAGAACAAGGTGTATATTATACCATAATGTACCAGAACAAGGTGTATATTATACCATAATGTCCCAGAACAAGGTGTATATTATACCATAATTGTACCAGAACAAGGTGTATATTATACCATAATGTTACCAGAACAAGGTGTATATATACCATAATGTACCAGAACAAGGTGTATATTATACCATAATGTACCAGAACAAGGTGTATATTATACCATAATGTACCAGAACAAGGTGTATATTATACCATAATGTACCAGAACAAGGTGTATATTATACCATAATGTACCAGAACAAGGTGTATATTATACCATAATGTACCAGAACAAGGTGTATATTATACCATAATGTACCAGAACAAGGTGTATATTATACCATAATGTACAGAACAAGGTGTATATTATACCATAATGTACCAGAACAGGTGTATATTATACCATAATGTACCAGAACAAGGTGTATATTATACCATAATGTACCAGAACAAGGTGTATATTATACCATAATGTACCAGAACATAGGTGTATATTATACATAATGTACCAGAACAAGGGTATATTATACCATAATGTACCAGAACAGGTGTATATTTATACCCATAATGTACCAGAACAGGTGTATATTATACCATAATGTACCAGAACAAGGGGTATTATTATACCATAATGTACCAGAACCAAGGTGATTTTCTACCATAATGTACTGAACAAGGTGTTATATTATACCATAATGTACCAGAACAAGGTGTATATTATACCATAATGTACCAGAACAAGGTGTATATTATACCATAATGTACCAGAACAAGGTGTATATTATACCATAATGTACCAGAACAAGGTGTATATTATACCATAATGTACAGAACAAGGTGTATATTATACCATAATGTACCAGAACAAGGTGTACCATAATACACAACACTGCTCTCTGGAAGAATTAGAAACGTGTTAGATTATACAGACCCCTCTGGGATACCACCAACGATGACCCAGGACTCACAGGGCATAACGGCCTGAGAGGGGTGGACTTAAAGGACTATATATGATTAACATACAGGGTTGAACATACTATTGGGTCAAATACAGTAGAAACGGTCAGCTTTTTATTCCACAGCTTTAGGTTGTCAGGAGAAACCTGGACCATGTATCTTCCATTCCTCTTCAGAGCAGATCGTTTAAATAGACACTTTCTCCAATTTATCCCCGCAAGTGCAGTTTGTTAAGGCAAACTAATGGAGAATACTTCATGTATAAATAATATCCAACAGAGTTGGTGAAATTACAAAAATAGAATTTCCATTTAAACCGACTGAATTCCTTCTTCAATTCCATCTAGCCCTCTTCTCTCTCCACTAACCCCATGTCCCTCCTATCAGGGAAGTCCCTCTCTGACATCAATCACTATAAAACAACAGGTTTGTTGATTCCCTGCCTCTTTTCTGTTTTAGCAACGTTAAACAACCTGTGTGTGTGTGTCTTCCTAACAGAACTCCACCTGCACAATAACACCATTTATCTCTGTCAACAGCTACTCCCTCTCTCTCCTCTCCAGGCGGAAATGTTTAAACATTCTTCTAAAATTCTATGACGTATTCCTCCATTCCCCCTGTCTGTTGTTCCCTGTCTGATGTTCACTGAAGGTAGAGACTTTTCTCTGTCTCTTCTGAAGCAATGTTAATTACATTTCTGAACAGATGCCTTTGTTTCAGCTGCACTCTCTCTAGTCTCCCTCTCTCTAGTCTCCCCTGCCTCCCTCTCTCTAGTCTCCCCCTGCCTCCCTCTCTCTAGTCTCCCCCTGCCTCCCTCTCTCTAGTCTCCCTCTCTCTAGCCTCCCCCTGCCTCCCTCCTCTAGTCTCCTCTCTCTAGTTCCCCTGCCTCCCTTCTCTGTCTCCCCCCGGGCTCCTTCTTAGTCTCCCCTGCCTCCCTCCTCGCTCCCCCCTGCCTCCCCCTTTAGTCCCCCCTTTCTCTCTAGTTCCCCTGCCTCCCCTCTCTCTGTCTCCCCCTGCCCCCCTCTCTTTTTCCCCCGCCCCCATCTTTAGTCCCCTGCCTCCCCTCTCAGTCTCCCCCTGCCCCCTTTTTACCCCTTTTAAAGCCCCCCCTGCCTCCCTCTCTCTAGCTCCCTCTTCTAGTCCCCCCCTGCTCCCCTCTTGTTCCCCCTCCCTCCCTCTCCTAGTCCCCCTGCCTCCCTCCTCTAGTCTCCCCCTGCCCCCACTCTTAGCCCCCTCCCTCCCTTTTCTATAGTCCCCCCCTGCCTCCCTTCTCTAGCCCCTCCTAGTCTCCCTCCCCCCCTCCTCTATCCCCCCCTCCTCCTCTCTTAGTCCCCCTGCCTCCTTTCTAGTTCCCCTGCCTATCTCCTGGGCTCCCTCCCCCCTTTTGTTCCCCTGCCTCCCCTCTCTAGTCTCCCTATTCCCCCTTTATTTCCCCCCATTCTCCTTCCTCTTAGTCTCCCTCCTATTTTGGGTTCCCCCCCTCTCTCCAGTTCCTTCTCTAGTCCCCCTCCCTCCCTCTTCTAGTCCCCCTCTCTTAGTCCCCCCCTGCCCCCTTCTCTGCTCCCTCTTAGTCCCCCCTGTCCCCTCTTAGTTCCCTTTAGTTCCCTGTCCCTTCTCACTCCCCCTGTCCCCTAGTTTTTTAGTCTCCCCTGCTCCTCCTCTGTTCCCCTGCCCCCTCTCTCTAGTCCCCCTCTTTAGTCTCCCCGCCTCCCTCTCTCTATTTCCCCCCCGTCCCCTTAGTTTTCCCCCCCCTTCTCGTCCCCCCACCTCTTTTATTTCCCCCCTCTTTAGTTCCCCTGTCTCCATCTTCTAGTCCCCCCTCCCTTCCCTTTTCTAGTCCCCCCCTTTTCCCCCTTTTTCCCCCTCTTTATTTCCCCCCTGCCCCTTTTTTCCCCCCCCAGTTTTTCCCTTTTCCCCCCTTCTTTTTCTTTTCCCCCCCTGCCCCCCTCTTTTAGTCTCCCCCTCCCCCCCCTCTTCTAGTCTCCCCCTTTCCAACCCCCACCCCTTCTTAGTTCCCCCTGCCTCCCCTTTTAGTCTCCCCTGCCCCCCCCAATTTCTCTTTTAGTTTTCCCCTGCCCCCCTCCTTGTTCCCCCCCTCCCTTCTAGTCCCCCCCGCCTCCCTCTCTCAGTCTCCCCTGCCTCCCTCTCTTGTTTTTTCCCCCCCCTTTTTGCTCCCCCCCCCTTTTTCGCTCCCCCCCCCCTCCCTAGTCCCCCGCCTCCCTCTTTTTAGTCCCCCCCTGCCCCCCTCCCAGTCCTCTCTCTAGTTTCCCCCTCCCCCCCTCCCCTGTTCCCTCTTTAGTTCCCCGCCCCCATTCTTAGCCTCTCCCTGCTCCCTCTCTAGTTCCCCGCCCCCCTTTTAGCCCCCCTCTTCTAGCCCCCTGTTCCCTCTCTGGGCTCCCCCTCCCTCCCTCTTCTAGTCTCCCTCGCCCCCATTTTAGTCTCCCCCCCCTCCCTCCTCTAGCCTCCTGCCCCCCCTTCTCATTTCCCCTCTCTTAGTCCCCCCCTGCCTCCCTCTCTCTAGTCTCCCCCTGCCTCCCCTCTTAGTTCCCCCTCCCCCCCTCCCCCTGGTCCCTTCTTTTAGTTCCCCTGCTCCTTCTTAGCTCCCCGCCCCATCCTCTAGCCTCCCGCTCCTCTTCTAGTCTCCCCCCTTTCCCTCTTCTAGTCTCCCCTCTTAGTCTCCCCGTCTCCTCTCTTACCCTTCCCGCCTCCCTCTCCCTGGGCCCCCTTAGTTCCCCGCCCCCTCTCTTGTCCCCCTCTCTCTAGTCTCCCCCTGCCCCTCTTCTAGTCCCCCTCTTTAGTCTCCCCCTGCCCCCCCCCCCAAGCCCCCCTCCTTAGTCTCCCCTCCCCCCCTCTCTTGCCCCCCCTGCCCCCTCTTTAGTCCCCCTGCCCCATCCTTAGTTCCCCCTCCCTCCTCTCTTAGTCCCCCGCCCCCTCTCTCTATTTCCCCCCGCCCTCTTTTAGTCTCCCCCTGCCTCCCTTCTTAGTCCCCCCCTGCCTCCCCTCTGTCTCCCCCTGCCCCCATCTCTAGCCCCCCCTGCCTCCATCTTCTGGGCCCCCCTCCTCCCTCTCTTTCTCCCGGTCTCCATTCTTAGCCCCCCCTCCCTCCCTCTCTCTATTTCCCCCCCCGTCCCCCTCTCTATTCCCCCTCTCCCCTCCCCCTCCCTCCCCCCCTCTCTCTGCCCCCCCCGCCCCCCCTGCCCCCCCTCCCTCTCAGTCCCCCCCTCCCTCCTCCCTTCTCTAGTCTCCCCGCCTCCCCCCCTCCTTAGTCTCCCCCGCCCCCCTCTCTAGTCCCCTCCCTCCCTCTCTTAGCCCCCCCCTACCCCTTCTTAGTCCCCCCCGCCTCCCCCCTCTTAGTCTCCCGCCTCCCCCTCCCCTTCTGTCCCCCTGCCTCCCTCTCTTAGTTCCCCTGCCCCCATCTTTAGTCCCCCCCGCCTCCCAAAAGAGAGTAGAAATTGTCTTTCAAATACACTGCGTAGCGTATGCCAACTTAATGTCATGAGAATCCATAATAAACAGTTGTATTTGTTATGTTGCCCTTGTGAATTATTGTTGTGTTCCTTTTGCCTCACCTTACACAGTGCATTCGGAAAGTATTCTGACCCTTTGACTTTTTCCACATTTTGTTACGTTACAGCCTTTTTCTAAAAAGGATTAAACTAGTTATTTTCCTCATCAATCTACACACAATACCCCATAATGACAAAGCAAAACGGGTTTTGAGAAATGTAAAATACAGAAATACCTTATTTACATAAGTATTGAAACCCTTTGCTATGAGACTCAAAATTGAGCTCAGGTGCATCCTGTTTCCATTGATCATCCTTGAGATGTTTCTACAACTTAATTGGAGTCCACCTGTGTTAAATTCTATTGATTGGACATGATTTGGAAAGGCACACAGCTGTCTATGTAAGGTCCCACAGTTGACAGTGCATGTCAGAGCAAAAACCAAGCCATGGGGTCGAAGGAATTGTCTGTAGAGCTCCGAGACAGGATTGTGTCAATGCACAGATCTGGCGAAGGGTTCCAAAACATTTCTGCAGCATTGAAGGTCGTGGTCCTCTGTAGCTCAGCTGGTAGAGCACGGCGCTTGTAACGCCAAGGTAGTGGGTTCGATCCCCGGGACCACCCATACACAAAAATGTATGCACGCATGACTGTAAGTCGCTTTGGATAAAAGCGTCTGCTAAATGGCATATTATTTTTTATTTTTAAGGTCCCCAAGAACACAGTGGCCTCCATCATTCTTAAATGGAAGAAGTTTGGAACCACCAAGACTCTTCCTAGAGCTGGCCGCCCGGCCAATCTGAGCAATCGAGGGAGAAGGGCCTTGGTCAGGGAGGTGACCAAGAACCCGATGGTCACTCTGACAGAGCTCCAGAGTTCCTCTGTGGAGATGGGACAACCTTCCAGAAGGACAACCATCTCTGCAGCACTCCACTGTACTCTACATCCTACAGGTAGCCTAGTATGAGTCTCAGACAGGGCTGTTGTGGTGACCGTATTTCCGCCACACCGGCGGTAATGAGTCATGGAGGCAGTCAAATTCCACTTGACCGTTTAGTCACGGTAATTAGGCTTCTCCAAGCTCGGATGCTGCTGATGGTCATTAGTAGCCTACCAAACTTGCTAACTGCCTGGTACTCAGCACTCTACTGTCCCTCTAATCACTCTAACATCAATGCAAATCTAATCGAAAATCTAATCAAACACTTCATGAGAGCTAATGAGCTCATGTTGCGCAACATTTCTATAGGCTATGCAATTGCGTGAGAAAACAGTGTGATGGCCTCTACTAAAAGAGGAGGATCCATCAGCTTTCTATAGGCTAGGCCTACTATATTTATTTCTCAAAATCCCAATATTAAGCACATTCTTATCTTTCAAAAGGATATAGAGGGCTAGGTCTGGGAGTCCATAGCCGTCATGGTACCCTTTGGGGGTCCATAGTCGTCCTAGGGGGTCCTGGTGAGGTCATAGGCATCAAAGGGATCCCCGGTGAGGTCCTAGGGGCAGTCATAGGTATTGGTGAGGGGCCTAGTCCCGTATAGGTACCCGGTAGGCCATAGTCCAGTCATAGGTACCCCGGTGAGGTCCTAGTCCAGTCATAGGTACCCTGGTAGGCCCAAGTGCAGTCAAAGGTCCCTGGTGGGTCCATAGGGAGTATAGGTACCTGGTGAGGGGGCCATAGTCCCGCATAGGTACCCCCGGTGAGGGCCCTAAATCCAGTATAGGTACCTGGGAGGTCCAATGCCAGTCATAGGTCCCTGGTGAGGCCCCCCTAGTGAGTCATAGGTACCCCGGTGAGGTCCATAGGGCGTTAGGTCCTGTGAGGCCCTAGGGGAGTAAAAGGGACCCTGGTGAGGGGCCCCCTGTGCAGTCATAGGGGCCGGTGGGGCCAAGGGGAGTCATAGGTCCCTGGTGAGGTCCCTAGGGCAGTAAGGTACCCCGGGGGGTCCATAGTCCCGTCATAGGTAAACCTGGGAGGCCCTGGGAAACATGGTACCCCGGGGGTCCCTAGGGGTTAAAGGGACCTGGGGAGGCCATAGTCCCGTCATAGGTCCCTGGTGGGCCTGTCCAGTATAGGTCCCCGGTGAGGCCCCCTAGTCCGGTCATAGGTACCCTGGTGAGGTCCATAGTGCTGTCATAGGTACCCTGGTGAGGCCCCATAGGCAGTCATAGGTACCCTGGGGAGGGCCCTGGGCAGTCATAGGGACCTGACTAGCCCCCTAGTCGAGTTCTCTTGTACCACACGGAAAAAGGTACCGGAGCACCAGTCTGGTCCAAAAGGTCCTTAAAAAGCTTCTACCCCCAAGCAAAAAGACTCCTGAAAGCTAATAGGGCTACCCAGATATTTTCATTTTGGCCCCCCCTTTTAACTGCGCTCCCTGTTTAATCTATGCATGGACTTTAATAACCTTTCCTACAGTACCTATTACCTCAATTATTCCCACTAAACCCGGGCCCCTGCACATTTTATCTGTACCCGGGACCCCCCTTTTTTAAACCTCGCTACCGTTATTTTTACTGTTTTTTATGTTTTTTACTGTTTTTTTATTAACTTTTTTCTTAAAATGCATTGTGGTTGGGTTGTCAGTAAAACATTTCACTGTGGGCCCCCACCTGTTGTTTTTGGGCCATGTGACAAAATGAGTTTTATTTGACTTGTCCCACTAAGACCCCCTACACCCTTCCCTTTTGCAGGACCCTTGGGGAACCTACCCCCCCCTTCTGCAGGTCCCTGGGGTTAACCCACCCTTCCTTCGCGGGCCCCCGTGGGTTAACCCCCACCCCCTTCCCTTCCCTTTGCGGACCTGGGGGTTAAAACCTACCCTTCCCCCTTCAGGGGCCCGTGGGTTTACCCTTGGGGGTTAACCTACCCCCTTCCCCCTTTCCCCCCGAGGACCCTGTGGGTTTTAACCTACCCTTCCCCTTTTTGCAGGTCCGGGGTTAACCTACCCCCCAATGCAGGTCCCCGTGGGTTAACCCCACCCCTTCCCCCCCCTTTGCAGGACCCTGGGGTTAACCCTACCCCTTTCCCCTTTTTAGGGGCCCCGGGTTAAAACCCCCCCCCTTCCCTTCTGAGGTCCCTGTGGGTTTAACCCCCACCCCCCCCTTCTAAGGAACTGTGGTTAACCTACCCCTCCTTCCTTTGCAGGGCCCCTTGGGGTTAAACCCCACCCTTCCCTCTGCAGGCCCCGTGGGTTTAACCCACCCCTTCCCCTTTTGGGGTCCTGTGGGTTTTAACCCACCCCTTCCCTTTGCGGGCCCGTGGGTTAACCACCCCCTTTCCCCCTTTTCAGGGCCTGGGGTTAACCCCACCCCTTTCCCCTTTTGCAGGTCCCCTGGGTTAACCCCCCCCTTCCTTTTGAGGGCCTGTGGGTTAAAACCCCCCCCCCCTTCCCTTCCCTTCTGCAGGACCCTGTGGGTTAACCCCACCTTCCTTTGAGGTCCCCGGGGTTACCTACCCCCCCCTTCTGAGGACCCCGTGGGTTTAAACCCTACCCCCTTCCCCCCCTTTGCAGGACCCTGTGGGTTAACCCTACCCCCCTTTCCTTGCAGGTCCCTGTGGGTTAACCCTCCCCTCCCTTTGGGGCCCCGTGGGGAACCTACCCCTTCCTTTTGGGGTCCCGGGGTTAAACCCACCCCTTTCCCCCTTTCAGGTCCGTGGGTTTTTAAACCCCCCCTTCCCTTTGCAGGTCCCTTTGGGGTTAAAACCCTACCCTTCTTTCTGCAGGTCCCTGGGGTTTAACCCTACCCTTCCCCTTGCCTGGGAAAAAGGAAATATGGTGTGGGTTCCCCCTTCCCTTTTTTAATCTGCAAGAAACCCTTTGTCAGCAAATGTTGTGAGGGTTTCGGACAAGGGTTAGGTTTTCATAAGGGTTAAGTTTTGGGGTTTGGTTTGTAATATTGTAAAAGGGGAAGAGCGGTGTGATATATGTAATAGTGGTAAGAGCTGGTCGTGTATATATTGTAATAGTGGTAAGAGCTGGTCGTGTATATATTGTAATAGTGGTAAGAGCTGGTCGTGTATATATTGTAATAGTGGTAAGAGCTGGTCGTGTATATATTGTAATAGTGGTAAGAGCGATCGGTATTTTGTAAAGGGGAGAGCTGGTTTTGTAAATTTTATAGTGGTAAGGTGGCGTTTTTAAAAATGTAATAGTGGAAAAGTGGGTTTTTTTAAAAGTAATAGTGGTAAGAGTGCGTGTTTTTTGTAATAGTGGGAAGAGGGCGGGGGTATTATTTTAATATGGTAAGAGCTGGTTTTGTATATAAAGTAATAGTGGTAAGAGCTGGGGTGTTAAATTTCAAAGTGGTAAAAGGGTCGTTTTAAAATTTTAAAAAGTGGTGAGAGGGTCTGATATAGTAATAGTGGGGAGAGTGGTCGTTTATAATTGTAATGTGGTAAAAAGTGGTGGTAATATTGTAATAGTGGGTTTTAAAAGTGGGGGTGTAAAATTGTAAAGTGGTAAGAGCTGGTCGTGAGGCCTGACATCTTCGTCGGCACCAGTAGCGTTGTTCGTTGAAATGTTGACAGTTATTGAACATCTACAAATCATCTACTTGGAACTATCCAAATAAAGTGTTTCCGATAGGAATACTCAACACTTTTCACCAAGAACATTAACGGCAGAGAGAGAGAAACTGATGATGATGACACCACAGATCTGAGGACAAGCGGCTAGGGGGAAGGGGATTGGCTGACAGGTCAGTGATGTCACAGTCTGAGGTCACACTCACCTTCACGTTTCCACCAATCAGGTCCGGCGGCTCCTCGTCCGTTTCCAAGGCAACGTTGATGGTGGCGAACGGCCGGCTAGCCATCTGCTGCATCTCACGGAGTAGTTGCTGTGAGGAAGAGGAGGAGGAGGAAGGTCAGTGTTGAGGAAGAACGAGAGGACAGTACATTTTGTCACACTCAAAAAACACATTGTGCATCCGAATTCCCTATATAGTGGATATATAGTATATATAGTGGACATATAGTATATATAGTGGATATATAGTATATATAGTGGACATATAGTATATATAGTGGACATATAGTATATATAGTGGATATATAGTATATATAGTGGAATATATATATAGTGGATATATAGTATATATAGTGGATATATAGTATATATGTGGATATAGTGGACATTATAGTGGGACATATAGTATATATAGGTGTATGATATATTATATATATATAATATAGATATATATATATATATATATATATATATAGATATATATATATATATATTATTATAGTGGACATATAGTATATATATATATATAGTATATATAGTGGACATATAGTATATATAGTGGACATATAGTATATATATATATAGTATATATAGTGGATATATAGTATATATATATATATAGTGGATATATAGTGGATATATAGTATATATATAGTGAATATATAGTATATATAGTGGATATATAGTATATATATAGTGCACTACATAGGGAATAGGGTGTCACTTGGGACTCAACCCCAGTAAGGCTTTAAATAGAACAGACATATTTCCAACATCTAGAAACCTGCACAAGACAGAAATACTCAGAATATTAATCATATTATTCCAGGTGGTTTCAAATAGAACCATCTGGAAGTGAGCCGTCTGTCTCACACACACCCCAGACCACCCTATACCACCCAGCCCCACACCACGCCCTACCCTACCCTACCCCACCCCACCCTACCCTACCCCACCCCAGAGATTTACCATAATGCTACTAGTAGTAGTAGTTTAAAGGAGAATTTTTAAAAAACAGCGTTGCAAATTAATGTTTAAACGTATAGTTCTATTTACTGTTATCGCATTAATTCAGTCAATTTATCGCGATATGGATTTTTGTATATGTCGCCCTTCTCTACACGCGCGTTGAATATTGAAATTCAAAAAGACGTTAATGCATCCTCAACTTGGCAACCAGACTTCCTGAGGTAACTGCAGCAGAACAGACCACTCCGGTACAGGCGTTATCCAGGGGTTGGTAACGACTCACCTCTCGTCGCCGTGACGCCCAGCAGCTCTGTTTGATCTTCCAGACGACTGCCGCCACCAGGAGGAGGGACAGGAAGCAGCTGGGAGGAGACAGGAAGAGGAGGAGTTAGAGACAGGAAGAAGAGTTAGACAGGAAGCAGCTGGGAGAAGACAGGAAGCGGAGGAGTTCGAGATAGGCGTCTTTACTGGTCTCTCTTTCCTCTCCTTCCCCCTCTGGGAAAGACCGGGGTCAGGGGTCAAGGGTCAGCCACAGGTGATTTTATTTGGACCCCGAAAGTTTTTGCAAAAAAAAACAAAAAAAAACAAAAAAAGACTACACTCATTGAATTCATCTAAAAATGAGTTTTATTTAAGATTTCTGTTCACCATGTAGTCCCACGAATAAAAAAAATAGACATAGTGTCTTCTGAAAGTATTCATACCCCTTGACTTATTCCACATTTTGTTGTTACAGCCTGAATTCAACATGGATTCAATATAACTATTTTGTCACCCATCTACCATACCCCATAACGACGAAGTGAAAACCTGTTTTTAGAAAGTTTAGCAAATGTATTGAAAATGAAATACAGAAATATCTCATTTAAATAAGAATTCACACCCAAGTCAATACTTTGATGAAGCAACTTTGGCAGCGATTGCAGCTGTGAGTCTTTCTGGGTGAGTCTCTAAGAGCTTTCCACACCTGGATTGTGCAACATTTGCCCTTTATTATTTTCACAACTCTTCAAGCTCTGTCAAATTGGTTGTTGATCATTGCTAGACAACCACTTTCAGGTCTTGCCATAGATTTTCAAGTAGATTTCAGTCAAAACTAACTCGGCCACAAAGGAACATTCACTGTCTTCTTGGTGAGCAACTCCAGTGTAGATTTGGCCTTGTGTTTTAGGTTATTGTCCTGTGAAAGGTGAATTCATCTCCCAGTGTCTGGTGGAAAGCAGACTGAACCAGGTTTTCCTCTAGGATTTTGCCTGTGCTTAGCTCCATTCCGTTTATTTTTTATCCTGAAAAACTCCCCAGTCCTTAACGATTACAAGCATACCCATAACATGATGCAGACACCACTATGCTTTAAAATATGGAGAGCGGTACTCAGTAATGTGTTGTATTGGATTTGCAGCAAACATAACACTTTTTTTGTGCCTTGTTGTAAACAGGATGCATGTTTTGGAATATTTTTATTCTGTACAGGCTTCCTTCTTTTCACTCTGTCATTTAGGTTAGTATTGTGGAGTAACTACAATGTTGTTGATCCATCCTCAGTTTTCTCCTATCACAGCCATTAAACTCTGTAACTGTTTTAAAGTCACCATTCGCCTCATGGTGAAATCCCTGAGCTGTTTCCTTCCTCTCCAGCAACTGAGTTAGGAAGGACGCCTGTATCTTTGTAGTGACTGGGTGTATTGATACACCATCCAAAGTGTCATTAATAACTTCACCATGCTCAAAGGGATATTCGGTGTCTACTTTAGTGTCTACTTTTTACCCCATCTACCAATCGGGCCCTTCTTTGTGAGGCATTGGAAAACCTCCCTGGTCTTTGTGCTTGAAACTGTGTTAGAAATTCACTGCTTGACTGAGGGACCTTACAGATAATTGTATGTGTGGGGTACAGAGATGTGGTAGTCATTCAAAAATACATGCAACTTCTTATGTTACTTGTCAAGCAAACTCCTTTCAGCTTTAGATATTTTATTAATTCGTTTAAAAAAATTGAAACTCATAATTCCACTTTGAGATTATGGGGTATTGAAAATGTATGCACTAAAATGAGTAATTGTAAAAATGTACTGTGTGTAGGCCAGTCCACTATTTATTCAATTTAAAATTCAGACTAACACTTTCTGGAGGCACTGTATGTGATCGTGTCTCAACGTAATCAAGGTATGAAATTATTGTTATATTCATATACAATCTCTTTTGGGCTCAGTTGTGGTCAATTTGCAGTGTACAAATTATTATAATTATGTTCCGGCCCCCCTACCATCCACCATCAGCCCTTGGCTGAATCTATTTGCCTTCCCCTGCCCTCAGAGAACATAATCTCCCCTCTCACATCACCTTTACCCATCCAACCCCACTTACTACAGGTGAGGAAGAGGAGAGGGGGAGAGAAGAGGAAGAGACGAGGGGGAGAGAAGGAGAGAGAAGAGGGAGTGAGAAGAGGGAGAGAGAAGAGGGAGAGAGAAGAGGGAGAGGAAGCGGAGAGAGAGAAGAGGAGAGAGAAGAGGGAGGAGAGAAGAGGTAGAGGAGAGGAGAGAGGGAGAGAAGAGGGAGAGAAGGAGGGAGGAGAGAGAGTGAGAGAGAAGAGGGAGAGAGAGAAGAGGGGGAGAGAAGAAGAGAGGAAGAGGAGACGGGGGAGAGAAGAGGGAGAGGGGGAGGGAGAGGGGAGAGGAGAGGGGAGAGAGAAGAGGGAGAGAGAGAGGAGAGGGAGGGAGAAAAACGGGGAGAGAAGAGGAGATGGGGAGAGAGAGGGAGAGGAGACGGGGGAGAGAGAGAGAGAGGGGAGAGGAGAGGGGGGGAGAGAAGGGAGAGGGGATGGGAGAAGAGGGGGAGAGAGACAGGGGGAGAGAAGAGAGGAGATGGGGAGAGGAGAGGGGGAGAGACAAGACGGGGGAGAGAAGAGGAGATGGGGGAGAGAAGAGGGAGAGAGAGAGGGGGAGAGACGAGAAGAGGGGAGAGGGAAAGGGGAGAGAAGAGGGAGAGGAAGAAGGGAGAGAAGAGGGGAGGAGACGGGGGAGAGGAGAGGAGGGAGAAGAGGAGAGAAGAGGGAGAGAGAAGAGGGAGGAGAGAGAAGGGGGGAGAGAGAAGAGGGAGAGGAGACGGGGAGAGAGGAGGGAGAGAAGAGGGAGAGAAGAGGAGATGGGGAGAGGGAAGAGGGAGAGGAGAGGGGAGAGAAGAGGGGAGAGGAGACGGGAGAGAGAGAAGAGGGAGAGGGAGACGGGAGAGAGAGGGAGAAGGAGGGAGAGAGAGGGAGAGGGAGGAACGGGGAGAGAGAGAGGAAGAGAGAGAAGGGGGAGAAAGAGGGAGAGAGAGGGGAGGAGAGGGGAGAGAGGGGAGGAGGGAGAGAAGAGGGGAGAAGAGGGGAAGGAGAGGAGGGGAGAGAAGGGGAGAGAAAAGGGAGAGGAGAGGGAGAGGGAGAAGAGGAGAGGAGAGAAGGGGGGAGAAGGGGGAGAGGAGGGGATGAGAGAAGAGGGAGAGGAGAGGGGGGAGGGAAAAAGGGGGAGAGAAGAGGAGAGGGGGAGAGAAGAGGGAGGAGAAGGACGGGGAGAGAAGGGGCAGAGAGAAGAGGGAGAGAAGAGGGGAGTGGAGAGAAGAGGGGAGGAGGAGAGGGGGGGGAGGAGAAGGGGAGAGGAGAGGGGGAGAGAAGAGGGAAGAGGGAGAGGAAGGGAGAGAAGAGGGAGAGGGAGAGGAGGGAGAGGGGCGGGGAGGAAGAGGGAGAGAAGAGGAGAGGAGAGGAGAGGGGGATGAGAAGAGGAGAGAAGAGGGAGAGGAGAGGGGGAGAGAAGAGGGAGAGGAGAGGGAGAGAAGAGGGAGAGGAGAGGAGAAAAAGAGGGGAGAGGGGGAGAGGAGAGGGGGAGAGAGGAGGGAGAGGGAGAGAGAGGGAGAGAGAGGAGATGGGGAGAGAAGAGGGAGAGAGAGGAGGAGAGATGGGGAGAGAAGAGGGAGAGGAGAGGAGATGGGGAGAGGAGAGGGAGAGAAGAGGAGATGGGGAGAGAAGAGGGAGAGAGGAGGGAGATGGGGAGAGAAGAGGGAGAGAAGAGGAGATGGGGAGAGAAGAGGGAGAGAAGAGGAGATGGGGAGAGAAGAGGGAGAGAAGAGGAGATGGGGAGAGAAGAGGGGAGAGGAGACGGGGAGAGAAGAGGGACACCAGTGTCTACATATGTGAAAACAGCATGTTCCTATGAACAGTGGTTAAAAAAATGAAATGCTTCTCTGTGACATCACAGAAACTAGTATTGACAGAAACTCGCTGCAGGTTTTGACAGTAGAAAGGCCTCTTTAGTGTCCTAAGTTTTCATAACTGTGACCTTAATTGCCTCCCGTCTGTAAGCTGTTAGTGTCTTAACGACCGTTCCACAGGTGCATGTTCATTAATTGTTTATGGTTCATTGAACAAGCATTGGAAACAGTGTTTAAACCCTTTACAATTAAGATCTGTGAAGTTATTTGGATTTTTACAAATTATCTTTGAAAGACAGGGTCCTGAAAAAGGGACGTTTCTTTTTTTGCTGAGTTTATATAGACACCGTATTGTGCTGGAGATAATGAGGTTTAAAAAGTGGTGGAATTGCCCTTTAAGGCTCGATTCTGTCGACATAGGCTACTTGTTCACATGGTCGTGATGAAAGGCCAGCGACATAGGCTACTCGTTCACATGGTCGTGATGAAAGGCCAGCGACATAGGCTACTCGTTCACATGGTCGTGATGAAAGGCCAGCGACATAGGCTACTCGTTCACATGGTCGTGATGAAAGGCCAGCGACATAGGCTACTCGTTCACATGGTCGTGATGAAAGGCCAGCGACATAGGCTACTCGTTCACATGGTCGTGATGAAAGGCCCAGCGACATAGGCTACTCGTTCACATGGTCGTGATGAAAGGCCAGCGACATAGGCTACTCGTTCACCATGGTCGTGATGAAAGGCCAGCGACATAGGCTACTCGTTCACATGGTCGTGATGAAAGGCCAGTGACATAGGCTACTCGTTCACATGGTCGTGATGAAAGGCCAGCGACATAGGCTACTCGTTCACATGGTCGTGATGAAAGGCCAGTGCCTGTTGAGCACTGCACATCACCACCTTGCAATCTGGCAGAATTTGAAACCATAAATTGTTTGAAACCTGGACGTTTTACTTCATATTAATGATAAATGTCTTACCTGCTTCAAAGTAGGGAAGAAAATACGACCATAGAAACATTGAGGGAATTACTTCATAAACACTTCCTCATATGCCATTGAAACCCGCATTTCTCTTCTGCTCTCTTGGGTTTCCAAATCAACTTTTCTTTCAGCAGCCAAAGGCCCATTCCTAGTCATATTAGCAACCCGTGCTAGTTGTTGCATCTTTAGATCTCCCCTCTTTCTAATTGTTTAACAGATAGTTATTTCCATCTCTGTCATGAAACCGCTGGCATGTGTGGTGCGCATTAGAACAGTGTTTTCCCACTACTTGCATTTTGGAACATTTGTGCGTACTGCCGTGCGCGTCGCTGCGCTAATAATGGGAAGAAATAATAGTTTATCAACATTTTAAGCTAAACGTTCTGATCTGTTCCATCACTCTCGTTGTGTTTATAGTCTATGCTGCAGCAAATGTACCTGTCACAGGAAAAAAACATACCAGCTGATGAGATGATACATCCATACTGAGATGATATTTTTCCCCACATGGGACCAAAGATATGCTTTGGGGACACCCCCGCGCTCTGTGGTGATTTGCTAGTGTCATACGAGGTTGAACCAACAAGACCGGACGAGACCTGAGAGAATTTCAACCAACACACTGCCGGCAACCTCCGAACTGAATTCACATATAAGCATAGGTACTTAACTCTTCTGAGTCGGCCAGGTATAAATTGACCTTAAGACACAATTAAACACTGTCTCTCTAGCACACGTGTGACTTCCAGGCACCACACACCCTCTATATTGCTGGTGTTGGTCTGTTCCGAGATCGATAACACATTACAGCACTCTACCAACAACCCCCACACCATGATGTTCCTGTTTCCTGTTTACCCTCAGGTAGGCCACCCAGAGTTTGGCTATCCATCACCATGGCTACACACAGAGTGGTGTTAGGCTGTAGGTATCCATAGTAACAGAGAGAGGAAGAGGAGGAGGATGAAGAGGAGGAGGAGGATGAAGAGGAGGAGGATGAGGAGAAGAGGATGATGAACAGGAGGAAGAAGAGGAGGCGCTCACCTGAAGAATGTGACGAAGAACTGCACCAGATCCATGAAGTTACTGTGCTGAGAGAAGGCAATCTGAGGAGAGAGAAACAGACAGGTTAACAGACAGGTTAACAGACAGAAAGGTAATCTGAGGAGAGGAGAGACAAGTAAACAGATAGACATGTTAACAGACAGGTTAACAGACAGAGAGAAAGACAGACATACAGGTTAACAGAGATGGGTTAACAGACATACAGGTTAACAGAGATGGGTTAACAGACATACAGGTTAACAGACATACAGGTTAACAGACAGAGAGAAAGACAGACATACAGGTTAACAGAGATGGGTTAACAGACATACAGGTTAACAGAGTGAGGTTAACAGACATACAGGTTAACAGACAGAGAAAAAGACAGACATACAGGTTAACAGAGATGGGTTAACAGACATACAGGTTAACATAGATGGGTTAACAGACATACAGGTTAACAGAGATGGGTTAACAGACATACAGGTTAACGGAGATGGGTTAACAGACATACAGGTTAACAGAGATGGGTTAACAGACATACAGGTTAACAGAGATGGGTTAACAGACAGACAGGTTAACAGAGATGGGTTAACAGACAGACAGGTTAACAGAGATGGGTTAACAGACAGACAGACAGGTTAACAGAGATGGGTTAACAGACAGACATACAGGTTAACAGAGATGGGTTAACAGACATACAGGTTAACAGAGATGGGTTAACAGACAGACATACAGGTTAACAAAGATGGGTTAACAGACATACAGGTTTACAGAGATGGGTCAACAGACAGACATACAGGTTAACAGAGATGGGTCAACAGACAGACATACAGGTTAACAGACAGACAGGTATTACTCTGCCATTTTAAAAGTCATGTCCCCCTCCGTCCTTGACTCCTCCTAAATAAGTCTATATAACACCCTGTCAGTGTTAGAATCTTAATATCACAAACAGAACTAGAGTTATAACCAGTTTTAGTCTTCGGTTTTCCCCCGTTGCCCCTCATTTTCCCGACAGTAGGTGCCGTGCCCAGTTGATAATCACTCTAACTATACCGAAACTAATTTCACACATATAACAGATGACATAAATTAAGTAAAGTATGATGGGGGCGGTAGGGTGAGTTGATGAGCGAAGCGAACGATGCATAATTATGTCATAACCAATTGTGAATGAAGAACAGTGCGGGCCATTCTACTGTATTGATCTATTCTAATTATAATCTCAAAATGGTCACTACATCAATCCACTAAATCCAAGCAATGAATTGTGACATCTCTGATGATTATTCTTCTGATTCTGAGCCTCAGCCTACACATCCAAGGCCTAAGCGCAAAATAGCCAGAACGGTGACCGCTGTCACCACCAAATGAAACGGTGAGACAGGAGGGGACGGCACCGTTCAGATAGAACAAGCCGGTGACAATGATACGGGCTGATTTTCGCACAAATTGTCAGCATAGAGAACAGACCCTACACATCAAGCAAAAAAACTACATCAGCGGCCTCCCGAGTGGCGCAGCGGTCTAAGGCACTGCATCGCAGTGCTTGAGGCGTCACTACAGACCCGGGTTCGATCCCAGGCTGTGTCACAGCCGGCCGTGACCGGGAGACCCATGAGGCGGCGCACAATTGGCCCAGCGCAGTCCGGGTTAGGGGAGGGTTTGGCCGGCCGGGATTTCCTTGTCCCATTGCGTTCTAGCGACTCCTTGAGGCGGGCCGAGCGCCTGCAGCTGGACGGTGTTTCCTCCGACACGTTGGTGCAGCTCGCTTCCGGGTTAAGCGAGCAGTGTGTCAAGAAGCAGTTCGGCTTGGCAGGGTCGTGTTTCGGAGGACAGATGGCTCTCAGCCTTCTCCTCTCCCGAGTCCATAAGGGAGTTGCAGCGATGGGACAAGACTGCGTCATTTCTTGTGAATATGTAATAGCAGCCTGCGTTCTTCTGAGGTGGAACCTAAAGGACCGTTCCTGACAGGAATTACGTAAAAATAGGGCCCTTTGGTAGGGGCCTGTAATGATTCTGATGAAAATAAGCTTTTTGTCTTATCAAAGACACCCGTCTATGTTTAGGGGGGGTTATACCCTCGACTAACCAATTCTAAATGGCACTTAGCAGTTAGCTTAAGCGGAAAATAGACATGACGCAATTATTCCAAAATTGCAGCTCGCTGTTGGGACATATTTTCCTACTTCAATCAACCAGTCCATTTAGAATTTGTGATTAAACTGTTGTCGCTTGTTGATCCCATCAGTTAGATCCGTTTTTATACAGGAGCTAGTTAGGCCTTGTCAAAGAGGCGGGGCTTTAGGAGGGACTGAAAGATAGTGATGGACTCAGAGTCACAGATGGCTGGAGGGAGCATAGGGGCAACCCTGGAGAGGGAGCATAGGGGCAACCCTGGAGAGGGAGCATAGGGGCAACCCTGGAGAGGGAGCATAGGGGCAACCCTGGAGAGGGAGCATAGGGGCAACCCTGGAGAGGGAGCATAGGGGCAACCCTGGAGAGGGAGCATAGCAGCAACCCTGGAGAGGGAGCATAGGGGCAACCCTGGAGAGGGAGCATAGGGGCAACCCTGGAGAGGGAGCATAGGGGCAACCCTGGAGAGGGAGCATAGCAGCAACCCTGGAGAGGGAGCATAGGGGCAACCCTGGAGAGGGAGCATAGGGGCAACCCTGGAGAGGGAGCATAGGGGCAACCCTGGAGAGGGAGCATAGCAGCAACCCTGGAGAGGGAGCATAGGGGCAACCCTGGAGAGGGAGCATAGGGGCAACCCTGGAGAGGGAGCATAGGGGCAACCCTGGAGAGGGAGCATAGCAGCAACCCTGGAGAGGGAGCATAGCAGCAACCCTGGAGAGGGAGCATAGCAGCAACCCTGGAGAGGGAGCATAGCAGCAACCCTGGAGAGGGAGCATAGGGGCAACCCTGGAGAGGGAGCATAGGGGCAACCCTGGAGAGGGAGCATAGGGGCAACCCTGGAGAGGGAGCATAGCAGCAACCCTGGAGAGGGAGCATAGCAGCAACCCTGGAGAGGGAGCATAGGGGCAACCCTGGAGAGGGAGCATAGGGGCAACCCTGGAGAGGGAGCATAGCAGCAACCCTGGAGAGGGAGCATAGGGGCAACCCTGGAGAGGGAGCATAGCAGCAACCCTGGAGAGGGAGCATAGCAGCAACCCTGGAGAGGGAGCATAGCAGCAACCCTGGAGAGGGAGCATAGCAGCAACCCTGGAGAGGGAGCATAGGGGCAACCCTGGAGAGGGAGCATAGCAGCAACCCTGGAGAGGGAGCATAGCAGCAACCCTGGAGAGGGAGCATAGCAGCAACCCTGGAGAGGGAGCATAGCAGCAACCCTGGAGAGGGAGCATAGCAGCAACCCTGGAGAAGGCCCTGTCGCCGAAGCTCTGGGGGAGAAGAAGGTCTGAGAGGTAAA
Organism: Coregonus sp. 'balchen'; assembly: GCA_902810595.1. Classification (NCBI taxonomy): domain Eukaryota; kingdom Metazoa; phylum Chordata; class Actinopteri; order Salmoniformes; family Salmonidae; genus Coregonus; species Coregonus sp. 'balchen'. The sequence goes on from LR778277.1 coordinate 945,365, forward strand.
GGGGGGGGGGGGGGGGGTCAAAAAGAGGATATTGTATTCAATCGAGTCTGAGGTGTGGCCATTGAGGGAGATGAAAAGTGCTATAAAGAGCACAGATAAACATATGTAGCCTAAGAAACAAGGTTAATGAAATCAATAACTTTCTAGTAACAGATGACATTCATATTCTGACAATCTCTGAAATTCACTTAGATAATACCTTTGATGATACAGTGGTAGCAATACAAGGTTATAACATATACAGAAAATACAAAATGCCAATGGGGGCGGTGATGCGGTCTACATTCAGAGCCACATTCCAGTAAATGTGTGAAATATTGATAATGTTATTGTTATGTTATAATATTATTGTGTTCATTTGTTATTATTTTTTACCTTAGTTTATTTAGTAAATATTTTCTTAACTCTTTCTTGAACTGCATTGTTGGTTAAGGGCTTGTAAGTACGCATTTCACGGTAATGTCTACACCTGTTGTATTCGGCGCATGTGAAAAATACAATTTTATTTTATATCAACAGAGAAGTATATTATTTAAGCTTTCATCAAGCTGCCCACTCAAGAAAAAGCTTCAAACTGTAACTAGTGCCTGCAACCTGGTTCAGGTTATCAGTCAACCTACCAGGGTAGTTACAAACAGCACAGGAATGGAATCATCAACATGTATTGATCATATCTTTACTATATTCCATCCATAAATACGAATAAAATTGTTAAATTACGAGCCTACTTGGTTTAGCCATGGAAAAAGACAATGTATGGGCTGGACATGCCGGGAGATGAGTTTGGATTGGTCTGCCATGTAGCGCGCTTCTGTCTGTAACGTGAGCTGCTCAGGATGTGTTGACAGTCCTTTCTACCGCGCCGTTTTTGAACGATATAACGTTAGCCATCGAAAACTACAAAAGTTCTCAACAACATTGATGCCATGAATTTAGCAGGCGCTATCGACAGATCAGTAGGAAAAAGTGACAGGCTACTTTTTCCACACGCCACTGTCAGTGTGTACCAGAGTGACTTGACACAACGCTGGCCAAACAAGACGTAGCTACAAACAAAACTGAGTTAAATTGTTCCAGTCTGTCGTGTATACGGGCAAGAGTCTAGCTACATTTTCCAGATATAAGTTTCTAATTTAGTCAGAAAGTAGTTTTTATTGCAAGTTAAAGCATACTGTTATTTAGCTAGCAAACGTTAGCTTGCTGCTCGCTAGCTAACGTTACGTGTATGATCTGTGTAGTTATATTATTCGAATCAGAAGACCATTTGCATTGCTAGTTATAGCCTAATGTTAGCTAGTTAACATTGAACCTAGTTTGTTAGCTTTAGCTACCTGCAGATTCATACTACAGCTATGGCAATGTTTCTATGAGTTGGGGTTATGCCGGTTCATTGTTTAGCTAGCTAGCTACATGTCTAAACAATAGACTCCACTATGTTGGGATTCAGGTTCATTGTTTAGCTAGCTAGCTACATGTCTAAACAATAGACTCCACTATGTTGGGATTCTGGTTCATTGCTTAGCTAGCTAGCTACATGTCTAAACAATAGACTCCACTATGTTGGGATTCTGGTTCATTGTTTAGCTAGCTAGCTACATGTCTAAACAATAGACTCCACTATGTTGGGATTCTGGTTCATTGTTTAGCTAGCTAGCTACATGTCTAAACAATAGACTCCACTATGTTGGGATTCTGGTTCATTGTTTAGCTAGCTAGCTACATGTCTAAACAATAGACTCCAATATGTTGGGATTCTGGTTCATTGTTTAGCTAGCTAGCTACATGTCTAAACAATAGACTCCACTATGTTGGGATTCTGGTTCATTGTTTAGCTAGCTAGCTACATGTCTTAACAATAGACTCCACTATGTTGGGATTCTGGTTCATTGTTTAGCTAGCTAGCTACATGTCTAAACAATAGACTCCACTATGTTGGGATTCTGGTTCATTGTTTAGCTAGCTAGCTACATGTCTAAACAATAGACTCCACTATGTTGGGATTCTGGTTCATTGCTTAGCTAGCTAGCTACATGTCTTAACAAAATACTCCACTTCGGCCAGATTATTACATGACCCATCAAATTAGCAGGTGTGTCTGGGGGTGATTACTGACTTCGATTTTATTTCATGAACATGTGTACATGTCTAGACAATAGTGACCCATCCACTTATGAAAGACAAGCATTGTACACTGAACAAAAATAGAAAGGCAACATGTAAAGTATTGGTCCCATGTTTCATGAGCTGAAATAAAAAGACACCCGAAATTTTCCCATAAACACAAAAAGCATATTTCTCTCAAATTGTGTGCACACATTTGTTTAACATCCCTGTTATTGAGCATTCCTCCTTTGCCAAGATAATCCATCCACCTGACAGGTGTGGCATATCAAGAAGCTGATTAAACATGATCATTACACAGGTGCACCTTGTGCTGAGGACAATAAAACACCACTCTAAAATGTGCAGTTTTGTCACACAACAAAATGCCAAAGATGTCTCAAGTTTTGAGGGAGTGTGCAATTGGCATGCTGACTGCGGGAAGGTCCACCAGAGATGTTGCCAAAAAATTTAATGTTCATTTCTCTACCAAAAGCCACCTCAAATCTTTGAAATGTTTCATTTATATTTTTGTTCAGCATAATTTTGAATTCCGTAAAGTGACTGTGGATGATGTGAAAAAATAATGTTTGTCTATCAACAATGACAAGCCACCGGGGTCTGACAACTTGGATGGAAAATTACTGAGGATAATAGCGGACGATATTGCCACTCCTATTTGCCATATCTTCAATCTTGTGCCCTCAGACCTGGAGGGAAGCAAAAGTCATTCCGCTACCCAAGATTAGTAAAGCCCCCTTTACTGGCTCAAATAGCCGACCAATCAGCATGTTACCAACCCTTAGTAAACTATTGGAAAAAATTGTGTTTGACCAGATACAATGCTATTTTACAATAAATAAATGAACAACAGACTTTCAGCATGCTTATAGAGAAGGACATTCAACAAGCACGGCACATACAAAAATTACTGATGATTGGCTGAGAAAAATTGATGATAAAAAGATTGTGGGGGCTGTTTTGTTATACTTCAGTGCGGCTTTTGACATTATCAATCATAGTCTGCTGCTGGAAAAACGTATGTGTTATTGCTTTACACCCCCTGCTATAATGTGGATAAAGAGTTACCTGTCTAACAGAACACAGAGGGTGTTCTTTAATGGAAGCCTCTCCAACATAATCCAGGTAGAATCAGGAATTCCCCAGGGCAGCTGTTTTTCAATCTTTACTAACGACATGCCACTGGCTTCAGCTAAATCTTGTAATGAATAATGTGGAAATTGAACAAGTTGAGGAGACTAAACTGCTTGGAGTAACCCTGGATTGTAAACTGTTATGGTCAAAACATGTTGATGCAACAGTAGCTAAGATGGGGAGAGATCAACAAATTATTTGATGACAAATTATTTTTGGCCTTAATGCTATTAGCCCATTCAAACACATTTATTTATTTATTTTATTTCACCTTTATTTAACCAGGTAAGCCAGTTGAGAACAAGTTCTCATTTACAACTGCGACCTGGCCAAGATAAAGCAAAGCAGTGTGATAAAAACAACAACACAGAGTTACATATGGGGTAAAACAAAACATAAAGTCAAAAATACAACAGAAAATATATATACAGTGTGTGCAAATGTAGCAAGTTATGGAGGTAAGGCAATAAATAGGCTATAGTGCAAAATAATTACAATTAGTATTAACACTGGAATGCTAGATGTGCAGAAGATGATGTGCAAATAGAGATACTGGGGTGCAAAAGAGCAAAATAAATAAAAATATGGGGATGAGGTAGTTGGGTGGGTTAATTTCAGATGGGCTGTGTACAGGTGCAGTGATCGGTAAGGTGACAACTGATGCTTAAAGTTAGTGAGGGAGATAAGTGTCTCCAGCTTCAGAGATTTTTGCAATTTGTTCCAGTCATTGGCAGCAGAGAACTGGAAGGAATGGCGGCCAAAGGAGGTGTTGGCTTTGGGGATGACCAGTGAGATATACCTGCTGGAGCGCAGACTACGGGTAGGTGTTGCTATGGTGACCAATTAGCTAAAATAAGGCGGGGATTTGCCTAGCAGTGATTTATAGATGACCTGGAGCAAGTGGGTTTGGCGACGAATATGTAGTGAGGGCCAGCCAACAAGAGCGTATAGGTCACAGTGGTGGGTAGTGTATAGGGCTTTGGAGACAAAACGGATGGCACTGTGATAGACTACATCCAATTTGCTGAGTAGAGTGTTGGAGGCTATTTTGTAAATGACATCGCCGAAGTCAAGGATCGGTAGGATAGTCAGTTTTACGAGGGCATGTTTGGCAGCATGAGTGAAGGAGGCTTCGTTGCGAAATAGGAAGCCAATTCTAGATTTAACTTTGGATTGGAGATGCTTAATGTGAGTCTGGAAGGAGAGTTTACAGTCTAACCAGACACGTAGGTATTTGTAATTGTCCACATACTCTAGGTCAGACCCGTCGAGAGTAGTGATTCTAGTCGGGCAGGTGGGTGCAAGCAGCGTTCGATTGAAGAGCATGCATTTAGTTTTACTAGTGTTTAAGAGCAGTTGGAGGCTACGGAAGGAGTGTTGTATGACATTGAAGCTCGTTTGGAGGTTTGTTAACACAGTGTCCAATGAAGGGCCAGATGTATACAAAATGGTGTCGTCTGCGTAGAGGTGGATCTGAGAGTCACCAGCAGCAAGAGCGACATCATTGATATACACAGAGAATAGTGTCGGCCCGAGAATTGAACCCTGTGGCACCCCCATAGAGACTGCCAGAGGTCCAGACAACAGGCCCTCCGATTTGACACATTGAACTCTATCTGAGAAGTAGTTGGTGAACCAGGCGAGGCAGTCATTTGAGAAACCAAGGCTATTTAGTCTGCCAATAAGAATGTGGTGATTGACAGAGTCGAAAGCCTTGGCCAGGTCGATGAAGACGGCTGCACAGTACTGTCTATTATCGATCGCGGTTATAATATCGTTTAGGACCTTGAGCGTGGCTGAGGTGCACCCATGACCAGCTCGGAAACCGGGTTGCATAGCAGAGAAGGTACGGTGGGATTCGAAATGGACGGTGATCTGTTTGTTAACAATGTCTACACTGTATTTCTGATCAATTTGATGTTATTTTAAATGGGCCAAAATGTTTTATTTTCTTTCGAAAACAAGGACATTTCTAAGTGACCCCAAACTTTTGAACGGTAGTGTACATGTCGGTTGTTTTGCTCTACGACGTCCACAGGCCTCACAAGACTCGTCTGAATGTCCCCCAGCTTCATTATATAATACCCGCAAAGCACCATGGCTTTTTCTTTGCAACTCTGCCTTGAAGGTCAGCATCCCAGAGTCGCCTCGTCACTGTTGACGTTGAGACTGGTGTTTTGCGGGTACTATTTAATTAAGCTGCCAGTTGACCTTACCTAATCTTACCCACAATTGCTGATGCTCCAGAAACTCAACTAGTCTCAAGAAGGCCAGTTTTATTGCTTCTTTAAATCAGCACAACAGTTTTCAGCTGTGCTAACATAATTGCAAAAGGGTTTTCTAATGATCAATTAGCCTTTTAAAATGATAAACTTGGATTAGCAAACACAACGTGCCATTAGAACACAGGACTGATGGTTGCTGATAATGGGCCTCTGTACGCCTACGTAGATATTCCATTACAAATCAGCCGTTCCCAGCTACAATAGCCATTTACAACATTAACAATGTCTACACTGTATTTCTAATCAATTTTATGTTATTTGAAAGGACCCCAAACTTTTGAACGGTAGTGTACGTGTTTGTGAGAGTCTCACTTTTACACAGAGGCGTGCGACGCCCAAACTGATCTTACGCTACAGACAGAAGTTGGCAGATCGGCTGTACAGACTTCAGATGAGTCCCAAGACGCCTGTGGGGTTCGTAGAGCAAAACGGAGACCACCATCCCGTTCGTGAGAGCATCATCTTTCCATAGAGGGGTCATAATGGTTTGGACGCTACAGACGATTTTGTGAGAAGACCGATTTTCGGGATGTCTCATGGTCTGACACACCTCTCTAGCTCTGTCACCTTTCACCGCAGATACGGAAGTGTTACATAGGCATTGCCAAAGCAAGTGAAATAGATAATAAACAAAAGTGAAATTAACAATAAATTAACAGTAAACATTACACAAAAGTTCCAAAGGAATAGAGACAAATCAAATGTCATATGTCTATATACAGTGTTGTAACGATGTGAAATAGTTAATGGACAAAAGTGAAAATAAATCAACATAAATATGGGGTTTATTTACAATGGGTGCTTTCTCCTCGTTCTCCTCCTCTCTGACTCCTTGGAATTCTCTCCCTCTCCTCAGATTCCCAGCCTCTCGCTCTACCCCTCCCTACCGTCTTCTGCCGCTCTCCTCCCAACACTCTCTTCCCGCATGCCCACCGTACTGCCACCCTCTATCCGCCGAGCGACCTGACGTAGCTCCCACTACCAGTCTCACCCCTCCGTCCCACCATCTTTCCACGCGACCCACTCCAGAGACGTCAGCCCCGCCATGAGCCCGAGCAGAACTACCGAGGATCAAAGAGGGACAGAAGGCGTCGATACAAAAGAGAAGAACAAGAGGGACGAAAAGTAAAGAAAAGAGGAAGTAAAGGAGGAAAAGGAGGAAGCAAGCGAAGAGAAAGAAAAGGGGAAGAAAAGAAGAGAGAAAGAGGGGAGAAAAAGAGAAAAGAGGGGGGGCAAGAGGAAGAAGAGAGAGAAAACGAAGAGAGGAACGAGGCAAACGGAGACAAAACAACACATCCCGTGTCGTGTAGAGCAATCATCTTTCCATAAGGGGTCATAATGGTTTGGACGCTACAGACGATTTTGTGAGAAACCGATTTCGGGATTCTCATGGTCTGACACACCTCTCTAGCTCTGTCACCTTCACCGCGTCAATGTTACAGCATCCACCGCAGATAACGACAGTGTTACATAATTCAAACATTACACAAGTCCAAGGAATAGAGACAAACAAAGTAATTCTATATAATTTTAACAGTGAAACAGTTAAGGACAAAAGTGTAAAATAAACAAATAAATATGGGTTGTATTACAGGTGTTGTTACGACGGGTGATGTTATTGGGACAAAGTCAAAATATCTCCTCCCTCAGATATCCTCAGTATCTTACAACTCGTTCTGTGTCTCCTGCGTTGCCCTTATCTGTGGCAAACAGGTCCAAACTCTCTCTCCTAGACATCCGCATACTCTCTCTAGAACCACTCGCTCCCGTGATCAATAGCACTCAGCGTCGTCAACCACCGTCTCGCCTTGGTTCGACCCTCTCTCGCCTACCTCTCTCTCCCCCGCACTCCATACCTGCTCTGACCTCCCCACGCGCGACCTCTACCTGCTGCTTCCCACATCCGCCACCCTAAGGCCCTGCTACTGCCACCTCTCGCGCCAGACGGAGGATATGCTCCAGCGCTCTGCACTCTACCAACTCTCCTCCCTAGCTCATCTGACCACCTCGTTTACTCGACTCATCGACCACAACCAAGGCTCTTACACTCGCCCTCACCCGTAATGGGCGTTCGCCATGCTCAGATAACCGAGTCTCCACAAATCTAGTCTCGTCGACCTCTACTCGTAATCTCGCACGCTGCTACCGCCCGCTCCGTACTCGGATCTGTCCCGCGCCCGCTCGACGCTACCCGTATCTCCTGCCCTCTCATCTAGCACTGTTCTTCTCCCACCCTCTCTCTCCTCCTATCTTTTCCTCCCCTCTCTCTCCCCTCTCTTCTTCTCTCCTCCCTCTGCTCTCTCTCCCTACCTCTTCTTCCTCCCCCTCTCTCTCTCCCTACCTCTTCTTCCTCCCCTCTCTCCTCTCCCTCTCTTCTTCCTCCCCCTCTCTCCCTACCTCTTCTTCCTCCCTCTCTCTCCCTACCTCTTCTTCTTCCTCCCCCTCTCTCCCTACCTCTTCTTCCTCCCCCTCTCTCACTACGTTTCTCTCTCCAAGCACCATGTGTTTCAACTTAACTTTCCATTATGCCCATAGAACTTTAATGGTGCTGTTTATGAAGGACTTTTTAACACAAGTACTGCTCTGCTCTGCAGACACACACCAAACACCCAGCTCACTGCCACTACACACCACCACAACACTATCGCCACTACCCACCACCATTACACACCACTATCACCACTACCCACCACTATCGCCACTACCCACCACCACTACCCACCACTATCGCCACTACCCACCACCACAACACTATCGCCACTACCCACCACCATTACACACCACTATCGCCACTACCCACCACTATCGCCACTACCCACCACCACAACACTATCGCCACTACCCACCACCACAACACTATCGCCACTACCCACCACCACCACTATCGCCACTACCCACCACCACCACTATCGACCACCACTATCGCCACTACACACCACCACAACACTATCGCCACTACCCACCACCATTACACACCACTATCGCCACTACCCACCACCACCACTATCGCCACTACCCACCACCACCACTATCGCCACTACCCACCACCACTATCGCCACTACCCACCACCACCACTATCGCCACTACCCACCACCACTATCGCCACTACCCACCACCACTATCGCCACTACCCACCACCACCACTATCGCCACTACCCACCACCACCACTATCGCCACTACCCACCACCACTATCGCCACTACCCACCACCCACCACTATCGCCACTACCCACCACCACCCACTATCGCCACTACCCACCACCACTATCGCCACTAACCACCACCACTATCACCACCACCACTATCGCCACTACCCAACCACACCACTATCGCCACTACCCACCACCACTATCGCCACTACCCACCACCACTATCGCACTACCCCACCACTATCGCCACTACCCACCACCACTATCGCCACTACCCACCACCACTATCGCCACTACCCACCACCACTACACGCAAAAAAACACACTATTCTAGCCTGTAGGTCTCTCCTCTGGCCTCGGGGCTATTCTAGCCTGTAGGTCTCTCCTCTGGCCTCGGGGCTAGCCTAGCCTGTAGGTCTCTCCTCTGGCCTCGGGGCTAGCCTAGCCTGTAGGTCTCTCCTCTGGCCTCGGGGCTATTCTAAGACTGTAGGTCTCTCCTCTGGCCTCGGGGCTATTCTAGCCTGTAGGTCCTCCTCTGGCCTCTGGGCTATTCTAGCCTGTAGGTCTCTCCTCTGGCCTCGGGGCTATTCTAGCCTGTAGGTCTCTCTGGCCTCGGGGCTATTCTAGCCTGTAGGTCTCTCCTCTGGCCTCGGGGCTATTCTAGCCTGTAGGACTCTCCTCTGGCCTCGGGGCTATTCTAGCCTGTAGGACTCTCCTCTGGCCTCGGGGCTATTCTAGACCGTAGGACTCTCCTCTGGCCTCGGGCTATTCTAGCCTGTAGGACTCTCCTCTGGCCTCGGGCTATTCTAGCCTGTAGGTCTCTCCTCTGGCGTCGGGGCTATTCTAGCCTGTAGGTCTCTCCTCTGGCCTCGGGGCTATTCTAGCCCTGTAGGTCCTCTCCTCTGGCCTCTGGGCTATTCTAGCCTGTAGGACTCTCCTCTGGCCTCGGGCTATTCTAGCCTGTAGGACTCCTCCTCTGGCCTCGGGGCTATTCTAGCCTGTAGGTCTCTCCTCTGGCCTCGGGGCTATTCTAGCCTGTAGGTCTCTCCTCTGGCCTCGGGGCTATTCTAGCCTGTAGGTCTCTCCTCTGGCCTCTGGGCTATTCTAGCCTGTAGGACTCTCCTCTGGCCTCGGGGCTATTCTAGCCTGTAGGTCTCTCCTCTGGCCTCGGGGCTAGCCTAGCCTGTAGGTCTCTCCTCTGGCCTCGGGGCTAGCCTAGCCTGTAGGTCTCTTCTCTGGCCTCGGGGCTATTCTAGCCTGTAGGTCTCTCCTCTGGCCTCGGGGCTAGCCTAGCCTGTAGGTCTCTCCTCTGGCCTCGGGGCTATTCTAGCCTGTAGGTCTCTCCTCTGGCCTCGGGGCTAGCCTAGCCTGTAGGTCTCTCCTCTGGCCTCGGGGCTAGCCTAGCCTGTAGGTCTCTCCTCTGGCCTCGGGGCTATCTAGCCTGTAGGTCTCTCCTCTGGCCTCGGGGCTAGCCTAGCCTGTAGGTCTCTCCTCTGGCCTCGGGGCTAGCCTAGCCTGTAGGTCTCTCCTCTGGCCTCTGGCCTCGGGGCTAGCCTAGCCTGTAGGTCTCTCCTCTGGTTGCAGCGGGCTGGAAGCTCAGCCCAACACTGGGACTACACTGGGCAGGACGAGGAGCAGCCCAGTCGAAAGCAGTCAGGGTAGAGGAAGGGGAACGAGGGGGGGGGGGGGGCAGCCAAACCACTTCCAGAAGAGGAAGAGAACAGAAAGTTGTCTTGGGGGGGGGGGGGGGGGGGGGGGGGGGGGGCAGAGCAGACAGACAGACCGGCAGCAGGCTGTGAAACACACAGCAGAGAATGAGGGAGAGTGCTTACACACACACACACACACACACACACACACACACACAAACACACAAACACACACAAACACACGCTTGCAGGCGCACATTCCCAGTCTCACGCACACAGATTAAGTCATGACAGGAGAATTTGATTCTTATCCAGAAACTTTCTGAGTGGACATATACAGTACGCCTATAGAGAGAATCAGCGAACTCACACGCACACCCCCATAAAAGGACCTGTCAATCAAAGCCACCAGCGTATGTCAGACACAAGAGCAGATATTTCTCCTCTCTTTAAAACGTATTAAAAACCTCCCGAAAGTAGGATGGAAGATAATGACTTGACCAGGACAGTATGAAGGGGACAGCTGACTTGACCAGGACAGTATGAAGGGGACAGCTGACTTGACCAGGACAGTATGAAGGGGACAGCTGACTTGACCAGGACAGTATGAAGGGGACAGCTGACTTGACCAGGGACAGTATGAAGGGGACAGCTGACTTGACCAGGGAACAGTATGAAGGGGACAGCTGGACTTGACCAGGACAGTATGAAGGGGACAGCTGACTTGACCCAGGACAGTATGAAGGGGACAGCTGACTTGACCAGGACAGTATGAAGGGACAGCTGACTTGACCAGGACAGTATGAAGGGGACAGCTGACTTGACCAGGACAGTATGAAGGGGACAGTGACTTGACCAGGACAGTATGAAGGGGACAGCTGGACTTGACCAGGACAGTATGAAGGGGGACAGCTGACTTGACCAGGACAGTATGAAGGGGACAGCTGACTTGACCAGGACAGTATGAAGGGGACAGCTGACTTGACCAGGACAGTATGAAGGGGGACAGCTGACTTGACCAGGACAGTATGAAGGGGACAGCTGACTTTGACCAGGACAGTATGAAGGGGACAGCTGACTTGACCAGGACAGTATGAAGGGGACAGCTGACTGACCAGGCGTATGAAGGGGACAGCTGACTTGACCAGGACAGTATGAAGGGGACAGCTGACTTGACCAGGACAGTATGAAGGGGACAGCTGACTTGACCAGGACAGTATGAAGGGGACAGCTGACTTGACCAGGACAGTATGAAGGGGACAGCTGACTTGACCAGGACAGTATGAAGGGGGACAGCTGGACTTGACCAGGACAGTATGAAGGGGGACAGCTGACTTGACCAGGACAGTATGAAGGGGACAGCTGACTTGACCAGGACAGTATGAAGGGGACCAGCTGACTTGACCCAGGACAGTATGAAGGGGACAGCTGACTTGACCAGGACAGTATGAAGGGGACAGCTGACTTGACCAGGACAGTATGAAGGGGACAGCTGACTTGACCAGGACAGTATGAAGGGGACAGCTGACTTGACCAGGACAGTATGAAGGGGACAGCTGACTTGACCAGGACAGTATGAAGGGGACAGCTGACTTGACCAGGACAGTATGAAGGGGACAGCTGACTTGACCAGGACAGTATGAAGGGGACAGCTGACTTGACCAGGACAGTATGAAGGGGACAGCTGACTTGACCAGGACAGTATGAAGGGGACAGCTGACTTGACCAGGACAGTATGAAGGGGACAGCTGCTGACCAGGACAGTATGAAGGGGACAGCTGACTTGACCAGGACAGTAAAGAAGGGACAGCTGACTTGACAGGACAGTATGAAGGGGACGCTGACTTGACCAGGGGAACAGTATGAAGGGGACAGCTAGACTTGACAGGCAGTATGAAGGGGAACAGCTGACTTGACCGGACAGATGAAGGGGACAGCCCGACTTGACCAGGACAGTATGAAGGGGACAGCTGACTTGACCAGGACAGTTGAAGGGGACAGCGACTTGACCAGGACAGTATGAAGGGGACAGCTGACTTGCCAGGACAGTATGAAGGGGACAGCTGACTTGACCAGGACAGTATGAGGGGACGCATTTAGGGGATGCTATTCTACTTTGCGGGGATAGGAGGGGGCGTTCTACTTTGCGGGGATAGGAGGGCGCCAATTGTCTTTGTCTCGGCATATCGGCCAAGACCGAGCCTGATCAGCGTTGATTAGTCTATAAATCAAGAAAATATTCTGTATCAAATTATACCATGGCAGGTTGGAGAGGACTGGCAGAGCGTGGCGCTTGTAACGCCAGGGTAGTATTCATATTAATTATAGGCCTCAGAGCCACAACAACTTTGTCGACTGCTGTTGAATAATGAAGGAGCAGTCAGACGCGGGCGGGCGGGCGGGCGGGGACGGGCAGGCAGGCAGACAGGCAGGCAGGCAGGCAGGCAGACAGGCAGGCAGGCAGGCAGGCAGACAGACAGACAGACAGACAGGCAGGCAGACAGCAGAGAGAGTAGAGCAATAGGTCGGGATAAACAAGCAGAGAGACACAGAGTGCCCATTCACCACCAACTACCCAGGAACACCTACCCCCAGGAACACACAACAGAGAACACTATACAGCCCTGCTGCCATGGAGGATGTGTCTGTGTTTGTGTGTCTCATGTAACCTACTTGTATCTTGATGGGCCAGGTGAAGTTGCTGACATAGACGAAGAAGGTGACGTTTGGGTTGTTGCGGAAGTCAAAGTTCTCGTTGGAGAAACTGTCTTTGAAGTCCTTAATGTTGCTGCTGTATCTGATGGGGAGCTCCTCTCCTGTCTGAGTCCCTGCTTTGGGGAGGAGGAGGACAGAGAAAGAAGACGGTTTTCCAGTGGACATATCATCAACACATCACACCAAGGTTAAGAGAAACCCATCTTATTCACTCACTAATAGAAGTCTGGAATGAGATTGAAAACGTTGCAGTATGTGGACAGAGTGCTTTTTACGGAGCGAAATAAATCAAAAGGATTTATCAAAGAAACTATTAAAACGTGTGTTAAGACTTTTACGCACATAACACCAAGAACAATATGCACCACTACTGTCCAAGGAGGTGTGTCAGCTGTCAAGGTGTGTTACCTGTGAAAGTGTGGTAAGGTGTGTTAACTGTGAAGATATATAAAGGTGTGTTACCTGTGAAGATGTTTGAAGGTATGTTAAGATATTTTGTATTGCGTTTAATAAGGATCCCCATTAGTTCCTGCCAAGGCAGCAGCTACTCTTCCTGGGGTTTAATATGGATCCCCATTAGTTCCTGCCAAGGCAGCAGCTACTCTTCCTGGGGTTTAATATGGATCCCCATTAGTTCCTGCCAAGGCAGCAGCTACTCTTCCTGGGGTTTATTATGGATCCCCATTAGTTCCTGTCAAGGCAGCAGCTACTCTTCCTGGGGTTTATTATGGATCCCCATTAGTTCCTGCCAAGGCAGCAGCTACTCTTCCTGGGGTTTATTATGGATCCCCATTAGTTCCTGCCAAGGCAGCAGCTACTCTTCCTGGGGTGTATTATGGATCCCCATTAGTTCCTGCCAAGGCAGCAGCTACTCTTCCTGGGGTTTATTATGGATCCCCATTAGTTCCTGCCAAGGCAGCAGCTACTCTTCCTGGGGTCCAGCAACATTAAGGCAGTTATATACAATTAAAAATATCACAACATTACATTTCACAACATATTAGGTGTGTGCCCTCAGGCCACTACTCTACTATCACATATCTACAACACAAAATCCATGTGTGTAGAGTGCATGTGTTATCATGTTGTGTCTGTGTGTGTCTTCACAGTCCCCGCTGTTCAATAAAGTGTATTTGTATCTGTTTTTTAAATCTGATTCTACTGCTTGCATCAGTTACCTGATGTGGAATAGAGTTCCATGTAGTCATGGCTCTATGTAGTACTGTTCGCCTCCCATAGTCTGTTCTGGACTTGGGGACTGTGAAGAGACCTCTGGTGGCATGTCTTGTGGGGTATGCATGGGTGTCCGAGCTGTGTGCTAGTAATTTAAACAGACAGCTCAGTTCATTCAGCATGTCAACACCTCTCACAAAGACAAGTAGTGATGATGTCAATCTCTCCTCTACATTGAGCCAGGAGAGATTGACATGCATGTCATTAATGTTAGCTCTCCATGTACATTTAAGGGCCAGCCGTGCTGCCCTGTTCTGAGCCAACTGTAATTTTCCCAAGTCCCTCTTTGTGGCACCTGACCACACGACTGAACAGTAGTCCAGGTGTGACAAAACTAGGGCCTGTAGGACCTGCCTTGTTGATAGTGTTGTTAAGAAGGTAGAGCAGCGCTTTATTATGGACAGACTTTACATTTACATTTACATTTTAGTCATTTAGCAGACGCTCTTATCCAGAGCGACTTACAGAAGCAATTAGGGTTAAGTGCCTTGCTCAAGGGCACATCGACAGATTTTTCACCTAGTCGGCTCGGGGATTAGAACCAGCGACCTTTCGGTTACTGGCACAACGCTCTTACCCACTAAGCTACCTGCCGCCCCTACCTGCCACTTCTCCCCATCCTAGCTACTGTTGTATCAATATGTTTTGACCATGACAGTTTACAATCCAGGGTTACTCCAAGCAGTTTAGTCACCTCAACTTGCTCAATTTCCACATTATTCATTACAAGATTTAGCTGAAGCCAGTGGCATGTCGTTAGTAAAGATTGAAAAACAGCTGCCCTGGGGAATTCCTGATTCTACCTGGATTATGTTGGAGAGGCTTCCATTAAAGAACACCCTCTGTGTTCTGTTAGACAGGTAACTCTTTATCCACATTATAGCAGGGGGTGTAAGGGAAAGGGGGATACCTAGTCAGTTGTACAACTGAATGCATTCAACTTAAATGTGTCTTCCGCATTTAACCCAACCCCTCTGAATCAGAGCGGTGTTGGGGGCTGCTTTAATCGACATCCACGTCATACGTTTTTCCAGCAGCAGACTATGATCGATAATGTCAAAAGCCGCTCTGAAGTCTAACAAAACAGCCCCCACAATCCTTTTATCATCAATTTCTCTCAGCCAATCATCAGTAATTTTTGTATGTGCCGTGCATGTTGAATGCCCTTCCCTATAAGCGTGCTGAAAGTCTGTTGATAATTTGTTTTTTATTAAAATAGCATTTTATCTGGTAAAACACCATTTATTCCAATAGTTTACTAAGGGTTGGTAACAGGCTGATTGGTCGGCTGTTTGAGCCAGTAAAGGGGGCTTTACTATTCTTAGGTAACGGAATGACTTTTGCTTCCCTCCAGGCCTGAGGGCACACACTTTCTAGTAGGCTTAAATTGAAGATATGGCAAATAGGAGTGGCAATATCGTCCACTATTATCCTCAGTAATTTTCCATCCAAGTTGTCAGACCCCGGTGGCTTGTCATTGTTGATAGACAGCAATAATGTTTTCACCTCTTCCAAACTGACTTTACGGAATTCCAAATGACAATGCCGGTCTTTCATAATTTTGTCAGTTATACTTGGATGTGTAGGTTCGGTATTTGTTGCTGGCATATCATGCCTAAGTATGCTAATCTTCCCAATGAAAAAATCATTAAAGTAGTTGGCAATATCAGTCGGTTTTGATGATGAATGAGCCATCTGATTCAATGAATAACGGAGCGGAATTCACCTTTTTGCCCAAAATGTCATTTAAGATGCTTCAAAGCTGTTTACTATCATTCTTTATGTCATTTATCTTTGTTTCATAGTGTAGTTTCTTCTTCTTTTTATTCAGTTTAGTCACATGATTTCTCAATTTGCAGTACGTTTGCCAATCGGTTGTGCAGCCAGACCTATTTGCCATTCCTTTTGCCTCATCCTTCGCAACCATACCATTTTTCAATTCCTCATCAATCCACGGCGATTTAACAGTTTTTACAGTCATTTTCTTAATGGGTGCATGTTTATTAGTAACTGGAATAAGCAATTTCATAAATGTGTCACGTGCAGTGTCTGTTTGCTCCTCATTACACACCACGGACCAACAATATTATTTACATCAACAACATAGGAATCACTACAAAACGTATTGTATGACCTCTTATACACTATATTAGGACCAGCCTTTGGAACTTTGGTTTTCCTAGATATGGCTACGATATACTGTGATCACTACATCCTATGGATCTGGATCCTGCTTTCAAACAAATCTATGCAGCATTAGTAAAGATGTGATCAATACATGTTGATGATTCCATTCCTGTGCTGTTTGTAACCACCTTGGTAGGTTGACTGATAACCTGAACCAGGTTGCAGGCACTGGTTACAGTTTGAAGTTTTTTCTTGAGTGGGGCAGCTTGATGAGAGCCAGTCAATATTTAAATCACCCAGAAATATATACTTCTCTGTTGATATCACATACATTATCAAGCATTTCACACATGTTATCCAGATACTGACTGTTAGCACTTGGTGGTCTATAGCAGCTTCCCACCAGAATGGGCTTTAGGTGAGGCAGATGAACCTGTAGCCATATTACTTCAACAGTATTTAACATGAGATCCTCTCTAAGCTTTACAGGAATGTGGCTCTAAATATAGCATCGTTCAGAGTAAGAATCAGTTCTGTTACCCGTGAAAGTGTGTTACCTGTGAAGTTGTGGTAAGGTGTGTTACCTGTGGAGGAGTGGTAAGGTGTGTTACCTGTGAAGGAGTGGTAAGGTGTGTTACCTGTAGAGGTGTGGTAAGGTGTGTTACCTGTGGAGGTGTGGTAAGGTGTGTTAACTGTGGAG
Source organism: Coregonus sp. 'balchen' (assembly GCA_902810595.1). Lineage (NCBI taxonomy): Eukaryota > Metazoa > Chordata > Actinopteri > Salmoniformes > Salmonidae > Coregonus > Coregonus sp. 'balchen'. The sequence continues at coordinate 962,479 of LR778277.1, forward strand.
GTGTGTTACCTGTAGAGGTGTGTTACCTGTAGAGGTGTGTTACCTGTAGAGGTGTGTTAACTGTAGAGGTGTGTTACCTGTAGAGGTGTGTTACCTGTAGAGGTGTGTTAACTGTAGAGGTGTGTTAACTGTAGAGGTGTGTTACCTGTAGAGGTGTGTTAACTGTAGAGGTGTGTTAACTGTAGAGGTGTGTTACCTGTAGAGGTGTGTTACCTGTAGAGGTGTGTTAACTGTAGAGGTGTGTTACCTGTAGAGGTGTGTTACCTGTAGAGGTGTGTTACCTGTAGAGGTGTGTTACCTGTGGAGGTGTGTTAACTGTAGAGGTGTGTTAAGGTGTTACCTGTGGAGGAGTGTTAAGGTGCGTTACCTGTGAAACTGGCGGCCCAGGTGATGTTGAGGTTGAAGTTCTTGGAGGCGTTAATGAAAACAACCAGATCACGATTCTGCTGTGGAGGAGAGGGAGAGGAGAGGAGAGGAGAGGAGAGGAGAGGAGAGGAGAGGAGAGGAGAGGAGAGGAGAGGAGAGGAGAGGAGAGGAGAGGAGAGGAGAGGAGATAAATTCTGTTCACTGTTCATATTAGACTTTTTCCATGATGATCTGACCTTAACCATGAAACCAACTTCCTCGCGCATGGCCTGACCCCTGACTTCTACCCTGGCAGTATGGGTGTGGTCCTACCTCCTCGGGCGTGGCTACAAAGTTGATGGCGGTGTAGTAGCGGTCGTCCTCCTGAGACAGACTGAAGGTGAACTGGTAGTCTATCAACAGGGTGTCTGGTGGGGAGATACACTCATTAGAACAGACATGTGACAGTATGACTATAGTGACTATGGTTATCATATTGACCATCAATATGACTATAGTGACTATGGTTATCATATTGACCATCAATATGACTATAGTGTCTATGGTTATCATATTGACCATCAATATGACTATAGTGACTATGGTTATCATATTGACCATCAATATGACTATAGTGTCTATGGTTATCATATTGACCATCAATATTACTAGTGACTATGGTTATCATATTGACCATCAATATGACTATAGTGTCTATGGTTATCATATTGACCATCAATATGACTATAGTGTCTATGGTTATCATATTGACCATCCATATGACTATAGTGACGATGGTTTATCATATTGACCATCAATATGACTATAATGACTATGGTTATCATATTGACCATCAATATGACTATAATGACTATGGTTATCATATTGACCATCAATATGACTATAATGACTACGGTTATCATATTGACCTTTATCAATATGACTATAGTGACTATGGTTATCATATTGACCATCAATATGACTATAAGACTACGGTTTATAATCATATTGGACCTTTATGAATAGACTTATGACTGGTACGATATGGTTACATATTGGGGAAACCTTTATCAATATGACTATAATGACTATGGTTATCATATTGACCTTTATCAATATGACTATAGTGACTATGGTTATCATATTGACCTTTATCAATATGACTATAGTGACTATGGTTATCATATTGACCTTTATCAATATGACTATAGTGACTATGGTTATCATATTGACCTTTATCAATATGCTATAGTGACTATGGTTATCATATTGACCTTTATCAATATGACTATAGTGACTATGGTTATCATATTGACCTTTATCAATATGACTATAGTGACTATGGTTATCATATTGACCATCAATATTACAACTAAATAAATAGTCCGCATTAAAGGGCAACTCCACCACTTTTCAACCTCTATTCATTAAAGTTCTACCCAATGACATCATCAAAAGTTAGAACCTTTTAAAAACAGTGATTTTCAAATTTCTTGAGTGCTTTTTACATAGTTGGTTCACGCCTCTTCATAGATAGTTGGTTCACTCCTCTTCATAGATACAGTGAGGGAAAAAAGTATTTGATCCAATGCTGATTTTGTACGTTTGTCCACTGACAAATAAATGATCATTCTATAATTATAATGGTAGGTTTATTTGAACAGTGAGAGACAGAATAACAACAAAATCCTGAAAAACGCATGTCAAAAATGTTATAAATTGATTTGCATTTTAAATGATGGAAATAAATATTTGACCCCTTCTCAATCAGAAAGATTTCTGGCTCCCAGGTGTCTTTTATACAGGTAACGAGCTGAGATTACGAGCACACTCTTAAAGGGAGTGCTCCAAATCTCAGCTTGTTACCTGTATAAAAGACCTGTCCACAGAAGCAATCAATCAATCAGATTGAGGAATCAGCCCAGAACTACAGGGGAGGATCTTGTCAATGATCTCAAAGCAGCTGGGACCATAGTCACCAAGAAAACAATTGGTAACACACTACGCCATGAAGGACTGAAATCCTGCAGCGCCCGCAAGGTCCCCCTGCTCAAGAAAGCACATATACATGCCCGTCTGAAGTTTGCCAATGAACATCTGAATGATTCAGAGGAGAACTGGGTGAAAGCGTTGTGGTCAGATGAGACCAAAATCGAGCTCTTTGGCATCAACTCAACTCGCCGTGTTTCGCCGTGTTTGGAGGAGGTGGAATGCTGCCTATGACCCCAAGAACACCATCCCCACCGTCAAAAATGGAGGTGGAAACATTATGCTTTGGGGGTGTTTTTCTGCTAAGGGGACAGGACAACTTCACCGCATCAAAGGGACGATGGACGGGGCCATGTACCGTCAAATCTTGCGTGAGAACCTCCTTCCCTCAGCCAGAGCATTGAAAATGGGTCGTGGATGGGTATTCCAGCATGACAATGACCCAAAACACACGGCCAAGGCAACAAAGGAGTGGCTCAAGAAGAAGCACATTAAGGTCCTGGAGTGGCCTAGCCAGTCTCCAGACCTTAATCCCATAGAAAATCTGTGGAGGGAGCTGAAGGTTCGAGTTGCCAAACGTCAGCCTCGAAACCTTAATGACTTGGAGAAGATCTGCAAAGTGGAGTGGGACAAAATCCCTCCTGAGATGTGTGCAAACCTGGTGGCCAACTACAAGAAACGTCTGACCTCTGTGATTGCCAACAAGGGTTTTGCCACCAAGTACTAAGTCATGTTTTGCAGAGGGGTCAGATACTTATTTCCCTCATTAAAATGCAAATCAATTTATAATATTATTGACATGCGTTTTTCTGGATTTTTTTGTTGTTATTCTGTCTCTCGCTGTTCAAATAAACCTACCATTAAAATTATAGACTGATCATGTCTTTGTCAGTGGGCAAACGTACAAAATCGGCAGGGGATCAAATACTTTTTTCCCTCACTGTAGTTGGTTCACGCCTCTGTTAATTAATTAATTAGGGTTAAGTGCCTTGCTCAAGGACACATCAAAATATTGTTGGCCCGGGGATTGGAACCAGTGACCTTTGGGTTACTGGCCCAAAGCACTAATCGTTACTGGCCCAACGCGCTACAGGATGTCCGTTTCAACATCAACTTACTGAAGGTTGTGGATGATTGCTGTGAAAGGGAAACTCCCCCACTATTCATCATCTACAAACCAAACCAGTGTCTACATCCACTACATGACCAGAAGTATGTGGACACCTGCTCGTCCAACATCTCATTCCAAAATCATGGGCATTAATATGGCGTTGGTCCCCCCTTTGCTGCTATAACAGCCTCCACTCTTCTGGGAAGGCTTTTCACTAGATGTTGGAACATTGCTGCGGGGACTTGCTTCCATTCAGCCACAAGAGCATTAGTGAGGTCGGGCACTGATGTTTGGCGATTAGGCCTGGCTCGCAGTCTGTGTTCCAATTCATCCCAAAGGTGTTCGATGGGGTTGAGGTCAGGGCTCTCAAGCTCTTCCACACCGATCTCGACAAACCATTTCTGTATGGTTTGTGCACGTGGGCATTGTCATGCTGAAACAGGAAAGGGCCTTCCCCAAACTGTTGCCACAAAGTTGGAAGCACAGAATCGTCTAGAATGTCATTCATCACTCCAGAGAACACGTTTCCACTGCTCCAGAGTCCAATGGTGGCAAGCTTTACACCACTCCAGCCGACGCTTGGCATTGCACATGGTGATCTTAGGCTTGTGTGCGGCTGCTCGGCCATGGAAACCCATTTCATGAAGATCCCGACGAACAGTTATTGTGCTGACATTGCTTCCAGAGGCAGTTTGGAACTCAGTAGTGAGTGTTGCAACCGAGGACAGACCATTTTTATGCGTTACGTGCTTCAGTACTCCCATTCTGTGCGCTTGTGTGGCCTACCACTTCACGGCTGAGCCGTTTTTGCTCCTAGACATTTCCACTTCCCAATAACAGCACTTAGAGTTGACCGGGGCAGCTCTAGCAGGGCAGAAATTTGACGAAATGACTTGTTGGAAAGGTGGCATCCTATGACGGTGCCACGTTGAAAGTCACTGAGCTCTTCAGTAAGGCCATTCTACTGCCAATGTTTGTCTATGGAGATTGCATGGCTGTGTGCTCAATGTTATACACCTGTCAGCAACGGGTGGCTGGATAATCCACTAATTTGTAGTTTTGTAGAAAAACAATATAAATGTTTTACACAACAAACACTGAGATTCGCGGTGACTTGAGGAGCTATAAAAATCCCTCTGGCTAGAAACTCGTTGCAGGTTTTGAAAATCACCATTTTTCATACTTTTAATCCTAAGCATTTTTTAGGACATTTCTTCACATCTTTTTAGCCACAGATCATAGAAACGTGCTGTTTTCACATACAGTGCCTTCGGAAAGTATTCAGACCCCTACACCTTTTCCACCTTTTTTTACGTTACAGCCATATTCTAAAATGGATTAAATAAATACAAATCCTTAGCAATTTACACACAATACCCCATAATGAGAAAGCAAAAACAGGTTTTTAGAAATGTTGCTAATTTATAAAAATATAATAAAAACAGCAATACCTTATTTACATATTCAGACTTCAGATTCCCTTTCCATTTACATAAGTATTCAAACCCTTTGCTATGAGACTCAAAATTGAGCTCAGGTGCATCCTGTTTCCATTGATCATCTTGGAGTCCACCTGTGGTAAATTCAATTGATTGGACATGATTTGGAAAGGCACACCTGTCTATATAAGATCCCACAGTTGAAAGTGCATGTCAGAGCAAAAATCAAGCCATGAGGTTGAAGGAATTGTCCGTAGAGCTCCGAGAAAGGATTGTGTCAAGGCACAGATCTGGGGAAGGGTACCAAAACATTTCTGCAGCATTGAAGGCCCCAAAAACACAGTCGCCTCCATCATTCTTAAATGGAAGAAGTTTAGAACCAGCAAGACTCTTCCTAGAGCTGGCCGCCCGGCCAAACTGAGCAATCGGGGGAGAAGGGCCTTGGTCAGGGAGGTGACCAAGAACCCAATGGTCACTAACAGAGCTCTAGAGTTCCTTTGTGGAGATGGGAGAACCTTCCAGAAGGACAACCATCTCTGCAGCACTCCACCAATCAGGCCTTTATGGTAGAGGGGCCAGACGGAAGCCACTCCTCAGTAAAAGGCACATGACAGCCCGCTTGGGGTTTGTCAAAAGGCACCTAAAGACTCTCAGACCATGAGAAACAAGATTCTCTGGTCTGAAGAAACCAAGATTGGACTCTTTGGCCTGAATGCCAAGCATCACGTCTGGAGGAAACCTGGCACCATCCCTACGGTGAAGCATGGTGGTGGCAGCATCATGCTGTGGGGATGTTCTTCAGCGGCAGGGAGACTAGTCAGGATCGAGGCAAACATGAACGGAACAAAGTACAGAGAGATCCTTGATGAAAACCTGCTCCAGAGCGCTCAGGACCTCAGACTGGGGTGAAGGTTTACCTTCCAACAGGACAATGACCCTAAGAACACAGCCAAGACGACGCAGGAGTGGCTTCGGGACAAGTCTCTGAATGTCCTTGAGTGGCCCAGCCAGAGCCCAGACTTGAACCTGATCTAACATCTCTGGAGAGACCTGAAAATAGCTGTGCAGCGACGCTCCCCATCCAACCTGACAGAGCTTGAGAGGATCTGCAGAGAAGAATGGGAGGAACTCCCCAAATACAGGTGTGCCAAGCTTGTAGCATCATACCCAAGAAGACTCAAGGCTGTAATCGCTGCCAAAGGTGCTTCAACAAAAGTACTGAGTAAAGGGTCGGAAATACTTATGTAAATGTGATATTTCAGGTTTAATTTTCAGGCAAAAAACTCTAAAAATCTGTTTATGCTTCATCATTATGGGTTATTGTGTGTAGATTGATGAGGGGAAAAAAACAATTTACTCAATTTTAGAATAAGGCTGTAATGTAACGTAATGTGGAAAAAGTCAAGGGGTCTGAATACTTTCCAAAGGCACTGGTTTGGTGCAGGAGATAATGAATAGGAGGTTGAAATGTGGCGTAGTTCAGTTATAACAACATAATATGTTTGCTGCTCACTTGGTTAAGAGTCTCATGGACTTGGTTAAGAGTCTAATGGACTTGGTTAAGAGCCTCGTGGACTTGGTTAAGAGTCTCGTGGACTTGGTTAAGAGCCTCATGGACTTGGTTAAGAGTCTCATGGACTTGGTTAAGAGCCTCGTGGACTTGGTTAAGAGTCTCATGGACTTGGTTAAGAGCCTCATGGACTTGGTTAAGAGTCTCGTGGACTTGGTTAAGAGTCTCGTGGACTTGGTTAAGAGTCTCGTGGACTTGGTTAAGAGTCTCGTGGACTTGGTTAAGAGTCTCGTGGACTTGGTTAAGAGTCTCGTGGACTTGGTTAAGAGTCTCGTGGACTTGGTTAAGAGTCTCATGGACTTGGTTAAGAGCCTTATGGACTTGGTTAAGAGTCTCATGGACTTGGTTAAGAGTCTCATGGACTTGGTTAAGAGTCTCATGGACTTGGTTAAGAGCCTTATGGACTTGGTTAAGAGTCTCATGGACTTGGTTAAGAGTCTCGTGGACTTGGTTAAGAGTCTCATGGACTTGGTTAAGAGTCTCGTGGACTTGGTTAAGAGTCTCATGGACTTGGTTAAGAGCCTTATGGACTTGGTTAAGAGTCTCATGGACTTGGTTAAGAGTCTCATGGACTTGGTTAAGAGTCTCATGGACTTGGTTAAGAGCCTTATGGACTTGGTTAAGAGTCTCATGGACTTGGTTAAGAGTCTCATGGACTTGGTTAAGAGTCTCATGGACTTGGTTAAGAGCCTCATGGACTTGGTTAAGAGCCTCATGGACTTGGTTAAGAGTCTCATGGACTTGGTTAAGAGTCTCGTGGACTTGGTTAAGAGTCTCATTAACACCATAGTGATACAAATCTGCATCCCAAATGGCACCCCAGGGCCCACAAGGCTTTGGTCTAAAGTAGTGCACTATGGTACCTGGTCTAAAGTAGTGCACTATGGTACCTGGTCTAAAGTAGTGCACAAAATACGGAACAGGGTTACTATTTGGGACACAACCCAAATAATGTATAGTATATAGGTATATAACTATATTTAATTATGTGGTGAAAACTGAACTTGTCCTGTCCCTGAGAGAAGGATCCCTATGACAGCGAGTTAAAGAACAGTGATCCTGATTTCACAAACAATCACAAACCCACAAAACCAGCTATTCAATTGATCTACATCCTCCCTCTAGGGAGAAATATGAGGGGAAAGAGGAGAGAGAAAGATGTTCTACTCTGAAGGACTCTGCCTCAGTGTGATGTTCTACTCTGAAGGACTCCCCCTCAGTGCGATGTTCTACTCTGAAGGACTCCGCCTCAGTGTGAAGTTCTACTCTGAAGGACTCCGCCTCAGCGCGATGTTCTACTCTGAAGGACTCCGCCTCAGCGCGATGTTCTACTCTGAAGGACTCCGCCTCAGCGCGATGTTCTACTCTGAAGGACTCCGCCTCAGTGTGATGTTCTACTCTGAAGGACTCCGCCACAGTGCGATGTTCTACTCTGAGGGACTCCGCCTCAGTGTGATGTTCTACTCTGAAGGACTCCGCCTCAGTGCGATGTTCTACTCTGAGGGACTCTGCCTCAGTGTGATGTTCTACTCTGAAGGACTCCCCCTCAGTGCGATGTTCTACTCTGAAGGACTCCGCCTCAGCGCGATGTTCTACTCTGAAGGACTCCGCCTCAGCGCGATGTTCTACTCTGAAGGACTCCGCCTCAGTGTGATGTTCTACTCTGAAGGACTCCGCCTCAGTGCGATGTTCTACTCTGAGGGACTCCGCCTCAGTGTGATGTTCTACTCTGAAGGACTCCGCCTCAGTGCGATGTTCTACTCTGAGGGACTCTGCCTCAGTGTGATGTTCTACTCTGAAGGACTCCCCCTCAGTGCGATGTTCTACTCTGAAGGACTCCGCCTCAGTGCGATGTTCTACTCTGAAGGACTCCGCCTCAGTGTGATGTTCTACTCTGAAGGACTCCGCCTCAGTATGATGTTCTACTCTGAAGGACTCCGCCTCAGTGCGATGTTCTACTCTGAAGGACTCCGCCTCAGTGTGATGTTCTACTCTGAAGGACTCCCCCTCAGCGCGATGTTCTACTCTGAAGGACTCCGCCTCAGCGTGATGTTCTACTCTGAAGGACTCCCCCTCAGCGCGATGTTCTACTCTGAAGGACTCCCCCTCAGCGCGATGTTCTACTCTGAAGGACTCCCCTCAGCGCGATGTTCTACTCTGAAGGACTCCTCAGGCGTGTTCTTACTTGAAGGACTCGCTCAGCGTGATTTAGGTTCTACTCTAGACTCCCCTCAGGTGATGTGTCTAATCTAAAGGACTCCCCCTCAGCGATGTTACTTGAGGACTCCGCATCAGCGCGATGTTCTACCTGAAGGACTCGCTCAGTTGATGTTCTAACTCTGAAGGACTCCCATCAGCGCGATGTTCTACTACTGAAGACTCGGTTCATGACACTCTGAAACTGCTCACGCGATGTCACTTACAGGCAGATTGGTTCCAACGTAACAGTTTCCTTCAGGAAAGGTTGCCTTGGTAACGGTTCTCCACTTCGCACCTGAGGTAAAGGGGATGAAGGGGAATAAAAGAGAAGAAGAAGAGTTAGAACTGTACTGAGTTAGTCATACAGGTTATAATGGCCTGAACTGTACTGAGTTAGTCATACAGGTTATAATGGTCTGAACTGTACTGAGTTAGTCATACAGGTTATAATGGTCTGAACTGTACTGAGTTAGTCATACAGGTTATAATGGTCTGAACTGTACTGAGTTAGTCATACAGGTTATAATGGCCTGAACTGTACTGAGTTAGTCATACAGGTTATAATGGTCTGAACTATACTGAGTTAGTCATACAGGTTATAATGGTCTGAACTGTACTGAGTTAGTCATACAGGTTATAATGGTCTGAACTGTACTGAGTTAGTCATACAGGTTATAATGGTCTGAACTGTACTGAGTTAGTCATACAGGTTATAATGGTCTGAACTGTACTGAGTTAGTCATACAGGTTATAATGGTCTGAACTGTACTGAGTTAGTCATACAGGTTATAATGGTCTGAACTGTACTAGTTAGTCATACAGGTTATAATGGTCTGAACTGTACTGAGTTAGTCATACAGGTTATAATGGTCTGAACTGTACTGAGTTAGTCATACAGGTTATAATGTCCTGAACTGTACTGAGTTAGTCATACAGGTTATAATGGCCTGAACTGTACTGAGTTAGTCATACAGGTTATAATGGTCTGAACTGTACTGAGTTAGTCATACAGGTTATAATGGCCTGAACTGTACTGAGTTAGTCATACAGGTTATAATGGCCTGAACTGTACTGAGTTAGTCATACAGGTTATAATGGTCTGAACTGTACTGAGTTAGTCATACATGTTATAATGGCCTGAACTGTACTGAGTTAGTCATACAGGTTATAATGGCCTGAACTGTACTGAGTTAGTCATACAGGTTATAATGGTCTGAACTGGTAGTCATAAGGTTATATGGGAACTACTGAGTTAGTCATACAGGTTATAATGGTCTGAACTGTACTGAGTTAGTCATACAGGTTTGTATAATGGCCTGAACTGTACTGAGTTAGTCATACAGGTATAATGGCCTGAACTGTACTGAGTTAGTCATACAGGTTATAATGGCCTGAACTGTACTGAGTTAGTCATACAGGTTATAATGGTCTGAACTGTACTGAGTTAGTCATACAGGTTATAATGGTCTGAACTGTACTGAGTTAGTCATACAGGTTATAATGGTCTGAACTGTACTGAGTTAGTCATACAGGTTATAATGGCCTGAACTGTACTGAGTTAGTCATACAGGTTATAATGGCCTGAACTGTACTGAGTTAGTCATACAGGTTATAATGGTCTGACTGTACTGAGTTAGTCATACAGGTTATAATGGTCTGAACTGTACTGAGTTAGTCATACAGGTTATAATGGTCTGAACTGTACTGAGTTAGTCATACAGGTTATAATGGTCTGAACTGTACTGAGTTAGTCATACAGGTTATAAGGTCTGAACTGTACTGAGTTAGTCATACAGGTTATAATGGTCTGAACTGTACTGAGTTAGTCATACAGGTTATAATGGTCTGAACTGTACTGAGTTAGTCATACAGGTTATAATGGTCTGAACTGTACTGAGTTAGTCATACAGGTTATAATGGCTGAACTGTACTGAGTTAGTCATACAGGTTATAATGGCCTGAACTGTACTGAGTTAGTCATACAGGTTATAATGGTCTGAACTGTACTGAGTTAGTCATACAGGTTATAATGGTCTGAACTGTACTGAGTTAGTCATACAGGTTATAATGGCCTGAACTGTATGAGTGAACATACTATATGTCTACTGTACTAGTTTGTCATACAGGTTATAATGTTGACTGTATGAGTGTAGTCATACGTTTAGTCTGACGTATGTAGTTAGCATAGTGTTATAAGTGTGATTGTACTGAGTTAGTATTAGGTTATAATGGTTAATGTACGTAGTTAGTCTAGTGTTAATGTGCTGACTGTAGCTAGTGTAGTTAGCGTACGTTATATGTCTGAACTGTACTGAGTTAGTCATACAGGTTATATGGTATGAACTGTACTGTGTTAGTCAACAGTGTAACGGTGACTGCGATTGTAGTGACATAGCTACGTATGTAGCTAGTATAGTAGCATAGTTACGTGTGTAGTTGTGTAGCTAGTGGTAGCGTAGCTAGCGTAGCGTAGCGTAGTGTAGCGTAGTGTAGTGTAGTAGTCTAGCGTAGTGTAGCATAGTGTAGTGTAGCGTAGGTAGTAGTGTAGCGTAGCTACTAGGTAGCGTACTACAGTAGTGTAGCGTGTGTAGCTGTGTGCGACCTGCTTGTGGTGCGAGCATAGTACTATTCGTGTAGGTTGTGGTAGTGTACATAGGTACTGTGCTAGCGTATGTGCTAGTGTAGCGTACGTTAGCAGAGTGTACGAGCTAGCGTAGTGAGCGTAGTGTAGATAGTACAGTGTGCTAGTGTACGTAGAGTGTAGGTATGTGCATACACATGTGCGTGTTAGCGTGTATTAGCATAGTACAGTGTAGCGTAGTGTACGGGTGCATAGTATAGTGACGACAGTGTACATTGGCATGGGCGTATACGTAGTGTACATGGTATTATAGATGAGCGTACCTAGCTAGCGTATTACAGGTGAACGTTCCTGACCCCTGGGGTGCAGAAACACTCCCGTTTGGGGTACAATACTGGATGGCATACCTACAGTGACACAATATACATTATATAACAAGCATGGGTCATTATAGAATGAACAGTTACACTGGCAATAACATGGGTCATTATAGAATGAACAGTTACACTGGCAATAACAAGGGTCATTATACAACAGTTACACTGGCAATAACATGGGTCATTATAGAATGAACAGTTACACTGGCAATAACAAGGGTCATTATACAACAGTTACACTGGCAATAACATGGGTCATTATAGAATGAACAGTTACACTGGCAATAACATGGGTCATTATAGAATGAACAGTTACACTGGCAATAACAAGGGTCATTATAGAATGAACAGTTACACTGGCAATAACAAGGGTCATTATAGAATGAACAGTTACACTGGCAATAACAAGGGTCATTATAGAATGAACAGTTACACTGGCATAACAAGGGTCATTATAGAATGAACAGTTACACTGGCAATAACATGGGTCATTATAGAATGAACAGTTACACTGGCAATAACAAGGGTCATTATAGAATGAACAGTTACACTGGCAATAACATGGGTCATTATAGAATGACAGTTACACTGGCAATAACAAGGGTCATTATAGAATGAACAGTTACACTGGCAATAACATGGGTCATTATAGAATGAACAGTTACACTGGCAATAAACATGGTCATTATAGAATGAACAGTTACACTGGCAATAACAAGGGTCATTATAGAATGAACAGTTACACTGGCAATAACAAGGGTCATTATAGAATGAACAGTTACAACTGGCAATAACAAGGGTCATTATAGAATGACAGTTACACTGGCAATAACAGGGTCATTATAGAATGAACAGTTACCTGGCAATAACAAGAGTCATTATAGAATGAACAGTTACACTGGCAATAACAAGGGTCATTATAGAATGAACAGTTACACTGGCAATAACAAGAGTCATTATAGAATGAACAGTTACACTGGCAATAACAAGAGTCATTATAGAATGAACAGTTACACTGGCAATAACAAGGGTCATTATAGAATGAACAGTTACACTGGCAATAACATGGGTCATTATAGAATGAACAGTTACACTGGCAATAACAAGGGTCATTATAGAATGAACAGTTACACTGGCAATAACAAGGGTCATTATAGAATGAACAGTTACACTGGCAATAACAAGAGTCATTATAGAATGAACAGTTACACTGGCAATAACAAGGGTCATTATAGAATGAACAGTTACACTGGCAATAACAAGGGTCATTATAGAATGAACAGTTACACTGGCAATAACATGGGTCATTATAGAATGAACAGTTACACTGGCAATAACAAGGGTCATTATAGAATGAACAGTTACACTGGCAATAACAAGGAAAGCCAAATGACCAAAGGCAGGGCCTGAAGTTATTTATAAGAGATCAGTCAAAATGTTGAAGATGTAAAACTTGTACAGTATGTTGTTCTGATGTGTATAAGGAGGAGAATCCAGATACAGCACTGGGGTATTTGTAAATGTATTATTGCCAATTGTTGACAATCATGCACCTGTTAACACTAGAACCGCCATAGGCTAACGGCCACTGACATTTGATTATGCAAATTTTAAATTAAATAAAAATTAAATAAGCTATGTCCTGCTCCTTCCCTGACTTTTCCTAAATTTTTGTATTTTTGCTCATTTGTCAGAATTTTATTTTAACAGAAAAGTATTTAGAGCCCTTTTACCTGTTTTTATTTCACACCTAACTCAACCCGCCAAGATAACGTGCTGTAGGACGTTGGTACCCAGACAGGCGTTAACCCGCCTCTCTCTCCTCACTGAATGACAAATGGATGAATGGGCGATAATTGTGCACCTTACTTCAAAATGTAATTTAAATTAGGCCGAACTGAACGATAAGGAGGGTGAAGAGGTTGATTTCATTTAGAAAGACAATAGTGTAATGATGAGTTTGTGTTATGCCTGTTTATCAGTAGCAAATCATTTGACCGAACACCTTGGGGGTTGATACCATTCTCTTTTATGTTTTACTTTGTAAAAATAAGTTGTTATGGGACTGTTTTATTTACTGTAAATCTATTACTAATCAAATGTATTGTAAGGGAAATGAAAACATGCTATGTGTTGCAGTAGTCCTTTAGAATAACTATGACTCTATCCATGTTGATGAACGGGAAACAAAACAATGCCAGTCAGCCTGCACAGCCGGCACATCAAAACTACACCTACATTTCACACATAAGAGGTAGCCTATAAAGATTACATTTACAATAATCTGATGAGTGACAATATTAGGCCTATCAGTTGTCAAATGTGACTCATTTCAGGAAACTAGGCGTATGTCACTACTTCACAGGAGAGCCATTTGAACATTAACTTTTTTTTTTTGTTTTACGCGGCGAGCTTTACACCACTCCAGCCGACGCTTGGCATTGCGCATGGTGATCTAAGGCTTGTGTGCGGCTGCTCGGCCATGGAAACCCATTTCATGAAGATCCCGACGAACAGTTATTGTGCTGACGTTGCTTCCAGAGGCAGTTTGGAACTCAGTAGTGAGTGTTGCAACCGAGGACATACGATTTTTACACGCTACGCGCTTCAGCACTCGGCCGTCCCGTTGTTGCTCCTAGATGTTTCCACTTCACAATAACAGCACTTACATTTGACCGGGGCAGCTCTAGCAGGGCAGAAATTTGATGAACTGACTTGTTGGGAAGGTGGCATCCTATGACGGTGCCACGTTGAAAGTCACTGAGCTCTTCAGTAAGGCCATTCTACTGCCAATGTTTGTCTATGGAGATTGCATGGCTGTGTGCTCGATTTTATACACCTGTCAGCAACGGGTGTAGCTGAAATGGTCTAAGGCACTGCATCTCAGTGCTTGAGGCGTCACTACAGACCCCCTGGTTCGATTCCAGGCTGTATCACAACCGGCCGTGATTGGGAGTCCAATAGGTCTGCGCACAATGTAGGCCGTCATTGTAAATAAGAATTTGTTCTTAACTGACTTGCCTAGTTAAATAAAGGTAAAATAAAAATAAATAAAAAATAGCCGAATCCACTAATTTGAAGGGGTGTCCACATACACTTTTTATACAAAAGTATCTCATTTACATAAATATTCACACCCTTGAGTCAATACTTTGTAGAAGCTCCTTTGGTGGTACAGCTTTGAGTCGTCTTGGGTATGTCAGAGGAAGGTCCAAAAATAGTCCAATTCTCCAGACACCCAAGTCATAGACTGTTCTCTCTGCTACCGCACAGCAAGCGGTACCGTAGCACCAAGTCTTGGTCCAAAAGGCTCCTTAACAGCTTCTACCCCCAAGCCATAAGACTGCTGAACAATTAATCAAATGGCTACCAGGACTATTTGCATTGACCCCCCCTTTGATTTACATTGCTGCTACACACTGTTTATTATCTATGCATAGTCACTTTACCCCTACCTACTCGACTAATCTGTACCCCCGCACATTGACTCGGTACCGGCACCCCCCTGTATATAGCCTCGCTATTGTGTTACTTTTTATTAAATGTTGTACTTTTGTTTATTTAGTAAATATTTTCTTGAACTGCATTGTTGGTTAAGGGCTTGTAAGTAAGCACTTCACGGTAAGGTCTACACCTGTTGTATTCGGAGCATGTGACAAATAAAATTGATTTGATCTGATGTGATTTTGATAAGCTTTGACATCTGGTTCTGGGGATTTTCTCCCATTCTTCCTTGCAGATTTCTCAAGCTCTGGTGTTCTCATCTCAGCCAAGGAACTCTGTAGTTCTGTCAGAGTAGTCATTGGGCTCTGGTGTTCTCCCATCTCAGCCAAGGAACTCTGTAGTTCTGTCAGAGTAGTCATTGGGATCTGGTGTTCTCCCATCTCAGCCAAGGAACTCTGTAGTTCTGTCAGAGTAGTCATTGGGCTCTGGTGTTTTATTTATTTATTATTATACATTTGTACATGTGTGAATTTGCATAGCCACTCCCCCTGAGACACCCTCGGAGAGTGGGGTCAGAGCCAGGGATCAGCCATTATTGACGGCGACCCTGGAGTAATTGGGGTTAGGTGCCTTGTTCAAGGGCACAGACAGATTTTTCACTTAGTCGGCTCAGGGATTTGAACCAGCAACCTTTCTATTACTGAACCAGCGCTCCTAAACGCTAGGCTACCTGCCTTGGGAAGCAGCAGTGAACAGCAACCTTCAAGTCTTTCCACCGATTTTCAATGTGATTCAAGTCTGCGCTTTGCATTCAGGCCAAAGAGTAAAATTTGTCTAATCAGACCACAGAATCTTTCGCCTTATGCTCGGAGTCTTTCACATGCTTTTTTGCAAACTTCAGGTGTGCCTTTTTCACAGGAGTGGTTTCTGTCTGGCCACTCTCCCATGAAGCCCAGATTGGTGAAGTGCTGTAGAGACTGTTGTCCTTCTGGCGGGTTCTCCCATCTCAGCCAAGGATCTCTGTAGTTCTGTCAGAGTGGTCATCGGGTTCTTGGTCACCTCCCTGACCAAGGTCCTTCTTGCCCGGTTGCTCAGTTTGGTCGGACGGCCAGCGCTAGGCAGAGTCTGGGTAATCCCATATTTTTTCAATTTCCCAATGACTGAGACCACTGTGCTCTTGGAAACATTCAACACTCTAGAAATAGTTTTATACCCTTCCCCAGATATATGCCTCATCACAAAATCTCAGAGATCTACGGCCAGTTCCTTGGACTTCATGGTATAGTTTCTGCTCTGACATGCACTGTCAACTGTGGGACCTTATATAGACAGGTGTCTTTCTAAATCATGTCCAAACAGTTCAATTGGCCACAGGCGGACGCCAATGAAGTTGTAGTGACATCTCAAGGAAGATCAACGGGAATTGGATGCACCTGAGCTCAATTTGGAGTGTCATAGCAAAGGGGTATGAATACTTATGTAAATTAGATATCTGTATTTCATTTTCAATAAATCAATAAACATTTCTAAAAACATATTTTCACTTTGCCATTATGGGATATTGTGTGTAGATGGGTGAAATAAAACATATTTAATCCATTTTGATTTCAGGCTGTAACAACAAAATGTAGAATAAGTCAAGGGGTATGAATACTTTCTGAAGGAACTGTAGGGAAGGGCACTAAACTGCAGGGAAGGGCACTAAACTGTAGGGAAGGGCACTAAACTTCTACTGACTCAGATGATTGGTTAAAATAAATGGATAATAAGATGATAGTTGGAGCTGTATTGTTAGATTTCAGTGCAGCCTTTGATGTTATTGTTCATCGAAAACAGTGTTATTGAAAACAATAACTTGCTATAGCTTTGTATCACCTGCCATCACATGGTTTGAGACTTACTTATCCAATAGAACTCAGTATTCTTTCATGTAAGATTCTGTAACATCAGATATGAACAGTGCGGTGTCCCTCAGGGCAGTTGCCTTGGGCCGTTACTCTTCTCTATTTTTACAAATGATTTGCCACTTGTCTTACAAGAAGCTAAAATGACTATGTATACTGATGATTGCACACACAACACATCAGCACCCACAGCAGTGAACTCACTGAGACTCTTAGCAAGGAGTTACAATCAGAATGGGTCGTTAACAATAAACTGGTCTTAAATAGAAAAAGTATTGTATTTGGTTCAGAGCATTCTCTTAGACCTAAACCTCAACTGGAGTTGTGCATAAAGGGTGTGACCATTGAACAAGTTGAAGAAGCTGAACTCCTAGGAGTACCATTGGATGGTCAGTTACCATAGTCAAGTCATATTGACAAAGGTGTTGTGAAGATGGGGAGGGGTACGTCTGTTTATTAAAATATATTCAGTGTTTTTGACACAAAGATCAACTGTACTAGTTGTTCAGACTCTGGTCTTGTCCCGTCTTGATGACTGTCTGGTAATATGTTCAGACTCTGGTCTTGTCCCGTCTTGATGACTGTCTGGTAATATGTTCAGACTCTGGTCTTGTCCCGTCTTGATGACTGTCTGGTAATATGGTCAGATGGTGTCCCGTCTTGATGACTGTCTGGTAATATGTTCAGGTGCAGCAAAGAAAGACCCTAGCAAAGCTGATGACTGTCTGGTAATATGTTCAGGTGCAGCAAAGAAAGACCCTAGCAAAGCTGATGACTGTCTGGTAATATGTTCAGGTGCAGCAAAGAAAGACCCTAGCAAAGCTGCAGCTGGTTCAAAAGAGAACAGCACACCTTTCACTTCCTGAACTGCACACACACAACTAACAACAACAACAACAACAACAACAACAACAACAACAACAACAACAACAACATGCATGCCAGTCTTTATACACACACAACTAACAACAACAACAACAACAACAACAACATGCATGCCAGTCTTTATACATACAGAACTAACAACATGGTTGAGGGTAGAGAAGAAATGGACAACTTCTCATCTAGTCTTTTTAAGAAACATTTGTGTGCTGAAAATGCCATACACTTAAAACACACACAGACACCAGACATGCCACTATGGGTTTCTTCAAACCAAAAACAGATTTCATGTGTCGCTCAGTTATGTATAGAGCCATGTTATCATGGAATGCTCTGCCACCAGAGGATACTCAGTTATGTATAGAGCCATGTCATCGTGGAATGCTCTGCCACCAGAGGATACTCAGTTATGTATAGAGCCATGTTATCATGGAATGCTCTGCCACCAGAGGATACTCAGTTATGTATAGAGCCATGTCATCCTGGAATGCTCTGCCACCAGAGGATACTCAGTTATGTATAGAGCCATGTCATCATGGAATGCTCTGCCACCAGAGGATACTCAGTTATGTATAGAGCCATGTTATCATGGAATGCTCTGCCACCAGAGGATACTCAGTTATGTATAGAGCCATGTTATCATGGAATGCTCTGCCACCAGAGGATACTCAGTTATGTATAGAGCCATGTCATCGTGGAATGCTCTGCCACCAGAGGATACTCAGTTATGTATAGAGCCATGTCATCATGGAATGCTCTGCCACCAGAGGATACTCAGTTATGTATAGAGCCATGTCATCGTGGAATGCTCTGCCACCAGAGGATACTCAGTTATGTATAGAGCCATGTCATCATGGAATGCTCTGCCACCAGAGGATACTCAGTTATGTATAGAGCCATGTTATCATGGAATAATCTGCCACCAGAAGTTACTCAGGGAAAAAGCAAGTTTAGCTTTAAAAAACATAAAAACATATTGTATCACAGCACCTCTCCTCTTTCTAAAGATCTAATTTAACTGTACTGTATATAACAATATGAATAGGTATATATATATATATATATATATATATTTTATGTGGAACCCAGGAAGAGTAGCTGATACATGTGCAGTAGCTAATGGGGATCATTATCTATATCAATCTGAACTGGAATATAATGATATTTTACCCCATGTATTCCCAGTGTCCCCAACAACACCTGGAATATAATGATATTTTACCCCATGTATTCCCAGTGTCCCCAACAACACCTGGAATATAATGACATTTTACCCCATGTATTCCCAGTGTCCCCAACAACACCTGGAATATAATGATATTTTACCCCATGTATTCCCAGTGTCCCCAACAACACCTGGAATATAATGATATTTTACCCCATGTATTCCCAGTGTCCCCAACAACACCTGGAATATAATGATATTTTACCCCATGTATTCCCAGTGTCCCCAACAACACCTGGAATATAATGATATTTTACCCCATGTATTCCCAGTGTCCCCAACAACACCGACCCAGACCCATGTTCATCCCTAGTGACTCACGTTGGCAGCTGCCCCCGTTGGTGGGGTCTCCATAGTAACCAGAGATGCAGCTCTCACAGTGACGTCCTGTTGTCAGGTCCTCACACTTCTCACACACACTCTGGTTCACACACTGACTGTGACCGTTACACTGGCACGCTGGAGAGAGAGAGAGAGAGAGAGAGAGCGACACAGCGAGAGAAAGAGAGCGAGAGAGGGGGAGAGGGAGACACAGATGGAGAGGAACATAACATTTGACATACCAATTAGGGTCTGGCTAAAAATACCTTATGGTTGTGAGGTCTGGGGTCACCAACCAAGAATTCACAAAATGGGACAAACACCAAATTGAGACTGTTTGCAGAATTGTGCAAAACTATCCTCCATGTACAACGTAAAACACCAAATAATGCATGCGCAGCCATCACCTACAGAGAGATGAACCTGGAGAAGAGTCCCCTAAGCAAGCTTGTCCTGGGGCTATGTTCACAAACAGACCCCACAGAGCCCCAGGACAACACAACTAGACCCAACCAAATCATGAGAAAACAAAAAGATAATTACCTGACACATAATTTACAAAAAAACAGAGCGGACTAGAATACAGAAGGGTGGAGGTGTGTGTTCCATGATTAACGACTTCTGGTATAATTGTAGTAACATACAGGAACTCAAGTCCAAGTGACAGAATACCTGACCACTCTGACTGACCCAAAATTAAGGAAAGCTTTGACTATGTACAGACTCAGTGAGCATAGCCTTGCTATTGAGAAAGGCCGCCGTAGACAGACCTGGCTATCAAGAGAAGACAGGCTATGTGCACACTGCCCACAAAATGAGGTGGAAACTGAGCTGCACTTCCTAACCTCCTGCCAAATGTATGACCATATTAGAGACACATATTTCCCTCAGATTACACAGACCCACAAAGAATTAGAAAACAAACCCAATTTTGATAAACTCCCTTATCTACTGGGTGAAAAACCACAGTGTGCCATCACAGCAGCAAGATGTGTGACCTGTTGCCACAAGAAAAGGGCAACCAGTGAAGAACAAACACCATTGTAAATACAACCCATATTTATGTTGATTTATTTTCCCTTTTGTACAATTTGCAAATCGTTACAACTCTGTATATAGACATAATATTATTTTGGAACTTTTGTGAGTAATGTTTACTGTACATTTTGTATTGTTTACTATCTACTTCACTTGCTTTGGCAACGTTAACATACGTTTCCCATGACAATAAAGCCCTTATATTGAATTGAACTGAGAGGGCTCAGGTTCCTACCTGGACAGTGTATGAAGCTCCAGCTGGTCTTGGGGTCGTAGGGACACATGCTGACGTTCAGAGCCGGCTGGGAGGCAGGACTAGAGGTGGGGCCAGGCAAGGTGGAGGGGGCGGGGACTGCGGTCTGGAACGGCCCCCGATAGGATCCCTCCATGCACTGGCCACGCCCTGTATTGCTGGGGTCTGTACACCAACCACAGCCCGGCTGCTCCAGACACTGGCCACACGTCCTGTACCCAGAACAGTTCTCAGCTGGGAGGAGAGACAGAGCATTAATAACTGAACCCAGAACAGTTCTCAGCTGGGACAGAGACAGAGCATTAATAACTGAACCCAGAACAGTTCTCAGCTGGGAGGAGAGAGACAGAGCATTAATAACTGAACCCAGAACAGTTCTCAGTTGGTAGAGAGACAGAACACCGGTCAACCATATGAATCTGAACACTGAACAACATGAGAGACAGAGATATACCTGGCACCGACGAAGATGGCGGCCTCGCGACTAGCTCTTAGGAAACTTTGCGGTATTTTGTTTATTTATGTATTATTTTTTACATTATTAGCACATAAATTGTTTTGTATCATTACATACAGGGAAGAACTATTGGATATCAAAGCGGCGGTAACTCAGAACTACCAGCATTACAACCAGGAATACGAATTTCCTGAAGCAGATCCTTTGTTTGCTCTCCCCAGGGCAATTGATCTGATTCCAGCGGCTGACCCAAAACATCACCAGCGGAGGAGAGGCACTCGGAGCGGCCTGCTGGTTCGACTTAGGAGGCGCGCACACCACCCACCGCTTCCAAGTATACTATAGTTGTCTTTCTGTTAGAGACACTGTGAGTTGTCTTTCTGTTAGAGACACTGTGAGTTGTCTTTCTGTTAGAGACACTGAGTTGTCTTTCTGTTAGAGACACTGTGAGTTGTCTTTCTGTTAGAGACACTGTGAGTTGTCTTTCTGTTAGAGACACTGTGAGTTGTCTTTCTGTTAGAGATGCTGTGAGTTGTCTTTCTGTTAGAGATGCTGTGAGTTGTCTTTCTGTTAGAGACGCTGTGAGTTGTCTTTCTGTTAGACACTGTGAGTTGTCTTTCTGTTAGAGACGCTGTGAGTTGTCTTTCTGTTAGAGACGCTGTGAGTTGTCTTTCTGTTAGAGACGCTGTGAGTTGTCTTTCTGTTGGAGACGCTGTGAGTTGTCTTTCTGTTGGAGACGCTGTGAGTTGTCTTTCTGTTAGAGACGCTGTGAGTTGTCTTTCTGTTAGAGACGCTGTGAGTTGTCTTTCTGTTAGAGACTGTGAGTTGTCTTTCTGTTAGAGACACTGTGAGTTGTCTTTCTGTTAGAGACGCTGTGAGTTGTCTTTCTGTTAGAGACGCTGTGAGTTGTCTTTCTGTTAGAGACGCTGTGAGTTGTCTTTCTGTTAGAGACGCTGTGAGTTGTCTTTCTGTTAGAGACGCTGTGAGTTGTCTTTCTGTTAGAGACGCTGTGAGTTGTCTTTCTGTTAGAGACGCTGTGAGTTGTCTTTCTGTTAGAGACGCTGTGAGTTGTCTTTCTGTTAGAGACGCTGTGAGTTGTCTTTCTGTTAGAGACGCTGTGAGTTGTCTTTCTGTTAGAGACGCTGTGAGTTGTCTTTCTGTTAGAGACGCTGTGAGTTGTCTTTCTGTTAGAGACGCTGTGAGTTGTCTTTCTGTTAGAGACGCTGTGAGTTGTCTTTCTGTTAGAGACGCTGTGAGTTGTCTTTCTGTTAGAGACGCTGTGAGTTGTCTTTCTGTTAGAGACGCTGTGAGTTGTCTTTCTGTTAGAGACGCTGTGAGTTGTCTTTCTGTTAGAGACGCTGTGAGTTTGTCCTTTCTGTTAGAGATGCTGTGAGTTGTCTTTCTGTTAGAGACTGTGAGTTGTCTTTCTGTTAGAGACGCTGTGAGTTGTCTTTCTGTTAGAGACGCTGTGAGTTGTCTTTCTGTTAGAGATGCTGTGAGTTGTCTTTCTGTTAGAGACGCTGTGAGTTGTCTTTCTGTTAGAGACGCTGTGAGTTGTCTTTCTGTTAGAGATGCTGTGAGTTGTCTTTCTGTTAGAGATGCTGTGAGTTGTCTTTCTGTTAGAGACGCTGTGAGTTGTCTTTCTGTTAGAGACGCTGTGAGTTGTCTTTCTGTTAGAGACTGTGAGTTGTCTTTCTGTTAGAGACTGTGAGTTGTCTTTCTGTTAGAGACGCTGTGAGTTGTCTTTCTGTTAGAGACGCTGTGAGTTGTCTTTCTGTTAGAGACGCTGTGAGTTGTCTTTCTGTTAGAGACGCTGTGAGTTGTCTTTCTGTTCGAGACGCTGTGAGTTGTCTTTCTGTTAGAGACGCTGTGAGTTGTCTTTCTGTTAGAGACGCTGTGAGTTGTCTTTCTGTTAGAGACTGTGAGTTGTCTTTCTGTTAGAGACGCTGTGAGTTGTCTTTCTGTTAGAGACGCTGTGAGTTGTCTTTCTGTTAGAGACTGTGAGTTGTCTTTCTGTTAGAGACGCTGTGAGTTGTCTTTCTGTTACAGACGCTGTGAGTTGTCTTTCTGTTAGAGACGCTGTGAGTTGTCTTTCTGTTAGAGACGCTGTGAGTTGTCTTTCTGTTAGAGACGCTGTGAGTTGTCTTCTGTTAGAGACTGTGAGTTGTCTTCTGTTAGAGACTGTGAGTTGTCTTTCTGTTAAAAACTGTGTCTCACTACTGGTGTCCCCCAGGGCTCGGTACCAGTTCCTCTTTAATGTCTCACTACTGGTGTCCCCCAGGGCTCGGGACCAGGTCCGCTTTAATGTCTCACTACTGGTGTCCCCCAGGGCTCGGGACTAGGTCCGCTTTAATGTCTCACTACTGGTGTCCCGCAGGTCTTGCTACTGCAGTGCTGGTCAAATATATTGGCATTCTTGCATACACTGAAGCATGCATGAGAGCACCAGCTGTTCCGGATGACTATGTGATCACGCTCTCCGTAGCCGATGTGAGTATGACTTTTAAGCAGGTCAACATTCACAAGGCTGCAGGGCCAGACGGATTACCAGGACGTGTACTCCGAGCATGTGCTGACCAACTGGCAAGTGTCTTCACTGACATTTTCAACATGTCCCTGACTGAGTCTGTAATACCAACAAGTTTCAAGCAGACCACCATCGTCCCTGTGCCCAAGGACACTAAGATAACCTGCCTAAATGACTACCGACCCGTAGCACTCACATCTGTAGCCATGAAGTGCTTTGAAAGGCTGGTCATGGCTCACATCAACACCATTATCCCAGAAACCCTAGACCCACTCCAATTTGCATACCGCCCAACAGATCCACAGAACCAACCTGGCGCCGAAGAAGATGGCGGTCTCGCGACTAGCTCTTACGAAACTTTGCAGTATTTTGTTTTTTTATGTATTATTTTTTACATTATTAGCTCAGAAAGTGTTTTGCATAATTATACATCCGGGAAACAGCCGGGAAAAACGATTGGATATCAGAGTGGCGGTAAATCACCAGCATTACGACCAGGAATACGACTTTCCCGAAGCAGATCCTTTGTTTGCTCTCCCCAGGGCAACTGAACTGATTCCAGCGGCTGACCCAAAACATCACCGGCGGAGGA
This sequence comes from Coregonus sp. 'balchen', assembly GCA_902810595.1. Classification (NCBI taxonomy): domain Eukaryota; kingdom Metazoa; phylum Chordata; class Actinopteri; order Salmoniformes; family Salmonidae; genus Coregonus; species Coregonus sp. 'balchen'. The sequence continues at coordinate 986,733 of LR778277.1, forward strand.
GAGGCTGGTTCGACTTAGGAGGCGCGCACACCACCCACCGCTTCCAAGTATACTACTCGCTAACGTTCAGTCTCTGGTTAACAAAGTTGATGAGCTCAGCAAGGATTTCTTTCCAGAGAGACATCAAGGCCTGTAACATACTTTGTTTCACGGAAACATGGCTCTCTTGGGATATTCTGTCGGAATCGGTTAAGCCAGAGGGATTCTCAGTTCATCGCGCAGATAGGAATAAATATCTCTCCAGGAAGCAGAAGGGCGGAGGTGTTGTTTCATGATTAACGACTCATGGTGTAATTGTAGTAACATACAGGAACTCGAGTCCTTCTGTTCCCCCGACCCAGAATAACTCACAATCAAATGCCGACCGTATTATCTCCCAAGAGAATTCTCTTTGGTTATAGTCACGGCCGTGTATATCCCCCCTCAAGCCGATACCACGACGGCCCTCAAAGAACTACACTGGACCTTATGCAAACTGGAAACCACATATCCTGAGGCTGCATTTATTGTAGCCGGGGATTTTAACAAAGCAAATTTGAGGACTAGGCTGCCGAAGTTCTAACAACATATCAACTGTTGTACTTGGGCTGCTAAAATCCTCGACCATTGCTATTCGAACTTCCGCGATGCTTACAAGGCCCTCTCCCGCCCTCCTTTCGGCAAATCTGATCACGACTCCATTTTGCTTCTCCCTTCCTATAGGCAGAAACCCAAACAGGAAGTACCCGTGCTAAGGACTATTCAACGCTGGTCTGACCAATCGGAATCCACGCTTCAAGATTGTTTTGATCACGCGGACTGGGATATGTTCTGGGTAGCTTGCGAAAATAATTTAGACGATACACTGAAACGGTGACTGGGTTTATCAGGAAGTGTATAGGAGATGTTGTGCCCACTGTGACTATTAAAACCTACCCTAACCAGAAACCGTGGATAGATGGTAGCATTCACGCAAAACTGAAAGCCCGAACCACCGCATTTAACCACGGCAAGGTGACTGGGAATATGGCAGAATACAAACAGTGTAGCTACTCACTCCGCAAGGCAATTAAACTGGCAAAACATCAGTATAGAGACAAAGTGGAGTCGCAATTCAACGGCTAAGACACGAGACGTATGT
>LR778277.1:992852-1012664 GCA_902810595.1 Coregonus sp. 'balchen'
TTACCCCCGTTTTCTTTTTCCCTCCTGTTCTTTTCTTTCTCTCGTCTCTTTCCCCTGTTCCTCTCCCCGTTTTCTCCTCGTTCTCTCGTTCCCTTCTCTCCCTCCGTTTCTCGTTTGTTTCCCTTTTTTGTCTCTTTTCCCCCGTTGGTTTTTTTTGTTCTCTCGTCCTTTCCCTAGTTTTCCTCGTCTGTTTTTTCTTTTTTTCCCTTTTTCTTCTTCCCCTCTGTTTTCCTTTTCTTGTTCTCCCCTTTCCCCGTTCTCTCGTTCTCTTTTTCCCCCGTTTTTCCCCCGTTTTTTCGTTTTTCTCTTTGTCTCGTTCCTCGTCTGTTTGTTTTTCGTCTCGTTTCTCGTTTTTCTCCGTTTTTGTCTCTTCTCCCTCGTTTTTCTCTCGTTCTTTTCTCCTCCGTTTTCTCCTCTCGTTTCTCGTCTCGTTTTTTCGTTTCTCTTTCCCCGTTCTCTCCCTTTTTCTCGTCTCGGGTTTTCTCTCTCCCTTCTCTCGTTCCCCTGTCCCCGTTCTCTCCTTTTTCGTTTTCTTCCCCTTTGTTTCTCCCCGTTCTCTCGTCTCGTTTTCCTCTCGTTTCTCGTTTCCCCTTTTTTTTCTCTCGTTTTTCCCCCCCGTTTCTCTCTCGTTCTTCGTTTTCCCCTCGTCCCCCGTTCCCTTTTTTTGTCTCGTTTCCCCTCGTTCCTCTCGTTTTCTCTTGTTCTCGTCTCGTTTTCTCTCGTTCTCGGTCTCCCTTTTCTTTCTCTCGTTCCTCGTCTCTTCTCCCGTTCTCTCGTTCCCCGTTCCTCGTTCCGTTTCCCCTTTTCGTTTTTCCCTCCTTTCTCCTTTTCTCGTTCTCTCTTCCCCGTTTTTCTCGTTTTTCTCGGGTCTCCCCGTTTTCGGTTTTCTTTTCTCATCCCCCCTCCGTTGTTTCTCCTTCGTTTTCGTTTTCGTTTTTTCGTTTCTCTTTATCTTTCCCGTTTTCTCGTTTCCCCCCTTCCCGTTCTTTTCCTTCTTGTTCTTTGGGTTTTTTGTTCTGGGTTTTTGTTTTTTGGTTTTTTGTTTTTAGTTTTTTTGTTTTTTCTTTTTTGGGTTTTGTTCGTTTTTGTTGTTTTTTCTAGTTATAAGTATAGTCGTCTAGTTATAGTTATAGTATAGTTATATTAGGTATATATATATAGTATATATATATATAGTTATATAGTATAGTTATATAGGTATAGTTCTTATAGTTATTAGTATAGGTTATATAGTTATATAGTATAGTTATATAGTATAGTTATATAGTATAGTTATATAGTATAGTTATATAGTAATATAGTATAGTTATATAGTTATATAGTATAGTTATATAGTTATAGTGATCTCTCTTTTGACGAACATATCAAGACTGTTTCAAGGACAGCTTTTTTCCATCTACGTAACATTGCAAAAATCAGAAATTTTCTGTCCAAAAATGATGCAGAAAAATTTAATCCCATGCATTTGTTACTTCTAGATTAGACTACTGCAATGCTCTATTTTCCGGCTCCCCCCCCCCCTACCCGGATAAAGCACTAAATAAACTTCAGTTAGTGCTAAATACGGCTGCTAGATCCTGACTAGAACCAAGAAATTTGATCATATTACTCCAGTGCTAGCTTCCCTACACTGGCTTCCTGTTAAGGCAAGGGCTGATTTCAAGGTTTTACTGTTAACCTATAAAGCGTTACATGGGCTTGCTCCTACCTATCTTTCCGAGTTGGTCCTGCCGTACATACCAATACGTACGCTACGGTCACAAGACGCAGGCCTCCTAATTGTCCCTAGAATTTCTAAGCAAACAGCGGGAGGCAGGGCTTTCTCCTATAGATCTCCATTTTTATGGAACAGTCTGCCTACCCATGTGAGAGACGCAGACTCGGTCTCAACCTTAAGTCTTTACTGAAGACTTATCTCTTCAGTAGGTCATATGATTGAGTGTAGTCTGGCCCAGGAGTGTGAAGGTGAACGGAAAGGCTGGAGCAACGAACAGCCCTTGCTGTCTCTGCCGGGCCGGTTCCCCTCTCCACTGGGGTTCTCTGCCTCTAACCCTGTTGCAGGGGCTGAGTCACTGGCTTGCTGGTGCTCTTTCATGCCGTCCCTGGGAGGGGTGCGTCACTTGAGTGGGTTGAGTTACTGACGTGATCTTCCTGTCTGGGTTGGCGCCCCCCCCCTTGGTTTGTGCTGTGGTGGAGACCTCTGTGGGCTATACTCGGCCTTGTCTCAGGATTGTAAGTTGGTGGTTGGGGATATCCCTCTAGTGGTGCGGGGGCTGTGCTTTGGCGGAGTGGGTGGGGTTATATCCTTCCTGTTTGGCCCTGTCCGGGGGTTTCTTCGGATGGGGCCACAGTGTCTCCGGACCGCTCCTGTCTCAGCCTCCAGTATTTATGCTGCAGTAGTTTATGTGTCGGGGGGCTGGGGTTAGTTGGTTATACCTGGAGTACTTCTCCTGTCTTATCCAGTGTCCTGTGTGAATTTAAGTATGCTCTCTCTAATTCTCTCGTTCTCTCTTTCTCTCTGAGAACCTGAGCCCTAGGACCATACGTCAGGACTACCGGGCATGATGACACCTTGCTGTCCCCAGTCCGCCTGGCCTTGCTGCTATTCCAGTTTCAACTGTTCTGCCTGCGGCTACGAAACCCCTACCTGTCCCAGACCTGCTGTTTTCAACTCTAAATGATCGGCTATGAAAAGCCAACTGAGAGACCTGAGCCCTAGGACCATACGTCGGGACTACCGGCCGTGGTGACTCCTTGCTGTCCCCAGTCCGCCTGGCCTTGCTGCTATTCCAGTTTAAACTGTTCTGCCTGCGGTTATGGAACCCCTACCTGTCCCAGACCTGCTGTTTTAAACTCTAATGATCGGCTATGAAAAGCCAACTGAGATTTATTCCTGATTGTTATTTGACCATGCTTGTCACTTATGAACATTTTTGAACATCTTGGCATGGTTCTGTTATAATCTCCACCCGGCACAGCCAGAAGAGGACTGGCCACCCCTCATAGCCTGGTTCCTCTCTAGGTTTCTTCCTAGGTTTTTGCCTTTCTAGGGAGTTTTTCCTAGCCACCGTGCTTCTACACCTGCATTACTAGCTGTTTGGGGTTTTAGGCTGGGTTTCTGTACAGCACTTCGAGATATTAGCTGATGTAAGAAGGGCTATATAAAATAAAAATAAAATTGATTATAGTATAGTTATATATAGCTATAGTATAGTTATATATATATAGTTATATAGTATAGTTATATAGTTACATATTATAGTTGTATAGTTATATAGTATAGTTATATAGTTATATAGTATAGTTATATAGTTATATAGTTATATATATAGTTACTCTCGTTCTCCCGTATAGTTGTATCGTTATATCGTCGTTTATCGTTCTCTCGTCTAGTCTATAGTATCGTTTATCGTTATATATCTCTATCTCTTCGTTCTATCGTTCGTTTCTAGTTCCTCTTATCGTTGTCTAGTTTCTCTGTTCTCTCGTCTCTTTATCTCGTTCTTGTCTCGTTTATCTCGTATATTGTTCTATGTTATCTTTTCTATCTTAGTTAATCGTTTCCGTATAGTTCTATGTTTATAGTTATCTAGATATGTTATATAGTATAGTTATATAGTTATATAGTCTACGTTTTCGTATAGTTATATAGTATACAGTGAGGGAAAAAATTATTTGATCCCCTGCTGATTTTGTACGTTTGCCAACTGACAAAGACATGATCAGTCTATAATTTTAATGGTAGGTTTATTTGAACAGTGAGAGACAGAATAACAACAACAAAATCCTGAAAAACGCATGTAAAAAAATTTATGAATTGATTTGCATTTTAATGAGGGAAATAAGTATCTGACCCCTCTGCAAAACATGACTTAGTACTTGGTGGCAAAACCCTTGTTGGCAATCACAGAGGTCAGACGTTTCTTGTAGTTGGCCACCAGGTTTGCACACATCTCAGGAGGGATTTTGTCCCACTCCTCTTTGCAGATCTTCTCCAAGTCATTAAGGTTTCGAGGCTGACGTTTGGCAACTCGAACCTTCAGCTCCCTCCACAGATTTTCTATGGGATTAAGGTCTGGAGACTAGCTAGGCCACTCCAGGACCTTAATGTGCTTCTTCTTGAGCCACTCCTTTGTTGCCTTGGCCGTGTGTTTTGGGTCATTGTCATGCTGGAATACCCATCCATGACCCATTTTCAATGCCCTGGCTGAGGGAAGGAGGATCTCACCCAAGATTTGACGGTACATGGCCCCATCCATCGTCCCTTTGATGCGGTGAAGTTGTCCTGTCCCCTTAGCAGAAAAACACCCCCAAAGCATAATGTTTCCACCTCCATGTTTGACGGAGGGGATGGTGTTCTTGGGGTCATAGGCAGCATTCCTCCTCCTCCTCCTAACACGGCGAGTTGAGTTGATGCCAAAGAGCTCCATTTTGGTCTCATCTGACCACAATACTTTCCCCCAGTTCTCCTCTGAATCATTCAGATGTTCATTGGCAAACTTCAGACGGGCCTGTATATGTGCTTTCTTGAGCAGGGGGACCTTGCGGGCGCTACAGGATTTCAGTCCTTCACGGCATAGTGTGTTACCAATTGTTTTCTTGGTGACTATTGTCCCAGCTGCCTTGAGATCTTTGACAAGATCCTCCCGTGTAGTTCTGGGCTGAATCCTCACCTTTCTCATGATCATTGCAACTCCACGAGCTGAGATCTTGCATGGAGCCCCAGGCCGAGGGAGATTGACAGTTATTTTGTTTCTTCCATTTGCGAATAATCGCAACAACTGTTTTCACCTTCTCACCAAGCTGCTTGGCGATGGTCTTGTAGCCCATTCCAGCCTTGTGTAGGTCTACAATCTTGTCCCTGACATCCTTGGAGAGCTCTTTGGTCTTGGCCATGGTGGAGAGTTTGGAATCTGATTGATTGATTGCTTCTGTGGACAGGTGTCTTTTATACAGGTAACAAACTGAGATTAGGAGCACTCCCTTTAAGAGTGTGCTCCTAATCTCAGCTCGTTACCTGTATAAAAAACACCTGGGAGCCAGAAATCTTTCTGATTGAGAGGGGGTCAAATACTTATTTCCCTCATTAAAATGCAAATCAATTTATAACATTTTTTACATGCGTTTTTCTGGATTTTTTTGTTGTTATTCTGTCTCTCACTGTTCAAATAAACCTACCATTAAAATTATAGACTGATCATTTCTTTGTCAGTGGGCAAACAAAATCAGCAGGGGATCAAATACTTTTTTCCCTCACTGTAGTTATATAGTATAGTTATATAGTATAGTTATATAGTTATATAGTATAGTTATATAATATAGTTATATAGTATATATATATATATATATATATATATATATATATATATATATATATATATATATATATATATATATATAAAGACACAAACCAAGTTTCCATCCAACCATTTCATGGGAATGAATTATCTGACGCATGAAAAAAAAGTCACGACCGGGCTGATGGAAACGAAAAGTCAAGGAGTCTCATTCAATGTGATTTTCTGGATTTTTGTTTTAGATTCCGTCTCTCACAGTTGAAGTGTACCTGTGATAAAAATTACAGACCTCTACATGCTTTGTAAGTAGGAAAACCTGCAAAATCGGCAGTGTATCAAATACTTGTTCTCCCCACTGTATATGTTGTAATATATTGTAACTATAGTGACCTTGCTCACCAGAACGTTCATGATCTGCAGCTCTTTAAGGACGAAGTCCACCTTCTTCTGATTGGTCAACGAGGCCAGGACGGCATTGTGACCCCGACAGGTCAGCTTGGCGTTGTCGTACGAGTCCTTCGCTGTGATGAACTTCAGACACGAGTTACCCACCAGGTGCCAACTCTCACCACAAATATTCTCTGGAGGATGAAAGATACATTTGTATATATTATACAGACAGATAGATATCTACAGATAGAAATATATATTACACAGACAGATAGATATCTACAGATAGAAATATTCTCTGGAGGATGAAAGATACATTTGTATATATTATACAGACAGATAGATATCTACAGATAGAAATATATATTACACAGACAGATAGATATCTACAGATAGAAATATATATTACACAGACAGATAGATATCTACAGATAGAAATATTCTCTGGAGGATGAAAGATACATTTGTATATATTATACAGACAGATAGATATCTACAGATAGAAATATATATTACACAGACAGATAGATATCTACAGATAGAAATATTCTCTGGAGGATGAAAGATACATTTGTATATATTATACAGACAGATAGATATCTACAGATAGAAATATATATTACACAGACAGATAGATATCTACAGATAGAAATATTCTCTGGAGGATGAAAGATACATTTGTATATATTATACAGACAGATAGATATCTACAGATAGAAATATTCTCTGGAGGATGAAAGATACATTTGTATATATTATACAGACAGATAGATATCTACAGATAGAAATATTCTCTGGAGGATGAAAGATACATTTGTATATATTATACAGACAGATAGATATCTACAGATAGAAATATTCTCTGCAAGAAGAAGAGGACAAGACAGTTGGATGTTTTAAAGGGATACTTTGGGATTCTGTCAATGAGGCCCTTTATCTACTTCCCCAGAGTCAGATGAACTCGTGGATACCATGTTTATGTCTCTGTGTCCAGTATGAAGGAAGTTACAAGTAGTTTTGCGAGCCAACGCTAACTAGTTTTAGCACAATGACTGGAAGTCTATGGTATCTACTAGCGTGACTATGGGGAAGTAGCATCTCAAAGTATCCCTTTAAAACATCTAACGCTAACTGATAAGGACAACATACAAATCTGTAGATTATTGTTTTATTTTGTGATAGGTCCTTTTCTATGGTACAGAGTCTTCAGAAAGTATTCATACCCCTTGACTTATTCCACATTTTGTTGTTACAGCCTGAAATCAAAATGGATTAAATAAATACAAAATCTCACCCATCTACACACAATACCCAATAATGACAAAGTGAATACATGTTTTTAGAAATGTTTGCACATTTATTGAAAATGAAAAACAGAAATATATTTTCACACACTTGAGTCAATACTTCGTAGAATCACCTTTGGCAGCGATTGCAGCTGTGAGTCTTTCTGGGTAAGTCTCTAAGAGCTTTCCACACCTGGATTGTGCAACATTTGCCCTTTATTCTTTTCAGAATTCTTCAAACTCTATCAAGTTGGTTGTTGATCATTGCTAGACAACCATTTTCAAGTCTTGCCATAGATTTTCAAGCCGATTGAAGTCTAAACTTTAACTAGGCCGCTCAGGAACATTCACTGTCTTCTTGGTAAGCAACTCCAGTGTATATTTGGCCTTGTGTTATAGGTTATTGTCCTGCTGAAAGGTGCATTTGTCTCCCAGTGTCTGGTGGAAAGCAGACAACCAGGTTTTCCTCTAGGATTTTGCCTGAGCTTAGCTCTATTCCGTTTATTTTTAACCAAAAAAACTCCCTTAACGATGACAAGCATACCCATAACATGATGCAGCCACCACCATGCTTGAAAATATGGAGAGAGGTACTCAGTGATGTGTTGTGTTGGATTTGCCCCAAACGTAACGCTTTGTATTCAGGACATAAAGTTCATTTCTTTACCACATTTTTTGCAGTATTACTTTAGTGCCTTGTTGTAAACAGGATGTATGTTTTGGAATATTTGTATTCTGTACAGGCTTTCACTCTGTCATTTAGGTTAGCATTGTGGAGTAACTACAATGTTGTTGATCCATCCTCAGTTTTCTCCTATCACAGCCATAACTCTTACATGTTTTAGTCACCATGGCCTCATGGTGAAATCCCTGAGCGGTTTCCTTCCTCTCCGGTAATTGAGTTAGGAAGGACGCCTGTATCTTTGTAGTGACTGGGTGTATTGATACAACATCCAAAGCCTAATTAATAACTTCACCATGCTCAAAGGGATATTCAGTGTCTGCTTTTTTAATTTTTACACATCTATGAATCTTTGCGAGGCATTGAAAAACATCCCTGGTCTTTGTGGTTGAATATGTGCTTGAAATTTACTCGATTTAGGGACCTTACAGATAATTGTATGTGTAGGGTACACAGATGAGTTAGACATTTAAAAATCACGTTAAACACTATTATTGAAGCCTCCCGAGTGGCGCAGCGGTCTAAGGCACTGCATCGCAGTGCTTGAGGCGTCACTACAGACCCGGGTTCGATCCCAGGCTGTGTCACAGCGGACTGTGACCGGGAGACCCATGAGGCGGCACACAATTGGCCCAGCGTAGTCCGGGTTAGGGGAGGGTTTGGCCGGCCGGGATTTCCTTGTCCCATTGTGCTCTAGCGACTCCTTGTGGCGGGCCGGGTGCCTGCAAGCTGACCTCGGTCTCCAGCTGTACGGGGTTTCCTCCATTGGTGCGGCTTCCGGGTTAAGCGAGCAGTGTGTCAAGAAGCAGTGCGGCTTGGCAGGGTCGTGTTTCGGAGGACGCATGGCTCTCAACCTTCGCCTCTCCCGAGTCCATAGGGGAGTTGCAGCGATGGGACAAGACTGTAACTGGGTGGTCCTCTGTAGCTCAGCTGGTAGAGCACGGCGCTTGTAACGCCAGGGTAGTAGGTTCGATCCCCGGGACCACCCATACACAAAAAAATATATATATATGCACGCATGACTATAAGTCGCTTTGGATAAAAGTCCATGCAACTTATTACGTGACTTGTTAAGCACATTTCTAATCCTGAACTTATTTAGGCTTGCCATAACAAAGGGGTTGAATACTTATTGACTCAAGACATTTCAGCTTTTCATTTTTTATTAATTTAAAAAAGAACATCTACAAAGAGAATTCCACTTTGACATTATGTCTGTAGATCAGTGACACAAAATCTCAATTGAATCCATTTGAAATTCAGGCTCTAATAAAACAACATGTGGAAAAAGTAAAGGAGTGTGAATGGAGGATACATCTAAGAAAAGCAGGAATTCCTGATTAATTAGGAATAATCACATCCCTGCAATGCACAGCACAATATACTGTTAAACACTAGCAAATCAGCAGAGCTTTGATGTACAGTAGTATACAGGAAAGGTTTTGTATTACCAGGTAGAGAGATACACTTCTGGTCTCTTACCAGGTAGAGAGATACACTTCTGGTCTCTTACCAGGTAGAGAGATACACTTCTGGTCTCTTACCAGGTAGAGAGATACACTTCTGGTCTCTTACCAGGTAGAGAGATACACTTCTGGTCTCTTACCAGGTAGAGAGATACACTTCTGGTCTCTTACCAGGTAGAGAGATACACTTCTGGTCTCTTACCAGGTAGAGAGATACACTTCTGGTCTCTTACCAGGTAGAGAGATACACTTCTGGTCTCTTACCAGGTAGAGAGATACACTTCTGGTCTCTTACCAGGTAGAGATACACTTCTGGTCTCTTACCAGGTAGAGAGATACACTTCTGGTCTCTTACCAGGTAGAGAGATACACTTCTGGTCTCTTACCAGGTAGAGAGATACACTTCTGGTCTCTTACCAGGTAGAGAGATACACTTCTGGTCTCTTACCAGGTAGAGAGATACACTTCTGGTCTCTTACCAGGTAGAGAGATACACTTCTGGTCTCTTACCAGGTGGTTTCTAGGTTTTTACCAGGTAAGGATAAACACTCCTGGTTTCTGGGTTCTTACCTGGTAGAGCGATGCACTCCTGGTTTCTGGGTTCTTACCTGGTAGAGCGATGCACTCCTGGTTTCTGGGTTGTTTCTGGGTTCTTACCTGGTAGAGCGATGCACTCCTGGTTTCTGGGTTGTTTCTGGGTTCTTACCTGGTAGAGCGATACACTCCTGGTTTCTGGGTTGTTTCTGGGTTCTTACCTGGTAGAGCGATACACTCCTGGTTTCTGGGTTGTTTCTGGGTTCTTACCTGGTAGAGCGATGCACTCCTGGTTTCTGGGTTGTTTCTGGGTTGTTACCTGGTAGAGCGATGCACTCCTGGTTTCTGGGTTGTTTCTGGGTTCTTACCTGGTAGAGCGATGCACTCCTGGTTTCTGGGTTGTTTCTGGGTTCTTACCTGGTAGAGCGATGCACTCCTGGATTCTGGGTTGTTTCTGGGTTCTTACCTGGTAGAGCGATGCACTCCTGGTTTCTGGGTTGTTTCTGGGTTGTTACCTGGTAGAGCGATGCACTCCTGGTTTCTGGGTTGTTTTCTGGGTTGTTACCTGGTAGAGCGATGCACTCCTGGTTTCTGGGTTGTTTCTGGGTTCTTACCTGGTAGAGCGATGCACTCCTGGTTTCTGGGTTGTTTCTGGGTTCTTACCTGGTAGAGCGATGCACTCCTGGTTTCTGGGTTGTTTCTGGGTTCTTACCTGGTAGAGCGATGCACTCCTGGTTTCTGGATTGTTTCTGGGTTCTTACCTGGTAGAGCGATGCACTCCTGGTTCCGAGGTTCCCACTGGCAGTTCTGGTCCACACCACAGCTCTTACAGCTGGTCTTCTTGTTGCAGACGTATGATGGGTTGTCTTTGGGACAGACGTCATACTCCACTATGGCCCCCTGGGGTAGGAGGACACATTAACATACATGATGGGTTGTCTTTGGGACAGACGTCATACTCCACTATGGCCCCCTGGGGTAGGAGGACACATTAACATACATGATGGGTTGTCTTTGGGACAGACGTCATACTCCACTATGGCCCCCTGGGGTAGGAGGACACATTAACATACATGATGGGTTGTCTTTGGGACAGACGTCATACTCCACTATGGCCCCCTGGGGTAGGAGGACACATTAACATACATGATGGGTTGTCTTTGGGACAGACGTCATACTCCACTATGGCCCCCTGGGGTAGGAAGACACATTAACATACATGATGGGTTGTCTTTGGGACAGACGTCATACTCCACTATGGCCCCCTGGGGTAGGAGGACAAATTAACATACATGAGTATTCCTGGATTTCCTGCTTACTCCCTCCTGATTCCAGGAATCATCCAATTTCTGAAAACACCTGGGTATTTAGTGGAATTATGCAACAACTAGACATTGTGTAAAGTCCATCTAATCTAAATATAAAGTAATATAATGTAATGATAATGAGCGCAGCCCATTGCCCAGTCTTACCGTGACAGCCGTACAGTTTGAGCTCACGGAGACACACTGAACTGCACACCACTGGCAGCCGTTAGTATTGGCTGTACAGCTGTAGCAGTCAGTGTACTGGTCACAACGATCGTTGTCAACATCTACAATACAACCAGAGAGTAATATTAGTACAGTAGTAGTCTAGTTACAGTACTTGTACATTATCCGTACAGTATTCTTACAGTATTAGTATAAATACATTATTCGTACAGTATCCGTACAGTATTAGTATAAATACATTATCCGTACAGTATCCGTACAGTATTAGTATAAATACATTATTCGTACAGTATCCGTACAGTATTAGTATAAATACATTATCCGTACAGTATCCGTACAGTATTAGTATAAATACATTATCCGTACAGTATCCGTACAGTATTAGTATAAATACATTATCCGTACAGTATCCGTACAGTATTAGTATAAATACATTATCCGTACAGTATTCTTACAGTATTAGTATAAATACATTATTCGTACAGTATTAGTATTCGTACAGGATTCGTATATATTTTTTTACTTTTACTGTTGAAAAGCAATATCCCAAGTATAAATACAGTAAAGTACTGTATTTACACAACTGCAAACTTGAAGGAGCAGGGCATTCAAGGTGATGGTCTGATGGAACTTGGAGACATCGTCAGCCCCTCCCCCGTTGCTGGAGGAGCAATAGAGAATGCAAACTTTGGGGCGGCAGGTAGCTTAGTGGTTAAGAGCATTGTGCCAGTAACCGAAAGGTCGCTGGTTCTAATCCCCGAGCCGACTAGGTGAAAAATCTGTCGATGTGCCCTTAATCAAGGCACTTAACCCTAATTGCTCCTGTAAGTCGCTCTGGATAAGAGCGTCTGCTAAATGACGTAAATGTAAAGGAGCAGGGCATTCAAGGTGATGGTCTGATGGAACTTGGAGACATTGTCAGCCCCTCCCCCTTGCTGGAGGAGCAATAGATAATTAAAGAGGAAGCCCCACCCCCCCTTGTGCCACGTCATGAGGATACCTGGACCACCTGTTGAGATGTACCTTTTGTTAAGTAAATCAGGTGTTAAATGAGGTGAAAAGGAGAGTGGAGCGTCACTTTAAACGTTGTTACTACCAGTGACTGTCTGTCCATTCTCTCTGCAGGGAAGATCTGGCTGGATAATGTGCAGTGTGGGTGTGGAGTGCCATGTAAAGGGGGTAATGGTTCAATCTACCCAACAACAAGAGAAAACGCTGAGGCTCTGTCTCTCCGTTAAGAGCTGATGTTTTTAATTACGCTTTTAGGTTCAAAACGGCCGCTAACAGCGTTTATCAGACTGAGCGTATAAAAGAAAGGACTATCTACCGATAACTTCTACTCTCCTCCACAAGATAGACCAGGCTTTGTATGTAAAGAAAGGACTATCTACCGATAACTTCAACTCTCCTCCACAAGATAGACCAGGCTTTGTATGTAAAGAAAGGACTATCTACCTAATAACTTCAACTCTCCTCCACAAGATAGACCAGGCTTTGTATGTAAAGAAAGGACTATCTACCTAATAACTTCAACTCTCCTCCACAAGATAGACCAGGCTTTGTATGTAAAGAAAGGACTATCTACCTAATAACTTCAACTCTCCTCCACAAGCTAGACCAGGCTTTGTATGAGACATCACAACATTTGGTAGGACACGGCCCTGTATTTTCTATATGATCAGTTCTAGGGCTTTGCTGTCGGACTTTTGGAGTCCTGTATTAGATATTATGTGTGTGAAAGACATTCAGGATGCAGTTTTCATCTCCAACCCCAGAAAATGAGTCCGCCCAACGGGGAAATGGAAGAGTTTACTGCAGCCGTGACAAAACGACACCGAACCAACTACAGCATGGTAGAAGTCCCAGCAGGAGAGCTAGTCTGAAGTAACGTCCTGATAACACACACACACACACACACACACAGAGAGAGAGAGAGAGATACACCTCCAGAAAACACAGATGAATCTGGGCCAGATGATGGCCCATTGTTGCCCATACAAGACAGACATCCCAGACACTGTACTGCACTTTACACACACATATATACAGCACACACAGATATAATGTACTGCACACATACAGTGGGGAGAACAAGTATTTGATACTTATACTTACTTATACAATTGTGCAAGTTCTCCCACTTAAAAAGATGAGAGAGGCCTGTAATTTTCATCATAGGTACACGTCAACTATGACAGACCAAATGAGAAAAAAAATCCAGAAAATCACATTGTAGGATTTTTAATGAATTTATTTGCAAATTATGGTGGAAAATCAGTATTTGGTCAATAACAAAAGTTTCTCAATACTTTGTTATATACCCTTTGTTGGCAATGACACAGGTCAAACGTTTTCTGTAAGTCTTCACAAGGTTTTCACACACTGTTGCTGGTATTTTGGAAGGAGGTTTTCACTCAAAATCTCACGATACATGGCCCCATTCATTCTTTCCTTTACACGGATCAGTCATCCTGGTCCCTTTGCAGAAAAACAGCCCCAAAGCATGATGTTTCCACCCCCATGCTTCACAGTAGGTATGGTGTTCTTTGGATGCAACTCAGCATTCTTTGTCCTCCAAACACGACGAGTTGAGTTTTTACCAAAAAGTTATATTTTGGTTTCATCTGACCGTATGACATTCTCCCAATCCTCTTCTGGATCATCCAAATGCACTCTAGCAAACTTCAGACGGGCCTGGACATGTACTGGCTTAAGCAGGGGGACACGTCTGGCACTGCAGGATTTGAGTCCCTGGCGGCGTAGTGTGTTACTGATGGTAGGCTTTGTTACTTTGGTCCCAGCTTTCTGCAAGTCATTCACTAGGTCCCCCCGTGTGGTTCTGGGATTTTTGCTCACCGTTCTTGTGATCATTTTGACCCCACAGGGTGAGATCTTGCGTGGAGCCCCAGATCGAGGGAGATTATCAGTGGTCTTGTATGTCTTCCATTTCCTAATAATTGCTCCCACAGTTGATTTCTTCAAACCAAGCTGCTTACCTATTGCAGATTCAGTCTTCCCAGCCTGGTGCAGGTCTACAATTTTGTTTCTGGTGTCCTTTGACAGCTCTTTGGTCTTGGCCATAGTGGAGTTTGGAGTGTGACTGTTTGAGGTTGTGGACAGGTGTCTTTTATACTGATAACAAGTTCAAACAGGTGCCATTAATACAGGTAACGAGTGGAGGACAGAGGAGCCTCTTAAAGAAGAAGTTACAGGTCTGTGAGAGCCAGAAATCTTGCTTGTTTGTAGGTGACCAAATACTTATTTTCCACCATAATTTGCAAATAAATTCATTAAAAATCCTACAATGTGATTTTCAGGATTTTTTTTCCTCAATTTGTCTGTCATAGTTGACGTGTACCTATGATGAAAATTACAGGCCTCTCTCATCTTTTTAAGTGGGAGAACTTGCACAATTGGTGGCTGACTAAATACTTTTTTCCACCACTGTATATACTTATATATTTGAGAGCCGAAATTCTTACTGGTTGGTAGGTGATCAAATACTTATGCAATAAAATGTAAATTAATTACTTAAAAATCATACAATGTGATTTTCTGGAATTTTGTTTTAGATTCCGTCTCTCACAGTTGAAGTATACCTATGATAAAAATTACAGACCTCTACATGCTTTGTAAGTAGGAAAACCTGCAAAATCGGCAGTGTATCAAATACTTGTTCTCCCCACTGTATATACTGTACTGCACACACATATACTATACTGCACACAGATATACTGTCCAGCACTGTACTGTACACACACAGATACTGTACACAGAGATTTACTGTACTGTACACAGATATAATACTGTACACAGATATACTGTACACACACACATATATACTGTACTGCAGGGGTTTTTACACTTTTTCAGCCTGGGACCCAAATGAGAAATTCTGTGTTTTCCTGAGACTCAAGCTTAGGATAATATGCAGCTATAGTAAACATGGGTACATTTCATTGCCCTTATGCCTTAAACTATATAGACAAAACCAAGTAATGAAATACCAGTTACATATCTACATGTTTATTGGTCCCCATTAAAAACACTTCCATATCTGTCTAGATTGGAACTGTTGCTGTTAAAACACAATAAATCATGTTCATTCTGAACTGGAATAAACTGATTGATCACATCAAACAGATGTAGACCAGAAAACACACACACACACAGTCGTAATGAGAGGTGTGTGGCTGGTTGAAGCTTCAACAAGCATGTCTATTCTGTTCTCAGTTGTTGACAGTGCAACCCTGAGGTCATGCTCAGCATTGAGTCTGTTTCTGTACTTGTTTTTTAAGTACGCCAGAGTTGAGAACCCTGACTCACATGTGTGGTGCCAAACTGGATCAGAACATCTATCTACTACTTTCTCAGTCAGGCAGGGGACCGCTTCCTGCTGTAGATGAGCAACCCAGAACGGTGTGAGTGTGTTAACCTCAAAAAGCATCTTGCTTCAATCGGTTTATTCCAGCTCAGAATAAAAATGATTACTTGTATTTTAACAGCAACAGTTCCAACCTAGACTAGTTTTCAACAATAATTTCTACAGTAGATGTACAGTAGGTCTGATCATTATTCATCTGTACTGTTACTTATGGTTGCACTATCAGTAGCTAGCTAGCTTGCTTTGGCTAACGTTAGCTATTAGAAACTCACATCTACTACTATGACAGATAGTACTCCCTTATTTCTGCTTATCATCACCACCTGTTATAAAAATGCCTTCTGGAACATGTGAACTTTCATGTGCCTTAATAACACACTTGTATGGCATCTGTAAATTTGAATACAATTCTAAAATTACGAGCCTAGTTGGTTTAGCCATGGAAAAAGACAGCAAACTTCACGCTAGCCATGATTGGCTGCGATAATGAGTGGGCTGGACATGACGAGAGATGAGTTGGGATTGGTCTGCCATGTAGCACGCTTCCTTCTATAACAGAAGGTATGTGTTGGTAATCCTTTCTAACGTAGCTTCTTTGAAAGATATCACGTAGTAGAACTGCATAAGTGTTGCTCTCCACTTTCTGGAAGACCGAGTTTTGAAATCAGTGGAATTAAAGTATGATAGCTAAGGAGAGGGAGAAAAGTCTGGCGTTTGATTGCAAATATGCAGACGGAGTCGAAAAGAGAACACAGAAGGCTCCGGATTACATCTTCAAACTAAGGGCAACCATGGCATCCGTGACAGAGAGGGAGAAGCGTCCATCCATGTATACGGGTAAGAAAGTCTAGCTAGCTACATTTTCAGATATTACACGTTTCTAAGTCGTTTTCATTTCAAGTTAAAGTGTACTGTTAGCTAGCTAGCTAACGTTAGCTGGCTGACTAGCTAGCTAACGTTACATGTATGATCTGTGTAGTAATATTATTTGTATCTCAGAGCCATTTGCATTGCTAGTTATAGCCTAATGTTAGCTAGCTAACATTTAACCTTGTTGGTTAGCTACCTGCAGATTCATGCAGGGTAGTAACGTTATGAGTTGGGATTATGGTTCATTGTTTAGCTAGCTAGCTACATGTCTAAACAATAGACTCAACTATGTTGGGATTCTGGTTCATTGTTTAGCTAGCTAGCTACATGTCTAAACAATAGACTCAACTATGTTGGGATTATGGTTCATTGTTTAGCTAGCTAGCTACATGTCTAAACAATAGACTCCACTATGTTGGGATTATGGTTCATTGTTTAGCTAGCTAGCTACATGTCTAAACAATAGACTCAACTATGTTGGGATTCTGGTTCATTGTTTAGCTAGCTAGCTACATGTCTAAACAATAGACTCAACTATGTTGGGATTATGGTTCATTGTTTAGCTAGCTAGCTACATGTCTAAACAATAGACTCCACTATGTTGGGATTATGGTTCATTGTTTAGCTAGCTAGCTACATGTCTAAACAATAGACTCCACTATGTTGGGATTCTGGTTCATTGTTTACCTAGCTAGCTACATGTCTTAACAATAGACTCCACTATGTTGGGATTCTGGTTCATTGTTTAGCTAGCTAGCTACATGTCTAAACAATAGACTCCACTATGTTGGGATTATGGTTCATTGTTTAGCTAGCTAGCTACATGTCTTAACAATAGACTCCACTATGCAAGTAACTATTTCAATAGAATGTTTATGATGTCACTGCGACAACTGTCGATAGACGTAGCTGGTAAATTCGCTCTGGCTATCTACTCTTATTTCAGAGCACTCTCGTCTGAGTGTGCCAGAGTGCAGAATAACTGACAAATTTACTAACGCTCAACACCCGTTGAATATGGCCAGTGTCAGTAAACGCTGACAAAAAAAAGTGTAATGAAATTGTTGCCAGCAGCACAGTTGCAGTCACCAACGCTCTGGATAACATAAAAACAGCCTAACCAGCTCTGCTAGGGCGAGTAAAATGGTCAGAGTGAGCTGTTCTCTCATTTGTGCCTGGAAGTAGCTAGCAAGCTAGCCAACGTTAGCCAGTTAGCTTGGGTGCTTGACTGCTGTTGTTAGGTCAGAATGCTCGGATCAACACTACTTGCGCTCCGAGAGCGAAACGCTCTGAATTTACAAAACGGCCAAGTTGACAACGCTCTGAGTTTACGAACGCCCAGAGCACACTCTGGCACTCCAGATTAAATTTATGAACACACCCGTAGTATAAACCAGCCTTTAGTCTTGAAATCTTTGGTTGTTTAGTACATGGCCTCACGTGAATCCTTAAAGAGATGGGTGGGGCTAAGGCTTAAGAGGGTGTGAACGATGCTGAATGGGTGGAGACAAAGAAGAGCTCTCCAGTAGGTGTACCAAAATATTCAAGGGACATTTTCTCAAAAAGTGAGGTTACAAGTTTATCAACTTTCAAAGCAGAATTACTTTCCCATTATTCCTCAACTGTAGTGTATGATCTACCAGTTTCTGGCTCGGAGTCTCTACTTTTATCCCAATGTAAAAAACACAATCTTCAAATGTTGCTACATAAGACCGAATCGAGCCGGTCGGTCACATATGTGGAACTAGGCTAGTGGTTAGATTGACAGGTCACCTACATATTCTGGTTCCACAGGAGGCCAGGGCGGTCTGCTCCTTAAGGGGTCCAGGGTTCGAGTCCCAGGGCAGGCAGGAGCCCAGGTGAGCGTTCCAGAGGCAGTGAACCCCCGGCCAGGCCGTGACACAGGCAGCAGCGCTGGGAGCACTGGAGCAGCTGGCTGGCGTGTAGATCAGGACATCACTCAACAACAGGCTGTTGAACCCCCCAAACACATACATCACACTGTAGGAGTGAGAGACGGAGGGAGGAGAAGGGAGGGAGGGAGGAGAAGGGAGGGGGGAGGGAGGAGAAGGGAGGGGGGAGGGAGGAGAGGTGGAAAGAAAGATAAGACACATGAAAAAAAGAACAGACATAGTTCCCTTAGCAATGGTTGTGAGAGTCTCTCTCCCTCTCCTCCCCAATTTAAGGGCTTTATCGTCATGGGAAACGTATCTTTATCGTCATGGGAAACGTATCTTTACGTTGCCAAAGCAAGTGAAATAGATAATAAACAAAAGTGAATGAAACAAACAAATTCTTTACAGTAAACATTACACTCACAAAAGTTAAAAATTAATAAAATACATTTCAAGTGTCATTATCTTTCTCTCTCTCCTCTCTCAATTCAACTCAATTCAATAGACTTTATTGACATGGCAAGTTAAATTACTTACATTGTCAAAGTATACATATATCAAAAATGTTGGGACCAACAGCAATAATAATAGTAGTAGTGGAAATGGGTTTACCATTAACAGCAACTACAACAACAATATTAATGAGAATAACAATACATTAAAGCAATAGTAGTCGACCAGTCTCAACCTGACTGAGAAGACACATTACATGGTATGAAATGATGTCTCTTTGTCTGTCTGTCTCTGTCTCACTTCTCTCTCCCCTCAATTCCCATCTCTCCCCTCCTCAACCCCATCTCTCCAGACCTCCTCAATCCCCCATCTCTCCAGAACCTCCCTCAACCCTCCGGTCTCTCCTTCCTCATCTCTCACCCTCACTCTCCCCCTCCCCTCATCCCCCCTCCCTCTCCCCTCCTCATTCCCATCTCGCCCCCATCCTCAATTCCCCATCTCTTCCCCTCCTCATCATCCCCCCATCTCTCCCCTCAATCTCTCCCCCCTCCTTCGCCGCCCTCCCCCCCTCCTCATCCCCCCCCTCCTCTCCCCCCCTCAATTCCCCCCATCTTTTCCCCTCCTCAACCCCCCTCCCCCCTCACCACCCCTCTCCAACCCCCCAACCCAACCCATCTCTCCAACCTCCCAATCACCCTCTCTCCAACCTCCTCACCCTCATCTCTCCCCCATCTCTCCCCCCTCAACCCTCCTCAACCCCCCCTTCTCCCCTCCCAACCCTCCTCTCTCCCCTCCTCAACACTCTCTCCCCCCCCCTCACCCCCATCTCTCCCCCCCCAAACCCCCATCTCTCCCCTCCCCTCCCCCCCTCAACCCTCCCTCTCCCCCCCCTCATCCTCCCCCCTAAACCCCATCCTCCCCCCTAAATTTCCCCATCTCTCCCCTCCCATCCCCCCCTTCTCCCCCTCATCTCTCCCCTCCTCCCCCCCTCCTCCCCCCCCCTCCCCCCTCCCTCCCCTCCTCAATTCCCATCTCTCCCCTCCTCACCCTCCTCTCCCCCTC
>LR778277.1:1012764-1027764 GCA_902810595.1 Coregonus sp. 'balchen'
GCAAGACAGGAATTCATTGTTTTCTGCCATAGCCCAGCAAAGAGCAAACGGATCTCAATCCCATTGAACCAGTCTGGGAGACTTGCGGATCGGAGGGTGAGGCTAGGGCCATTCCACACAGAAATGTCCGGGAACTTGGCAGGTGCCTTGGTGGAAGAGGTGGGGTAACATCTCACAGCAAGAAACTGGCAAAATCTGGTGCAGTCCATGAGGAGGAGATGTACTGCAGTACTTAATGCAGCTGGTGGCCACACCAAATACTGACTGTTACTTTTGATTTTGACCCCCCCTCCTTTGTTCAGGGGCACATTATTCCATTTCTGTTAGTCACATGTCTGTGGAATTTGTCAGTTTATGACTCAGTTGTTGAATCTGTTTTAATTCATACAAATATTTACACATTGTTAAGTTTGCTGAAAACAAACGCAGTTGACAGTAAGAGGACGTTAATTTTCTTTGCTGAGTTTAGTTATGTCACCTTACTGTGCTACTATTGTGCTTGTTTGCTACTGCACCTTATTCCACTCACTATGCACATGGGAAACAATGTCCATACTATATCCCAATAGGCTATTTATTTTACATATTTATTTATTTTATCTGCATGCCTCTTGTACCTGATTTACTTTATTTAGTCGTTCATGATTTTTTTGTATGTTATATATTTACATTGTCACTTATTTGATTGCCTTCCTATGTTTACTTATTTGATTACTACAGTATGTCACTTTTGTCACCATTGCACTGTGTGAGAAGCCTGCAAGTAAATGACAATACAATTTTACTGGATTTGATGTCACCAGTGGATCCAGGTGACCAGGACTGCCCCTCGTTTTCGGATATATTTTGCACACACACACACAATGATTTACTGTACTTTTCAACAAACCCTTTTCAAATGGACATGGTATTCAGTGTATCTTAAACATACAAATATTAAATATTATAAAATAAGTGGCGACAGGGAGTAGGCATGCCACTGGCTCCGACTGGCAGCTGTAGTGTTTGCCGGTCTGGAGAAGGGCGGCTGGGTTGTGTGAGGAAAACGGCATGTCAGCGGGAGCAGCACGGCTGCTGCGTGACCCAAACGGCCTATCGCAACTGCCCTGTGAGGCCGATGGGCAAAAAAGCTGTCGCACAGCGATTGACCACTCTGGAGGGACGCCGGCCCCCCGAGTGCTCATTGCTAACTGGGATGCAAGTCGCTTCATTGGGGGCATTCAACAGTAAACCTGTAAAAACATTTGCTTCAAAGTGGATGTACTGTAACAACACCTTCAGGGGCATATTTCAGAAGTGTATTTCATAGCTCAGCTTGCAATGCCATTTTTCAGGGACATGAATCTACTCTTCAGAGCCCAATTTGAATTATTGTAGCTCTTACTGCTTATAATAATGTAGTTGTAACATCCTTGGTGGTTATTGCCATGTATTGGAGGACACTTTATTACGTTACACAACAATTCAAAAGTCATTGATAGGCTCATTTACATTACATTTACATTTTAGTCATTTAGCAGACGCTCTTAACCAGAGCGACTTACAGGAGCAATTAGGGTTAAGTGCCTTGCTCAAGGGCACATTAACGTCATTTAGCAGACGCTCTTAGCCAGAGCGACTCACAAATTGGTGCGTTCACCCTATAGCCAGTGGGATAACCACTTTACAATTTGGGGGGGGGGGGGGGGGGGGGGGGGGTGGGGGGGGGGGGGGGGGGGGGGGGGGGGGGGGGGGGGGGGTTAGAAGGAATACTTTATCCTATCCCAGGTATTCCTTAAAGAGGTGGGGTTTCAAATGTCTCCGGAAGGTGGTGAGTGACTCCGCTGTCCTGGCGTCGTGAGGGAGCTTGTTCCACCATTGGGGGTGCCAGAGCAGCGAACAGTTTTTGACTGGGCTTGAGCGGGAGCTGTGCTTCCGCAGAGGAAGGGGAGCCAGCAGGCCAGAGGTGGATGAACGCAATGTCCCTCGTTTGGGTGTAGGGACTGATCAGAGCCTGAAGGTACAGAGGTGCCGTTCCCCTCACTGCTCCATAGGCAAGCACCATGGTCTTGTAGCGGATGCGAGCTTCAACTGGAAGCCAGTGGAGTGTGCGGAGGAGGGGGGTGACGTGAGAGAACTTGGGAAGGTTGACACCAGACGGGCTGCGGCATTCTGGATGAGTTGTAGGGGTTTAATGGCACAGGCAGGGAGCCCAGCCAACAGCGAGTTGCAGTAGTCCAGACGGGAGATGACAAGTGCCTGGACCAGGACCTGCGCCGCTTCCTGTGTAAGGCAGGGTCGCACTCTCCGAATGTTGTAGAGCATGAACCTGCAGGAGCGGGTCACCGCCTTGATGTTGGCGGAGAACGACAGGGTGTTGTCCAGGGTCACGCCTAGGCTCTTCGCACTCTGGGAGGAGGACACAGCGGAGTTGTCAACCGTGGATGGCGAGATCATGGAACGGGCAGTCCTTCCCCGGGAGGAAGAGCAGCTCCGTCTTGCCAGGGTTCAGCTTGAGGTGGTGATCCGTCATCCATACTGATATGTCTGCCAGACATGCAGAGATGCGATTCGCCACCTGGTTATCAGAAGGGGGAAAGGAGAAGATTAGTTGTGTATCGTCAGCGTAGCAATGATAGGAGAGACCATGTGAGGATATGACAGAGCCAAGTGACTTGGTGTATAGGGAGAAAAGGAGAGGGCCCAGAACCGATCCCTGGGGGACACCAGTGGGTGAGAGCACGTGGTGCGGAGACAGCTTCCCGCCACGCCACTTGGTAGGAGCGACCGGTCAGGTTAGGACGCAATCCGGAGTGAGCCGCGCCGGAGATGCCCATCTCGGAGAGGGTGGGAGAGGAGGATCTGATGGTTCACAGTATCAAAGGCAGCAGACAGGTCTAGAAGGACAAGAGCAGAGGAGAGAGAGTTAGCTTTAGCAGTGCGGAGAGTCTCCGTGACACAGAGAAGAGCAGTCTCAGTTGAATGACCAGTCCTGAAACCTGATTGGTTTGGATCAAGAAGGTCATTCTGAGAGAGATAGCAAGAGAGTTGGCTAAAGACGGCACGCTCAATAGTTTTTGGAAAGAAAAGAAAGAAGGGATACTGGTCTGTAGTTGTTTGACATCAGTGGGGTCGAGTGTTGGTTTTTTGAGGAGGGGAGCAACTCTCGCTCTCTTGAAGACGGAAGGGACATGGCCAGCGGTCAAGGATGAGTTGATCAGCGAGGTGAGGTAGGGGAGAAGGTCACCGGAGATGGTCTGGAGAAGGGAGGAGGGGATGGGGTCAAGCGGGCAGGTTGTTGGGGGCGGCCTGCAGTCACAAGTCGCAGGATTTTAATCTGGAGAGAGAGGGAGAAAGAAGTCAAAGCATAGGGTAGGGCAGTGTGAGCAGGACCAGCAGTGTTATTAGACTTAACAAACGAGGATCGGATGTCGTCAACCTTCTTTTCAAAGTGGGTTGACGAAGTCATCCACAAGAGAGAGGAGGGGGGGGGGGGGGGGGGAGGATTCAGGAGGAGAAAATGTGGCAAAGAGCTTCTGGGTTAAGCAGATGGCTTGGACTTTAGAGTGGTAGAATGTGCACTTAGTCAGTCATAAACCGATTGAAGAAAATGTAAGAGTAGGAGTGAAAAGATGCCAGGTCGGTAGGGAGTTTGTTTTCTTCCATTTCCTCTCGTGTCCCGGAGCTCTGCTTCGTGAGATCGCATTTAGTCCTCAAGCCACCGGAGCGGGGGGGAGGACCGAGCCGGCCGGAGGATAGGGGGACACCGAGATCAAAGGAGGCAGAAGGAGGAGGGAGGTTGAGGAGGCAGAGTCATGAGCATTGGAGGGAGAAGGATTGAGCAGAGGGAAAGATGATAGTATGGAAGAGGATAAGAAAAAGTAGTGGTGAGAGAGAGACGGAAGGTTGCGGCGGCGCATTACCATACTGTTTGGGCAGAGTGAGTAGTGTTTGGGAGAGAGCGAGAGAGAAATGAAACAAGTAGTGGTCGGAGCCTTGGAGGGGATTCAGTGAGATTAGTAGACTGGAGCATCATCTAGTGAAGATGATGTAAGCGTTTGCCTGCTTGTGAGTAGGGGGGCTCATTATGCATGGATTTGGCGTTTTCAATAATTGACGAATAAGAATTTGAGTACGGGTGAGGGCCAGAACCCACAGGGAGCCTCAGCCTTAGGAAAGATTTATGGCAAATATTAAAAGAACTCTCTTGCAGATAGTAAACAGTAAATAGACCCACACAATTTTACTGTATGATGACTAACGCACGTATCCAACTCTTTGAGTGTCACGTGATTTCATAGAAAATTTGTCTTTGCATTACACGGCATCCATGGCAAAAAAAAAAGAAAACAACAGCGTACGCACGGTAGAGCACCGAAAGCCCCTCTCCTTCCCTGACGACCAAGCGGGGGGGCAGATGTAGGCTACCATGGGTGCGGCACAACAAAAGATAAGTGAGCGCGACATGCCCTCTCTTTTAGAGGGGGGGTGTCCTCCACTGTTCTCCTCCACTCTGGTGACTTTTCCTCTTCTTCTCCAGGGTTCTGTATTAGGGAGGGTGGGGTCCCTGACAAACGCTCCGAGACACCCCCGAGGGCATGTAAATGGGGTGAAGGAAAGAGACCGAACACACCGTGATCAGGCTCTAATGGGGTCTCGAAACGTCGGCGTCCAGGCTCTTTTTCGTGACATTGTGGGGAGAGAGTACGACCGAACATACTGCACAGTTAGATGAGCTACTGGCATGGGGGGAAGGAGGACCAAGTAAGGTGTAGAGGGGGAAGTAAACCGCTAAGGGACGGGCTAAAGTGTGATTTGCAGGAGGGCCGGACGTAAAACAGAAAGGGTCCTGAGCAGGGGGACAGGGAGGAGGAAAGAGTCAACGGGGAAGAAGTGCGGCGGATCCAGGTGGGGTATGGTGTGGGGGGGGGAGGGGGGACGAAAACAAGTAGAGGCAGCTAAAACGGAAAGGGGGAGCTTAGTAGAGGGGGAAAAACGAGAGAGGAATTGGTCAAGGGCGGTGGCGCTGACAAGGGTGTTTGGGGTTGGACAGATCTTAATTGGAGATAGTAAGAAAAATATATAGGGGTAAAAGAGATAAAAGTAGAAGAGGGTAGTAAAGATGACAAGAAGACAAACAGTCGGAACTTAGAGGAAAAGTGCGATAAAAAAAGATCTACGTGAAGGGGTTGCCGACGAAAGGCGAGGTAAGCTTAAAGGGAGAACGAGGAAATGGGGGGTATAAAAAGAGGAGAGAAAGGGTAAGTAAACAGGTGAAATGCGCCAAAATATGATAGGGAAAGCTGGGGTTGATGACACGGGAGTGATAAGGTAAGGAGGTATCCGGCCTAAAGAATAGCGAGGAGTGTTAGCAGAGCACTCGGGGGTTGTATGAAGAGAAGGGAAAACAGAGGGAAGGGTAAGGTCGTGGGGACAGTCAATGGACAGTTTTAGCGGAGGCACAAACAAACCGAAGCATCGGCGATGACAGGGAGTGGGAACGTGGGGTAGGGGAAAGGAGTGTGTAAGAAGCGTGGCGTTATAGAGGGCATGAGGAGGGGAATAGGGAAATGACTGTAGAGAAGGGAGACGAGGGGAGCTGATGAAATCGGGCGGGGGGTAGAGATGGGGGAGGTAAGCTGTGTGGGAGGGTTTAGTACGGCGGTGTGGGGTACGGGGTGATGGAGGCGAAGGGGGGAGGATTGGACGGTGGGGGGGGGGGGGGGAGGGGGGGTGGAAGGGGGGGGGGGGGGGGGGGGGAGGGGGGTGGGGGGGGGGTGAGTGGGGGGAGGGGGGAGTCATGAATATGTGGGGGAGGGTGGGATTGGGGGGGGGGGGTAGTGGGGAAGGGGGGGGGGTGGCTTGGGGGGGGGGGGAGGGTGCGAGGGGGGGGGAGGGGGGGTGGGGGGGGGTCAGGGGTGGGGGGGGGTGGAGGGTGGGGGGTGGAGCTGACGGGCGTAGGGGGGAGGAGGGTGTGGGGGGGATGATAAGAGAGATAACCAGGGGGGGTTCGGTGGGCGAGCAGGGGGCGGGGGGTGCGCAAGGGTGGGGGGGGGGGGGGGGGCGGTGGGGGGGGGGGGGGGGGGTCGGAAAAAGGAGTAATTTGGGGGGGAGGGTGGGGGGGGGGGGGGTGGGGATGTAGAAAGTGTACGGGGGGGGGAATGTGGGTAGACTGGGTAGACACGAGAGGGGTGTGGGAGATAAAAAAAGATATCACGAGGGGGGCGGAGGGGATGGAGGACAGTGAGCGGAACAATGTGTGTGGAGGGAAGTAAGGTGAGAACGAGGGAGGGTTGTGTTGTATTAGGGTGTATTTAAGGGCGGAAGCGGGGCGGGGAACAGAGGGCGGGAAACGGGGCAAGGCGCGTTGGGCATGGACGGGGATAAAAGGATGGAGGAAGGGAGGTAATGGTGGGGTAGAAGAGAGAGGAATGTAGAGGGTTGGGTAGAAACAAGAAACGGGGGAAAAAAGGTAGAAGGTCAAGGATGAGAACTGGGGGGGATGATTGTGGTGATGGAAAAGCATGCCCAAGGGGAGTTTAGGGGGAGGCATGGATAGTTTTGATGAAGGTGAGGGGGAAGGGGAGAGGGGGGCGAACAGACACTTGGAAGAGAATAGAGGGGGGAATGGAGAGAAAGGGGGAGGGGAGGGGAGGAGGGCTAGGGAAATAAGCGGGGAAAATGAGGAGGGAAGGGAAATTAATCGTTGAAAAGGGAGGATAGATGGGATTTGAGGGGATGGGGTCGAGCGTTAGAGAGAAGGGGGAAGCCAAAACAGCTACGAAGAGATCGATAAATAACGGAGGGGAACGTTCTCTCTTTTGTTCTTCTTCCGCCCTCCCCCGCTAGCCCTGTCCTCCGACTGTATGTCGCTCTCGTCACCCTCAACCAGAATAGACGGTTATAGATGGTGTAGAGTATCACCCTCACCCAGATAGACAGGTATCGACTGGTGTGTAGTTAACATAACCCAATAGACAGTATGATTGGGGTTTTTTTGTAGTAGTAACCCTACCCAGATAGACAGTAATAGATGGGGTCGTATTAACCCTACAACAGATAGACAGGTATAGATGGTGTAGCTAGTAGTAACCCTAACCAGATAGACAGGTATAGATGGTGTAGCTAGTAGTAACCCTAACCAGATAGACAGGTATAGATGGGTAGCTAGTAGTAACCCTAACCAGATAGACAGGTATAGATGGGGTAGTAGTACCCTAACCAGATAGACGGTATCCATGGTGTAGTAGTAACCCTACCAGATAGACAGGTATAGATGGTGTAGCTAGTAGTAACCCTAACCAGATAGACAGGTATAGATGGTGTAGTAGTAACCCAACCGATGACAGTATAGAATGGGGTAGTAAGTAACCCTAAGGCCAGATAGACAGTATAGATTGGTGTGAGTATTAACCCTATAACCAGATAGACAGGTATAGATGGTGTAGTAGTAACCCTAACCAGATAGACAGGTATAGATGGTGTAGCTAGTAGTAACCCTAACCAGATAGACAGGTATAGATGTGTAGCTAGTAGTAACCCTAACCAGATAGACAGGTATAGATGGGGTAGTAGTAACCTAACCAGATAGAAGGTCTCGAATGGTGGTAGTAGTAACCACTAACCAGATAGACCAGGTATAGTGGTGGTATAGTACCCCTAACCAGATAAGACAGGTATAGATGGTGTAGTAGTAACCCTAACCAGATAGACAGGTATAGATGGGGTAGCTAGTAGTAACCCTAACCAGATAGACAGGTATAGATGGGGTAGTTGTAACCCTAACCAGATAGACAGGTATAGATGGTGTAGTAGTAACCCTAACCAGATAGACAGGTATAGATGGTGTAGTTAGTAACCCTAACCAGATAGACAGGTATAGATGGTGGTAGTAGTAACCCTAACCAGATAGACAGGTATAGATGGTGTAGCTAGTAGTAACCCTAACCAGATAGACAGGTATAGATGGTGTAGTAGTAACCCTAACCAGATAGACAGGTATAGAATGGGTATTAGTAACCGCCTAACCATAATGACCAGGTATAGATTTATGTAGTAGTACACCCTGAACCAGTAGACAGGTATAGATGGTTATTAGTAACAACCCTAAAACCCGATAGCAGTTATGATGGGTTCAGTACGGCCTAACCAGATAGACAGGTATGGGTAGTAGTAACCCTAACCAGATAGACAGGTATAGATGGTGTAGTAGTAACCCTAACCAGATAGACAGGTATAGATGGTGTAGTAGTAACCCTAACCAGATAGACAGGTATAGATGGTGTGTAGTAACCCTAACCAGATAAGACAGGTAATAGATTGTGTAGCTAACAGGTAGTAACAGACTACCCAGTAGCAGGTATAGGATGGTGTAAGGCTAGTAGTAAACACCTAGCCAGAATAGACATGATATCAGGATGGGTGGGTAGTGATTAAACCCTAACCAGATAGAAACGGTATAAGATGGGGTAGTAGTAACCCTAACCAGATAGGACAGGTAAGATGGTGTAGTGTAGGGTAACCCCTAACCAGATAGACAGGTATAGATGGGGTAGTAGTAACCCTAACCAAGATAGACCAGGTATAGGAGGATGGAGTGGGAGTAGTAACCCTAACCCAGATAGACAGTATAGGATGGGTTTAGTAGGTAACCCTAACCAGATAGACAGGTATAGATGGTGTAGTAGTAACCCTAACCAGATAGACAGGTATAGATGGGGTAGGTAGTAACCCTAACCAGATAGACAGGTATAGATGGTGTAGTAGTAACCCTAACCAGATAGACAGGTATAGATGGTGTAGTAGTAACCCTAACCAGATAGACAGGTATAGATGTGTAGTAGTAACCCTAACCAGATAGACAGGTATAGATGGTGTAGCTAGTAGTAACCCTAACCAGATAGACAGGTATAGATGGGGTAGTAGTAACCCTAACCAGATAGACAGGTATAGATGGTGTAGTAGTAACCCTAACCAGATAGACAGGTATAGATGGTATAGAACTTCCTCATTGGCAAGGACAAGCGTGTGCAAAGCTGTCATCAAGGCAAAAGGTGGCTTTTTGGAAAATCAAAAATCTATAATTTATTTAGATTTGTTTAACACTTTTTGGGTATTATTTCATAGTTTTGATGTCTTCACTATTATTTTACAATGTAGAAAATAGTAAAAATAAAGAAAAACCCTTGAATGAGTAGGTGTTGTAAAACTCTTGACCGGTAGTGTACACACACATATATATATATATATATATATATATATTATATATATATATATATATATATATATATATATATATATATATATATATATATATATATATATATACCATGTATAATAATACAACGTGTATAATAATACAACGTGTATAATAATATAACATGTCAAATGTGTTAAATAATATGTATTATAATATACTGTGTATAATATTTATAATAATATTATATGTATATAATATAATATGTATAATAATATGTTATGTATAATATGTATAATAATATGATGTGTATACTATATAAAATAATATAATATGTATAATATAATTTGTATAATGTGTATAATATATATAATAATATAATATGTCTAATATGTATAATAATATATGTATAATAGTATTTTAATTGTATATGATCCTTGACTATTCTCTCAAAGCACTTCATGATGACAGAAGTGAGTGCTACGGGGCGATAGTCATTTAGTTCAGTTACCTTTGCTTTCTTGGGTACAGGAACAATAGTGGACATCTTGAAGCAAGTGGGGACAGCAGACTGGGATAGGGAGAGATTGAATATGTCCGTAAACACTCCAGCCAGCTGGTCTGAGGATGTGGCTAGGGATGCCGTCCGTACCGGCAGCCTTGCGGGGGTTAACACGCTTAAATGTCTTACTCACGTTGGTCACGGAGAAGGAGAGCCCACAGCCCTTGGGAGCAGGCCGCGTCGGTGGCACTGTGTTATCCTCAAAGTGGGCGAAGAAGGTGTTTAGCTTGTCTGGGAGCAAGACGTCGGTGTCCGCGACGTGGCTGGTTTTCCCTTTGTAGTCCGTGATTGTTTGTAGACCCTGCCACATACGTCTGGTGTCTGAGCCGTTGAATTGCATCTCCACTTTGTCTCTGTACTGACGTTTGGCCTGTTTGATTGCCTTACAGAGGGAATAACTACACTGTTTGTATTCGACCATATTCCCAGTCACCTTGCCATTGTTATATGCGGTTGTTCGCACTTTAAGTTTTGTGCAAATGCTGCCACCTATCCACATGTTTGGGTAGGTTTTAATCGTCACAGTGGGTACAACATCTCCTCTACACTTCCTGATGAACTCAGTCACTGTGTCCGTGTATACGTCCCCGCTGTACACAGAAGATATTATTTGGTGTTTTAACGTTGTACACAGAGGATATTATTTGGTGTTTTACGTTGTACACAGAGGATATTATTTGGTGTTTAACGTTGTACACAGAGGATATTATTTGGTGTTTTACGTTGTACACAGAGGATATTATTTGGTGTTTTACGTTGTACACAGTGCTGCTGTAGGCCGTTTGGTGACAGAAGCACCAGATCATCAGCAAACAGTAGACATTTGACTTCAGATTCTAGTAGGGTGAGGCTGGGTGCTGCAGACTGTTCTAGTGTCCTCGCCAATTCGTTGATATATATGTTGAAGAGGGTGAGGCTTAAACTGCATCCCTGTCACACCATACAGCCCTGTGGAAAGAAATGTGTGTGTTTTTTGCCAATTTTAACCACACACTTGTTGTTTATGTACATGGATTTTATAATGTTGTATGTTTTTCCCCTAACCCCACTTTACGTCAATTTGTATAGCAGACCCTCATGCCAAATTGAGTCAAAAGCTTTTTTGAAATCAACAAATCATGAAAAGACATTGCCTTTGTTTTGGTTTGTTTGTTTGTCAATTAGGGTGTGCAGGGTGAAAATGTGGTCTGGCGTATGGTAATTTGTTAAAAGCCAATTTGACATTTGCTCAGTACATTGTTTTCACTGAGGAAATGTATGAGCCTGCTTTTAATGATAATGCAGAGGATTTTCCCAAGGTTGCTGTTGACGCATATCCCACGGTAGTTATTGAGGTCAAATTTGTCTCCACTTTTGTGGATTGGGGTGATCAGTCCTTGGTTCCAAATATTGGGGAAGATGCCAGAGCTAAAGATGATGTTTTGATGGCGCCGACGACGATGGTGGCCTTGCGACTAGCACTTAGGAAACTTTGCGGTATTTCGTTTTTTTAATGTATTATCTTTTACATTATTAGAGGAGAGGCACTCGAGGAGGCCTGCTGGGTCGACTTAGGAGGCGCGCACATTACCCACCGCTTCCGAGTATATTACTTGCTAATAATGTTCAGTCTTTGGATAACAAAGTTGATGAGCTCAGGGCAAGGATTTCTTTCCAGAGAGACATCAGGGTCTGTAACATATTTTGTTTCACGGAAACATGTCTCTCTCGGGATACTCTGACAGAATCGGTTCAGCCAGAGGGATTCTCAGTTCATTGCGCAGACAGGAATAAATATCTCTCCAGGATGCAGAAGGGCAGAGGTGTGTGTTTCATGATTAACGACTCGTGGTGTAATTGTAGTAACAGAGGAACTCGAGTCCTTCTGTTCCCCCGACCTAGAATACCTCACAATCAAATGCCGACCGTATTATCTCCCAAGAGAATTCTCTTCGGTTATAGTCACGGCCGTGTATATCCCCCCTCAAGCCGATACCACGACGGCCCACAAAGAACTTCACTGGACCTTATGCAAACTGGAAACCACATATCCTGAGGCTGCATTTATTGTAGCTGGGGTTTTTAACAAAACAAATTTGAGGACTAGGCTGCCGAAGTTCTATCAACATATCGACTGTTGTACTCGCGCTGCTAAAACACTGGACCACTGTTATTTAAACTTCTGCGATGCTTACAAGGCCCTCCCCTGTCCTCCTTTCGGCAAATCTGACCATGACTCCATTTTGCTTCTCCCTTCCTATAGGCAGAAACTCAAACAGGAAGTAGCCCGTGCTAAGGGCTATTCAATGCTGGTCTGACAAATCGGAATCCACGCTTCAGGATCGTTTTGATCACACGGACTGGAATATGTTCTGGGTAGCTTGCGAAAAAATAATCTAGACGAATACACCGATACGGTAACTGAGTATATCAGAAAGTGTATAGGAGTTGTCGTACCCACTGTGACTATTAAAACCTACCCTAACCAGAAAACGTGGATAGATGGCAGCATTCGCTGAAACTGAAAGCACAAATCACTGCATTTAACCATGGCAAGGTGACTGGGAATATGGCAGAATACAGACAGTGTTATTTATTCCACAAGGCAATCAAACAAGTATAATGTCAGTATAGAGAAAGTGGAGTCACAATTCAATGGCTCAGACAGGAGACGTATGTGGCAGGGTTTACACACATTCACGAACTACAAAAGGAAAACCAGCCACGTCGCAGAGACCGACGTCTTGCTCCCAGACAAGCTAAACACCTTCTTCGCCCGCTTTGAGGATAACACAGTGCCACCGACGCAGCCCGCTACCAAGGACTGTGGGCTCTCCTTCTCCGTGGCCGACATGAGTAAAACATTTAAACGTGTTAACCCTCGCAAGGCTGCCGGCCCAGACGGCATCCCTAGCCGCGTACTCAGAGCATCCGCAGACCAGCTGGCTGGTGTGTTTACGGACATATTCAATCTCTCCCTATCCCAGTCTGCTGTCCCCACATGCTTCAAGATGGCCATCGTTGTTCCTGTACCCAAGAAACCAAAGGTAACTGAACTAAATGACTATCACCCCGTAGCACTCACCTCTGTCATCATGAAGTGCTTTGAGAGACCAGTCAAGGATCATATCACCTCTACCTTACCTGTCACCCTAGACCCACTTCAATTTGCTTACAGCCCCAATAGATCCACAGATGATGCAATCGCCATCACACTGCACACTGCCCTATCCCATCTGGACAAGAGGAATACCTACGTCAGAATGCTGTTCATTGATTATCCCTGTCAACTATGTGTCTGTCTTTCCCTGTTCTCTCCTCTCCGCACAGGCCATACAAACGCCTCACACAGCGTGGCTGCTGCCTCTCTAACCTGGTGGTCCCTGCACGCACGACCCACGTGGAGTTCCAGGTCTCCGGAAGCCTCTGGAACTGCCGTTCTGCGGCCAACAAGGCAGAGTTCATCTCAGCCTATGCTACCCTCCAGTCCCTCGACATCTTGGCGCTGACGGAAACATGGATTACCACAGAAAAGTCAAATGACACCGCTGGTCCTGCTCACACTGCACTACCCTATGCTTTGACGTCTTTCTCCCCTCTCTCTCCAGATGAAATCTTGCGACTTGTGACGGCCGGCCGCCCAACAACCTGCCCGCTTGACCCTATCCCCTCCTCTCTTCTCCAGACCATTTCCGGAGACCTTCTCCCTTACCTCACCTCACTCATCAACTCATCCTTAACCGCTGGCTATGTCCCTTCCGTCTTCAAGAGAGCGAGAGTTGCACCCCTGCTCAAAAAACCTATACTCGATCCCTCCGATGTCAACAACTACAGACCAGTATCCCTTCTTTCCTTTCTCTCCAAAACTCTTGAGCGTGCCGTCTTTTGCCAACTCTCTTGCTATCTCTCTCAGAATTACCTTCTTGATCCAAACCAGTCAGGTTTCAAGACTGGTCATTCAACTGAGACTGCTCTTCTCTTTGTCATGGAGGCTCTCCGCACTGCTAAAGCTAACTCTCTCTCCTCTGCTCTCGTCCTTCTAGACCTATCTGCTGCCTTTGATACTGTGAACCATCAGATCCTCCTCTCCACCCTCTCCGAGTTGGGCATCTCCGGCGCGGCTCACTCTTGGATTGCGTCCTACCTGACAGGTCGCTCCTACCAGGTGGCGTGGCGAGAATCTGTCTCCGCACCACATGCTCTCACCACTGGTGTCCCCCAGGGCTCAGTTCTAGGCCCTCTCCTATTCTCGCTATACATCAAGTCACTTGGCTCTGTCATATCCTCACATGGCCTTTCCTATCATTGCTACGCAGATGACACACAATTAATCTTCTCCTTTCCCCCTTCTGATAACCAGGTGGCGAATCGCATCTCTGCATGTCTGGCAGACATATCAGTGTGGATGATGGATCACCACCTCAAGCTGAACCTCGGCAAGACGGAGCTGCTCTTCCTCCCAGGGAAGGACTGCCCGTTCCATGATCTCGCCATCACGGTTGATAACTCTGTTGTGTCATCCTCCCAGAGTGCAAAGAGCCTTGGCGTGACCCTGGACAACACCCTGTCGTTCTCCTGCTAACATCAAGGCGGTGACCCGATCTTGTAGGTTCATGCTCTACAACATTCGCAGAGTACGGCCCTGCTTACACAGGAAGCGGCACAGGTCCTAATCCAGGCACTTGTCATCTCCTGTCTGGATTACTGCAACTCGCTGTTGGCTGGGCTCCTTGCCTGTGCCATTAAACCCCTACAACTCATCCAGAACGCCGCAGCCCGTCTGGTGTTCGACCTTCCCAAGTTCTCTCACGTCACCCCGCTCCTCCGCACACTCCACTGGCTTCCAGTTGAAGCTCGCATCTGCTACAAGACCATGGTGCTTGCCTACGGAGCTGTGAGGGGAACGGCACCTCCGTACCTTCAGGCTCTGATCAGTCCCTACACCCAAACGAGGGCATTGCGTTCATCCACCTCTGGCCTGCTGGCTCCCTGTTACGTTCCCCAGTTTCTATATTGTGGTTTGTATATTTTCATGTATGTATTTCAGGAAATGGGTTCCTGAAATTCCCCACCAACAAGCAGCTGATTAGGCAATGAACATTGATGATTGGAGAGCTGACCCTGCGCCCTCGTCAGGACGCAGCTGTCTCCAATTACCAACTCCTTCTGAAGCTATATAAGCCCCAGTTCTGTTGCTCAGAAGAAGAGAAAGGGGAACCAGAATTGCTGAGAGTTACAGCATGTTGGTTGTATGCTAAGAGTTTGGTATGTACTGTGTGTGGTT
>LR778277.1:1032764-1077311 GCA_902810595.1 Coregonus sp. 'balchen'
CTGAAACAGAACACTGAAACAGAACACTGAAACACTTAGAACCAGTTATGAGGGAGGTGAGAAGACAGGCAGACAACTAAAAATGCAGAACACGTCTAACATAATCGCAGCAATTAAGAAGAGCAATAAGATGGTGACCTCATCCAAAGAGAAAAACGGTGTGTTTCAACGTCTTTATGAAGATTTATATACAGTGAGGGAAAAAAGTATTTGATCCCCTGCTGATTTTGTATGTTTGCCCACTGACAAAGACATGATCAGTCTATAATTTTAATGGTAGGTTTATTTGAACAGTGAGAGACAGAATAACAACAAAAAAATCCAGAAAAACACATGTCAAAAATGTTATAAATTGATTTGCATTTTAATGAGGGAAATAAGTATTTGACCCCTCTGCAAAACATGACTTAGTACTTGGTGTCAAAACCCTTGTTGGCAATCACAGAGGTCAGATGTTTCTTGTAGTTGGCCACCAGGTTTGCACACATCTCAGGAGGGATTTTGTTCCACTCCTCTTAGCAGATCTTCTCCAAGTCATTCAGGTTTTGAGGCTAATGATTGCCAACTCGAACCTTCAGCTCCCTCCACAGATTTTCTATGGGATTAAGGTCTGGAGACTGGCTAGGCCACTCCAGGACCTTAATGTGCTTCTTCTTGACCCACTCCTTTGTTGCCTTGGCTGTGTGTTTTGGGTCATTGTCATAGTGGAATACCCATCCACGACCCATTTTCAATGACCTGGCTGAGGGAAGGAGGTTCTCACCCAAGATTTGACGGTATATGGCCCCGTCCATCGTCCCTTTGATGCAGTGAAGTTGTCCTGTCCCCTTAGCAGAAAAACACCCCCAAAGCATAATGTTTCCACCTCCATGTTTGACGTTGGGGATGGCGTTCTCGGGGTCATCATGTCCCTGACATCCTTGGAGAGCTCTTTGGTCTTGGCCATGGCGGAGAGTTTGGAATCTGATTGATTGATTGCTTCTGTCGACAGGTGTCTGTTATATAGGTAACAAGCTGAGATTAGGAGCACTCCCTTTAACAGTGTGCCTGGGAGCCAGAAATCGTTCTGATTGAGAAGGGTCAAATACTTATTTCCCTCATTAAAATGCAAATCAATTTATAAAATTTTTTACATATCGTTTTTCTGTTATTTTTTGTTGTTATTCTGTCTCTCACTGTTCAAATAAACAACCATTAAAATTATAGACTGATCATTTCTTTGTCAGTGGGCAAACGTACAAAATCAGCAGGGGATCAAATACTTTTTTTCCCTCACTGTACATCCTCCTGTTCAGCGAGCCCCATAGATATGGATACTTTTTTTGTCTGGTATAGAATTACCTAGATTATTAGATAGAGGACCTGGACTGTACTATAACAGAAGAGGAGGTTAGAGCCGCCATTTTATCTATGAAAGCAGGGAAATCACCTGGTCTGGATGGCCTTCCTGTAGAATATTATAAAAAGTATGTTGACATTCTTGTACCTGTATTGACAGTGGTGTACCAGGAGGCATTAAAAAATGGCTTCCTTCAGGACAGCTTTAATGAGGCTTTGATATCGCTGATCCCTAATAAGGATAGAGATACTACATAACCTAGGGATTGTAGAGCTATCAGGCTCCTTAATGTGGATTGAAAGATTCTTCCTAAGACCATTACGATACGCTTAGAGAAGGCACTATCTAATATTATACATAGTGACCAAGTAGGATTTATTAAGAACAGGACCTCAACTGATAATATGAGGAGGCACTTACATCTCATGTCGTTAAACCGCTCAAATATAGTTCCTACTGCTGCCGTCTCCTTAGACGCTGAGAAGGAATTTGATAGGGTAGAGTGGGCTTTTCTCTTAAGAACCCTAGGAAAATGTGGTTTTGGACCTGACTTTAGTAAATGGATAGGGGTCCTTTATTCCAAACCTAAAGCAACAATATTTATGAATGGAATTATGTCTCCTTTTTTTGTCTTTCTAGAGGCACGAGGCAGGGTTGCTCGCTCTCCCCTCTCTTATTTACCATAGTTTTAGAGCCTCTTGCAACAATGATAAGAACAGATCCAGAAATTAGGGGTGTCCATGGAGGAGGAAAACAAGCTGCTAATGTATGAGATGATATCCTACTGCTGGTCTCTGATACTGTTCAGTCTGTATCACCATGACTTACTTGTATTGAATCATATTCTAGTATGTCAGGCTACAAAATGAATTGGAATAAGTCAGAAGCAATGCCAATTAATGCCATGTGTTACTCTGGAACCGTTCCCCCATTTAATTTAAAATGGGTTCCTACTGGGATGAAATATATAGGGATTAAGTTGAGTTCATATTTGGAGGAAGTGATGGGACTACATGTTTAGCCACTACTAGCCAAGATTAAGACCAATTTAGAAAAATGGGAAAATATAAAACTTTCTTTATGGGGAGAAATCAACGTGATTTAAAATGGTAAAATGTGTTTTAGACAAATTAACTAAATACTTTGTGGGATAGGAAAACCCCCAGGATTAATATATCAAGGGATGTTGGAGGCTTGGCTTTACCAGATGTTAAATTGTACAATTTATCATTGGGGCAAAAGGGATGCTGGCTTGGATTGGATAATAATAGAATGGAAACTAAGTTATCTTTTCACCCCTGGTGATACTCTGTCACATAGTCTTACAGGGGAGAGGTCTGTTGATACTCTGTCACATAGTCTTACAGGGGAGAGGTCTGTTGATACTCTGTCACATAGTCTTACAGGGGAGAGGTCTGTTGATACTCCGTCACATAGTCTTACAGGGGAGAGGTCTGTTGAAACTCCCAACCCAATTTTGTTACACTCAAAAGAGGTGTGGAGAACAGTACACAAGATATGTGGAATTTCACATCTAAAACAAGGATACTCATCATTGTGGACAATCCTAGGCTACTGATAGGAAAGAAGTCTGTGTACTGGAAACTATCATGTTTCAGGAGAAGACCCAGATGCAGAAAGAGTTGAAGTAACAAAAGTTTATTACAAAAACAGGGTGCAGGCAAACGAAAAATCAAGGGCAGGCAGAGGTCAGTAATCCAGATCAGAGTCCAAAAGGTACAGAACGGCAGTCTCAGGGTCAGGGCAGGCAGAGGTCAATAATCCAGGGTGGTGTGACAAGATACAGAACAGCAGGCAGTCTCAGGGTCAGGGCAGGCAGAATGGTAAAACCTGGGAAAACAGGAACTTGAGAAAGACAGGAACAAGGGGAAAACCACTGGTAGGCTTGACGAAACAAAACGAACTGGCAACAGACAAACAGAGAACACAGGTATAAATACACTGGGGATAATGGGGAAGATGGGCGACACCTGGAGGGGGGTGGAGACAATCACAAAGACAGGTGAAACAGATCAGGGGGTGTGTCACGCGCTGACCTATAGAACTCTAGTTAGTTTGGTCAGGGTGTGAATATCATGTGTGTGTTTTCTATGTAGATGTTCTATGTTTGTATTTCTATGTTCGGTCGGGTGTGATTCCCAATCAGAGGCAGCTGTCGCTCGTTGTCTCTGATTGGGGATCATACTTAGGCAGCCAGTTTTCCTGCCTGTGTTGTGGGATCTTGTTTGTGCTCGGAGAGGTTGGCTTGTTAGTGAATAGCCTTCCGACGTCACGTTTTGTTGCCGTTTGTTGTTTTTGTATGTTTACTCAGTTTGAAAAACATGTATGCATTTCACGCTGCGCCTTGGTCTGACCCGTTTTTCAACCACCGTGACAGTGTGACAGGAAACAGTGGCTAATGAAAGGAATTCATACTATCTGTACAACGAAGATGTTTTAGTGTCATGTTCAGATTTTGTTTAAAAAAATTATGTGGGAGACAAAGGAAATGTTTGGAAATATTTACAATTGAGAGAATGTTTGTTAACTGGCTATCAACAAAATCCAGGAAAGAACCCAATAGTTGAGTATTTGGAATTACCCAAACATAAAGCAGCCATTTTTTACTCAATATTTAGTCATCTGCAGAGAAAAGGAAACTATCCAAGATGGCATAGCAGTGCGGTCGTGTTTTCTGTGTTTTCTGTAGTGTCCTTTATGCAAATAGCCTGTATTTTTTCTTTTTTTCTTTTTCGTATATATTTTTCAATCTCACTTTCCATCCTTTAACTAAATATACTTTCCTGCAACCCGCCTCACCCAATGTGGAACGGATTCTGTTTGTTTCTTCATACATTTTTATCCAGAACTTCTGGCTGAAACTAGCCAGCTAACTAGCTACTTGCTATTAGCCACCGTTTAGTGGTCTTCACCATTGTCCGTGGCCGTGGCCTACACTACCTACCAGTCAGCCAGCTCTAGCCTGGACTATTATTCGGCCAGTCTGCACTGTCTGCACGGCGCGTTATCGACCCTGAACATATCGTTTTTTTCTGCCGGAATCACTGAACCATTAACACCGGATTCATCGCTACTAGCTAGCTGCAACCAAATGGACGTTTTGTGGTTGGCTAATCAGCCCTGAGTTAGCCTTGAGCCAGGCTCATCTCCTGGCTATCTACCTCTCTGTCAACCGGACGGGACCTCCTAGTGTCGACACGGAGCCCCGCCGATCCAACACGACTGGTCTGCCGACGAAATCGTCTGATGTGGTTACAACAGGCTTCCCATTACGACGTCGACCACGAAGATGCATCTGCTAGCCCCGGCCCGCTATAGCACACGCTAGCCGTAGCCTCTTGCTAGCTAGTGCTGTAGCAGCCCCCGAACTACCTCCGAACTCTCCTAATGCTGTTCACCGAACCTTATGATAACTCAGCTATACAGCTGATGCCTGCTGGACTGTTCCTTTATACGGTACCACATCCTGTTTATGTTTAGCCTCAGCCCAAACTTTGTCGCCATTCCCAGCTGTTGTCTTAGCTCTCTCGAATTACACCTGTGATTGCTTTATGCCTCTCTCCCATGTCAATATGCCTTGCATATTGCTGTTTCGCTTATTTCTTATTGTACTATTTCACTGTAGATCCCCCAGCCCAGCTAAACCTACCTTAGATAGCTCTTTTGTCCCACCCCCCATACACGCGGAGACCGACTCAATCAGTGCCTCCAGGGATGCTATCTCCTTCATCGTTACCCAACGATTAGGTTTACCTCCACTGTACTCCTATCCTTCCATATCCTTTTCTGTACATAATGCCCTGAATCTTTTCTACAACGCCCGGAAACCTGCCCCTTTTTTTCCTCTGTACCCAACGCACTAGAAGACCAGTACTTAAAGCCTTTAGCCATATCCTTATTCTACTCCTCCTCTGTTCTTCTGGTGATGTAGAGGTTAACCCAGGCCCTGTAGCCTCCAGTATCACTCCTACTCCCCAGGCATTATCATTTGTTGACTTCTGTAATCGTAAAAGCCTTGGTTTCTTGCACGTTAATATCCGAAGCTTCCTTCCTAAGTTTGAGTTATTCACTGCGTTAGCACACTCTGCCAACCCTGATGTTCTAGCAGTGTCTGAATCCTGGTTTAGGAAGGCCACCAAAAATTCTGAAATTTCCATCCCCAACTACAACATTCTCCGTCTCGATAGAACTGCCAAAGGGGGTGGGGTTGCAATCTACTGTAGAGATAGCCTGCAGAGCTCTATCATACTATCCAGGTCTGTGCCCAAACGGTTTGAGCATCTACTTTTAAAAATCCACCTTTCCAGAAATAAGTCTCTCACTGTTGCAGCTTGCTACAGACCCCCCTCAGCCCCGAGCTGTGCCCTGGACACCAAATGTGAACTGATTGCCCCCCATCTATCCTCAGAGTTCGTACTGCTTGGTGACCTAAACTGGGATATGCTTAACACCCCGGCCAACCTACAATCTAAACTAGATGCCCTCAATCTCACACAAATTATCAACGAACCTACCAGGTACAACCCTAAATCTGTAAACATGGGCACCCTCATAGATATCATCCTGACAAATTGACCCTCTAAATACACC
Source organism: Coregonus sp. 'balchen' (assembly GCA_902810595.1). Taxonomy (NCBI): domain Eukaryota; kingdom Metazoa; phylum Chordata; class Actinopteri; order Salmoniformes; family Salmonidae; genus Coregonus; species Coregonus sp. 'balchen'. The sequence continues at coordinate 1,038,715 of LR778277.1, forward strand.
TCCGCTGTCTTCAACCAGGATCTCAGCGATCACTGCCTTATTACCTGCGTCCGTAATGGGTCCGCGATCAAACGACCACCCCTCATCACTGTCAAACGCTCCCTAAAACACTTTAGCGAGCAGGCCTTTCTAATTGACCTGGCCCGGGTATCCTGGATGGATATTGACCTCATTCCGTCAGTAGAGGATGCCTGGTTGTTCTTAAAAAGTGCTTTCCTCTCAATCTTAAATAAGCATGCCCCTTTCAAAAAATTCAGAACTAAGAACAGATATAGCCCCTGGTTCTCCTCAGACTTGACTGCCCTTGACCAGCACAAAAACATCCTGTGGCGTACTGCATTAGCATCGAACAGCCCCCCGCAATATGCAACTTTTTAGGGAAGTCAGGAACCAATATGCACAATCAGTTAGGAAAGCAAAGGCTAACTTTTTCAAACAGAAATTTGCATCCTGTAGCACTAACTCCAAAAAGTTTTGGGACACTGTAAAGTCCATGGAGAATAAGAGCACCTCCTCCCAACTGCCCACTGCACTGAGGCTAGGAACACTGTCACCACCGATAAATCTACAATATCGAGAAATTCAACAAGTATTTACTATGGCTGGCCATGCTTTCCTCTGGCTACCATAACCCGGCCACCAACTCTGCACCCTCCCGCTGCAACTTGCCCCTGGCACCCAAAAAAACAAACCAAGCCAACCCACCAACACAACCCAAACAAAAACACGAAAAAACAACCAAACCCCCCCACCCCCCAACCCCCAAAAAAAAAAAAAAAAAAAAAAAAAAAAAAAAAAAAAATTTTTTTTTTTTTAAAAAAAAAAAAACAAAAAGGGGGAAAAAAAACCCCCAAAAAAAAAAACAAAAAAAAAAAAAAAAAACAAAATTTTTTTTAAAAAAAAAAAACCCCCAAACAAAAAAAAAAAAAAAACCCCCCCAACCAAAAAAAAAAAAAGAAAAATAAAAAAAAAAAACCCCCAAAAAAAAAAATAAAAAAAAAAACAAAAAAAAAAACCCCAAAAAAAACCCCAAAAAAAAACAACAAAAAAAAGGGACAACAAATAAAAAAAAAAAAAAAAAAGAAAAAGACCCCAAAAAAGAAAAAATTTTTTAAAAACCCCCCACCCCCAAAAAAATTTAAAAAAATAACCAATTTTAAAAAAAAAAAAACCCCCCCCCCCCCCCCCCCCCCCTGATGTGCTGAAAGAGCTAAAAAATCTGGACCCCTACAAATCAGCTGGGCTAGACAATCTGGACCCTTTCTTTCTAAAATTAGCCGCAGAAATTGTCGCAACCCCTATTTACTAGCCTGTTCAACCTCTCTTTCGTAACATCTGAGATCCCCAGAGATTGGAAAGCTGCCGCGGTCATCCCCCTCTTCAAAGGGGGTGACACTCTAGATCCTAACTGTTATAGATCTATATCCATCCTGCCCTGCCTTTCGAAAGTATTTGAAAGCCAAGTTAAACAGATCACCGACCATTTCGAATCCCACCGTACCTTCTCCGCTATGCAATCCGATTTCCGAGCTGGTCATGGCTGCACCTCAGCCACACTCAAGGTCCTAAACTATATTATAAACGCGATCGATAAAAGACAGTACTGTGCAGCCGTCTTCATCGACCTGGCCAAGGCTTTCGACTCTGTCAACCACCGCATTGTTATTGGCAGACTAAATAGCCTTGGTTTCTCTAATGACTGCCTCGCCTGGTTCACCAACTACTTCTCAGATAGAGTTCAATGTGTCAAATCGGAGGGCCTGTTGTCTGGACCTCTGGCCGTCTCTATGGGCGTGCCACAGGTTTCAATTCTCGGGCCGAGTCTTTTCTCTGTGTATATCAATGATGTCGCTCTTGCTACTGGTGACGCTCGGATCCACCTCTATGCGGACGACACCATTTTGTATACATCTGGCCCTTCATTGGACACTGTGTTAACAAACCTCCAAACGAGCTTCAATGCCATACAACACTCCTTCCGTAGCCTCCAACTGCTCTTAAACACTAGCAAAACTAAATGCATGCTCTTCAACCGAACGCTGCTTGCACCCGCCCACCCGACTAGAATCACTACTCTCGGAGGGTCTGACCTAGAGTATGTGGACAACTACAAATACCTAGGTGTCTGGTTAGACTGTAAACTCTCCTTCCAGACTCACATTAAGCATCTCCAATCAGAAGTTAGATCTAGAATCGGCTTCCTATTTCGCAACAAAGCCTCCTTCACTCATGCTGCCAAACATGCCCTCGTAAAACTGACTATCCTACCGATCCTTGACTTCGGCGATGTCATTTACAAAATAGCCTCCAACACCCTACTTAGCAAATTGGATGTAGTCTATCACAGTGCCATCCGTTTTGTCACCAAAGCCCCATATACTACCCACCATTGTGACCTGTACGCTCTTGTTGGCTGGCCCTCACTACATATTCGTCGCCAAACCCACTGGCTCCAGGTCATCTATAAATCACTGCTAGGCAAATCCCCGTATTATCTTAGCTCACTGGTCACCATAGCAACACCCACCCGTAGTCTGCGCTCCAGCAGGTATATCTCACTGGTCATCCCCAAAGCCAACACCTCCTTTGGCCGCCATTCCTTCCAGTTCTCTGCTGCCAATGACTAGAACGAACTGCAAAAATCTCTGAAGCTGGAGACTCTTATCTCCCTCACTAACTTTAAGCGTCAGTTGTCAGAGCAGCTTACCGATCACTGCACCTGTACACATCCTTTCTGAAATTAGCCCACCCAACTACCTCATCCCCATATTGTTATTTATTTTGCTAATTTGCACCCCAGTATCTCTATTTGCACATCATCTTTTGCACATCTATCATTCCAGTATTGTACGAAATTGTAACTATTTTGCACTATGGCCTATTTATTGCCTTACCTCCATAACTTACTACATTCGCATACACTGTATATATATTTTCTGTTGTATTTTTGACTTTATGTTTTGTTTTACCCCATATGTAACTCTTTGTTGTTGTTTTTATCGCACTGCTTTGCTTTAACTTGGCCAGGTCGCAGTTGTAAATGAGAACTTGTTCTCAACTGGCTTACCTGGTTACAGTGGGGGAAAAAAGTATTTAGTCAGCCACCAATTGTGCAAGTTCTCCCACTTAAAAAGATGAGAGAGGCCTGTAATTTTCATCATAGGTACACGTCAACTATGACAGAGAAAATGAGAAAAAAAATCCAGATAATCACATTGCAGGATTTTTAATGAATTTATTTGCAAATTATGGTGGAAAATAAGTATTTGGTCAATAACAAAAGTTTCTCAATACTTTGTTATATACCCTTTGTTGGCAATGACACAGGTCAAACGTTTTCTGTAAGTCTTCACAAGGTTTTCACACACTGTTGCTGGTATTTTGGCCCATTCCTCCATGCAAATCTCCTCTAGAGCAGTGATGTTTTGGGGCTGTCGCTGGGCAACACGGACTTTCAACTCCCTCCAAAGATTTTCTATGGGGTTGAGATCTGGAGACTGGCTAGGCCACTCCAGGACCTTGAAATGCTTCTTATGAAGCCACTCCTTTGTTGCCCGGGCGGTGTGTTTGGGATCATTGTCATGCTGAAAGACCCAGACACGTTTCATCTTCAATGCCCTTGCTGATGGAAGGAGGTTTTCACTAAAAATTTCACGATACATGGCCCCATTCATTCTTTCCTTTACACGGATCAGTCGTCCTGGTCCCTTTGCAGAAAAACAGCCCCAAAGCATGATGTTTCCACCCCCATGCTTCACAGTAGGTATGGTGTTCTTTGGATGTAACTCAGCATGCTTTGTCCTCCAAACACGACGAGTTGAGTTTTTACCAAAAAGTTCTATTTTGGTTTCATCTGACCATATGACATTCTCCCAATCCTCTTCTGGATCATCCAAATGCACTCTAGCAAACTTCAGACGGGCCTGGACATGTACTGGCTTAAGCAGGGGGACACGTCTGGCACTGCAGGATTTGAGTCCCTGGCGGCGTAGTGTGTTACTGATGGTAGGCTTTGTTACTTTGGTCCCAGCTCTCTGCAGGTCATTCACTAAGTCCCCCCGTGTGGTTCTGGGATTTTTGCTCACCGTTCTTGTGATCATTTTGACCCCACGGGGTGAGATCTTGCGTGGAGCCCCATTTGCGTGGAGTCTTCAATTTCCTAATAATTGCTCCCACAGTTGATTTCTTCAAACCAAGCTGCTTACCTATTGCAGATTCAGTCTTCACAGCCTGGTGCAGGTGTACAATTTTGTTTCTGGTGTCCTTTGACAGCTCTTTGGTCTTGGCCATAGTGGAGTTTGGAGTGTGACTGTTTGAGGTTTTTGACAGGTGTCTTTTATACTGATAACAAGTTCAAACAGGTGCCATTAATACAGGTAACGAGTGGAGGACAGAGGAGCCTCGTAAAGAAGTTACAGGTCTGTGAAAGCCAGAAATCTTGCTTGTTTTGTAGGTGACCAAATACTTATTTTTTTACCATAATTTGCAAATAAATTCATAAAAAATACTACAATGTGATTTTCTGGATTTTTTTCCCTCAATTTGTCTGTCATAGTTGACGTGTACCTATGATGAAAATGACAGGCCTCTCATCTTTTTAAGTGGGAGAACTTGCACAATTGGTGTCTGACTATATACTTTTTTCGCCCACTGTAAATAAAGGTGAAATAAAATAAAAAAGTAAAAAAAAGACTGTTATGGCAAAACAATATGGCAAACTGACCTAAACTGTGAAATTGAGGATGATACCTGGTTGAAGATCTTGTCCAAGATCTCAGGGAGCTTATGTTCCATAAGGGAAGCCAGGGGGAAACTTCCTCAATATAAGATACTACATACACTACCGGTCAAAAGTTTTAGAACACCTACTCATTCAAGGGTTTTTCTTTTTTTTAACTATTTTTCGCATTGTAGAATAATAGTGAAGACATCAAAACGATGAAAGAACACATATGGAATCATGTAGTAACCAAAAAAGTGTTAAACAAATCAAAATATATTTATATTTGAGATTCTTCAAATAGCCACCCTTTGCCTTGATGACATTTTTGCACACTCTTGGCATTCTCTCAACCAGCTTCACATGGAATGCTTTTCCAACAGTCTTGAAAGAGTTCCCACATATGCTGAGCACTTGTTGGCTGCTTTTCCTTCACTCTGCGGTCAACTCATCCCAAAACATCTCAATTGGGTTGAGGTCGGGGGATTGTGGAAGCCAGGTCATCTGATGCAGCCCTCCATCACTCTCCTTCTTGGTCAAATAGCCCTTACACAGCCTGGAGGTGTTGGGTCATAGTCCTGTTGAAAAACAAATGATTGTCCCATTAAGCCCAAACGAGATGGGATGGCGTATCGCTGCAGAATGCTGTGGTAGCCATGCTGGTTAAGTGTGCCTTTAATTCTAAATAAATCACAGGCAGCGTCACCAGCAAAGCACCCGCACACCATAACACCTCCTCCTCCATGCTTTACGGTGGGAAATACACATGCGGAGATCATCTGTTCACCTACACCGCGTCTCACAAAGACACGGCGGTTGGAACCAGAAATCTCCAATTTGGACTCCAGACCAAATGACACATTTCCACTGGTCTAATGTCCATTGCTCGGGTTTCTTGGCCCAAGCAACTCTCTTCTTATTATTGGTGTCCTTTAGTAGTGGTTTCTTTGCAGCAATTCGACCATGGAGGCCTGATTTACACAGTCTCCTCTGAACAGTTGATGTTGAGATGTGTCTGTTACTTGAACTCTGTGAAGCATTTATTTGGGCTGCAATTTCTGAGGCTGGTAACTCTAATGAACTTATCCTCTGCAGCAGAGGTAACTCTGGGTCTTCCATTCCTGTGGCGGTCCTCATGATAGTCAGTTTCAACATAGCGCTTGATGGTTTTTGCGACTGCACTTGAAGAAACTTTCAAAGTTCTTGAAATGTTCCGTATTGACTGACCTTCATGTCTTAAAGTAATGCTGGACTGTCGTTTCTCTTTGCTTATTTGAGCTGTTCTTGCCATAACATGGACTTGGTCTTTTACCAAATACGGTTATCTTCTGAATACCCCCCTACCTTGTCACAACACAACAGATTGGCTCAAACGCATTAAGAAGGAAAGACATTCCACAAATTAACTTTTAAGAAGGCTCACCTGTTAATTGAAATGCATTCCAGGTAACTACCTCATGAAGAGGGTTGAGAGAATGCCAAGAGTCTGAAAAGCTGTCATCAAGGCAAATGGTGGCTATTTGAATACATATATTTTGATTTGTTTAACACTTGTTTGGTTACTACATGATTCCATATTTCATAGTTTTGATGTCTTCACTGTTACTCTACAATGTAGAAATTTGTTTTAAAAAATGAAAAACCCTTTAATGAGTAGATGTTCTAAAACTTTTGATTGGTAGTGTATATAGCAATACTGCAAAGAATGTGGCAAAGCAATTAACTTTTTATCCTGAATGCAAAGTGTTCTGTTTAGGGTAAATCCAACAACACATCACTGAGTACCACTCTTCATATTTTCAAGCATAGTTGTGGCTGCATCATGTTATGGGTATGCTTGTCATTGGCAAGGACTGGGGAGTTATTCAGGATAAAAAAGAAACGGAATGAAGTTAAGCACTTGCAAAATCCTAGAGGAAAACCTGGTTCAGTCTGCTTTCCACCAGACACTGGGAGATGAATTCACCTTTCAGTAGGACAATTACCTAAAACACAAGGCCAAATATATACTGGAGTTGCTTACCGAGACAACATTGAATGTTCCTGAGTGGCCTGGATTCAGTTTTGACTTAAATCAGCTTGAAAATCTATGGCAAGACTTGAAATGTGGCTGTCTAGCAACGATCAACAACCAACCTATAATAATAATAATGGACAAATATTGTACAATCCAAAGCAAAGCTCTTAGAGACTTACCCAGAAAGACTCACAGCAGTAATGGCTGCCTAAGGTTATTCTAACATGTATTGACTCAGGAGGTTGAGTACTTTTCTAATCGACTTTTTCTTCCACTTTGAGTATTTTGTGTAGATCGTCCAAAAAATGACATTTAAATACATTTTAATCACACTTTGTAACACAACAAAATATGGAAAAAGTCAAGGGGTGTGAATACTTTCTGAAGGCACTGTATAAGGTCCCACTGTTCAGCAAAAATATGAGCTGGGCGAGTTTAATTCCAGCAGCCATCAGACAGCTGAACAGTGGGACCTGATGGGACAGCTGAACAGTGGGACCTGGTGGGACAGCTGAACAGTGGGACCTGGTGGGACAGCTGAACAGTGGGACCTGGTGGGAGGGCTGAACAGTGGGACCTGGTGGGACAGCTGAACAGTGGGGACCTGGTGGGACAGCTGAACAGGGACCTGGTGGGACAGCTGAACAGGGACCTGGTTGGACAGCTGAACAGGGACCTGGTGGGACAGCTGAACAGTGGGACCTGGTGGGACAGCTGAACAGGGACCTGGTGGGACAGCTGAACAGGGACCTGGGGGGGGCTGGTGGACAGCTGAACAGGGACCTGGTGGGACAGCTGAACAGGGACCTGGTGGGACAGCTGAACAGGGACCTGGTGGGACAGCTGAACAGGGGACCTGGTGGGACAGCTGAACAGGGACCTGGTGGGACAGCTGAACAGGGACCTGGTGGGACAGCTGAACAGGGACCTGGTGGGACAGCTGAACAGTGGACCTGGTGGGACAGCTGAACAGGGACCTGGTGGGACAGCTGAACAGGGACCTGGTGGGACAGCTGAACAGGGACCTGGTGGGACAGCTGAACAGGGACCTGGTGGGACAGCTGAACAGGGGGACCTGGTGGGACAGCTGAAACAGGGACCTGGTGGGACAGCTGAACAGGGACCTGGTGGGACAGCTGAACAGGGACCTGGTGGGACAGCTGAACAGGGACCTGGTGGGACAGCTGAACAGGGACCTGGTGGGACAGCTGAACAGGGGACCTGGTGGGACAGCTGAACAGGGACCTGTGGGGACAGCTGAACAGGGGACCTGGTGGGACAGCTGAACAGTGGGACCTGGTGGGACAGCTGAACAGGGACCTGGTGGGACAGCTGAACAGTGGGACCTGGTGGGACAGCTGAACAGTGGGACCTGGTGGGACAGCTGAACAGGGACCTGGTGGGACAGCTGAACAGGGACCTGGTGGGACAGCTGAACAGGGACCTGGTGGGACAGCTGAACAGGGACCTGGTGGGACAGCTGAACAGGGACCTGGTGGGACAGCTGAACAGGGACCTGGTGGGACAGCTGAACAGGGACCTGGTGGGACAGCTGAACAGGGACCTGGTGGGACAGTTGAACAGTGGGACCTGGTGGGACAGCTGAACAGGGACCTGGTGGGATAGTAGACCACAGATACTCTCAATATGACTTGTTTACCAACTTTCCAGTGTTATGTTAGTATAGTGTATTGTGTTGCGCATGCCGTATGCATGCTGACTTTCCAAAATTAATTTCCATGTTTAAATGGACAATAAAGCATATATAGTTTCGTATCGTAGAGCATGGCACAACAGGGCCTCTCTCAGACAGACCATAAAGGAAGACCAGGTGCTCCTTTGACACAACCACAGAGACACTAGCATCAGCCTCTGTGAAGGTCGTGTTGCATCAACACAATCACAATGACACTAGCATCAGCCTCTGTGAAGGTCGTGTTGCATCAACACAATCACAATGACACTAGCATCAGCCTCTGTGAAGGTTATGTTGCATCAACACAATCAATCAAAATGACACCAGCATCAGCCTCTGTGAAGCGCTGTAGAAAGGATGATCTACTACTACTATCTACACATACTGATGTCATAGACAGTAGCATGCTACATGGCAGACCAATCCGAGCTCATCTCTCGGCATGTCCAGCCCTTCCATTATCTCAGCCAATCATGTTTAACGAGAAGGTTCCTGTATTTTTCAGTGGCTAAACCAACTAGGCTAATTTAACAATTTTATTTGTATGTACAGATGCCATAAAAGTTTGTTATTAAGGCACATGAAAATTCACATGTTCCAGAAGGCATTTCTGCCAAAAAACGCATTTCGATAAAAATAAAAAGGAAACGTTCAAATGCCTCTCCTGTGAAGTATTGACGTGCTACAAACTCCTAGCTTCTTGAAACGTGTCAAATATTTGCTGATTTAGCTATTTCCTCCAATGCTGTCACCATGCACTCCTTAAAACCTCTTAGGCTGACAGTCCCTGAAATCAGGCACTAGAATTACTTAAAAAATATGTATATGTTTCCATGACTTATTTTATTGATTTCCCACGATTTTATAAGACAGAAGACAGCCATCCAGAAACAAGTAATTTTGTGTCCCTGCATTAAAGACCAAAATTGGTTTAAGAAAATTGTGAGAAATAAGAAAGTAAACCAGTTTCATTTAAGGACAGCTGTGCCATATAGATTGCAAAATATATGGTAAGAGATTTTCGATGTACCGATTCCCTGGCACATGGTTTATGAACTGATACACAAAACGACACTGGGTTCAAAACGGAGTGATTTTCAATTTAAATGATGATACATATTTCTTGCAACCAAGAGAATGTTATATATATGAGGGATACAACCATCCAAGCGCTGCAGATTTTGCTGTGAAGAGACAGAATCATTAGATCATTTGCTTTGAAACTTTCCATATGTAGCTTGTTTTTGGTCGATGGTTCAGGAATGGCTGAAGAATGGTAACATTTACCTGGATCTAACTCTGCAAATAGCACTGCTGGGTGATTTAAAAAGTCATAGTCAATTGATCAATAATATTATAATACTCTTAGAATGATCATCTTTATCTTTAATCAATCTGTAGAAACTATGAGAATTGAAAGGTTCAGAACTTTTGTGGAACATCATAGCACAGTTGAAAAATATATGGCAAATAGAACTGGATGGTGTTCAGAGCTAGATGGGAAGGGTTGAGTAGAGCTGAAGGATTAAAAACAAACCAAAGATAACTAATGTAAAATACACTGTGTCCGTTACATAGTACGTATAAGCTGGATATAGAAGCAAAAGTGTTGTTGTCCATTAGTTTATTCCAATTACGGGAGGGGTGGTAGGGTTAGGGGAAAATAATAAAGGAAAATGTATTCAAAAATATATGTACACTACCGTTCAAAAGTTTGGGGTCACTTAGAAATGTCCTTCTTTCCATGAAAACATACATGAAATGAGTTTGAATAAGAAATATAACAAAATGAATAGGAAATGTAGCCATTGACAAGGTTATAAATAATGATTTCCAATTGAAATAATAATTGTGTGCTTCAAACTTTGCTTTCGTCAAAGAATCCTCCATTTGCAGCAATTACAGCCTTGCAGACCTTTGGCATTCTAGTTGTCAATTTGTTGAGGTAATCTGAAGAGATTTCACCCATTATTCTCTGCAGATCCTCTCAAGCTCTGTCAGGTTGGATGGGGAGCGTCGCTGCACAGCTATTTTCAGGTCTCTCCAGAGATGCTCAATCGGGTTCAAGTCTGGGCTCTGGCTGGGCCACTCAAGGACATTCAGAGACTTCTCCCGAAGCCCCTCCTGCGTTGTCTTGGCTGTGTGCTTAGGGTCATTGTCCTGTTGGAAGGTGAACCTTCGCCCCAGTCTGAGGTCCTGAGCACCCTGGAGCAGGTTTTCATCAAGGATCTCTGTACTTTGCTCCGTTCATCTTTCTCTCAATCCTGACTAGTCTCCCAGTCCCTGCCGCTGAAAAACATCGCCACAGCATGATGCTGCCCCCACCATGCTTCACCACCGGGATGGTGCCAGGTTTCCTCCAGGTGTGACGCTTGGCATTCAGGCCAAAGAGTTCAATCTTGGTTTCATTAGACCAGAAAGTCTTGTTTGTCATGTTCTGAGAGTCCTTCAGGTGCCTTTTGGCAAACTCCAAGCGAGCTGACATGTGCCTTTTACTGAGGAGTGGCCTCCGTCTGGCCACTCTAATATAAAGGTCTGATTGGTGGAGTGCTGCAGAGATGGTTGTCCTCTGCAACGAATGAATCTATTATTATGGTGGGAGATTATATTACGGTTATAAGTACATCAATGGATCGTAAAGGAAATCATGAGCCATTTAGCTGTGTTGTAGCTGTATTAGCTGTATACATACTGTACTGTAGCCCAGAGCCATTTAGCTCTGTTGTAGCTGAATTTCGGGTTTTGGATGGCCGGGCCGTGCCTTAAATTTGGCAGAACAAATAGAGCCTGGGTAGGGTAGGGCCTGAACGTTGCGGGCATGAAATGAATGCCCCTGCAGGGGTCTACCGCAGAGTAATGTTAAAGCTATCTGCAAACGTATACATCTGGCCCTTCATTGGACACTGTGTTAACAAACCTCCAAACGAGCTTCAATGCCATACAACACTCCTTCAGTAGCCTCCAACTGCTCTTAAACACTAGTAAAACTAAATGCATGCTCTTCAATCGAACGCTGCTGGCACCTGCCCACCCGACTAGAATCACTACTCTAGACGGGTCTGACCTAGAGTATGTGGACAACTACAAATACCTAGGTGTCTGGTTAGACTGTAAACTCTCCTTCCAGACTCACATTAAGAATCTCCAATCCAAAGTTAAATCTAGAATCGGCTTCCTATTTCGCAACAAAGCCTCCTTCACTCATGCTGCCAAACATGCCCTCGTAAAACTGACTTTTTATTTTATTTCACCTTTATTTAACCAGGTAAGCCAGTTGAGAACAGGTTCTCATTTACAACTTACGACTATCCTACCGATCCTTGACTTCGGCGATGTCATTTACAAAATAGCCTCCAACACTCTACTCAGCAAATTGGATGTAGTCTATCACAGTGCCATCCGTTTTGTCTCCAAAGCCCCATGCACTACCCACCACTGTGACCTGTACGCTCTTGTTGGCTGGTCCTCACTACATGTTCGTCGTCAAACCCACTGGCTCCAGGCCATCTATAAATCACTGCTAGGCAAATCCCCGCCTTATCTTAGCTCATTGGTCACCATAGCAACACCAACCCGTAGTCTGCGCTCCAGCAGGTATATCTCACTGGTCATCCCCAAAGCCAACACCTCCTTTGGCCGCCATTCCTTCCAGTTCTCTGCTGCCAATGACTGGAACGAACTGCAAAAATCTCTGAAGCTGGAGACACGTATCTCCCTCACTAACTTTAAGCATCAGTTGTCAGAGCAGCTTACCAATCACTGCACCTGTACACAGCCCATCTGTAATTAGCCCACCCAACTACCTCATCCCCATATTGTTATTTATTTTGCTCATTTGCACCCCAGTATCTCTATTTGCACACCTTATTCTGCACATCTATCACTCCAGTTAATACTAAATTGTAATTATTTTGCACTATGGCCTATTTATTGCCTTACCTCCATAACTTACTACATTTGCACACACTGTATATATATTTTCTGTTGTATTTTTGACTTTATGTTTTTTTACCCCATATGTAACTCTGTTGTTGTTTTTACCGCATTGCTTTGCTTTATCTTGGCCAGGTCGCAGTTGTAAATGAGAACTTGTTCTCAACGGGCTTAACTGGTTAAATAAAGGTGAAATAAAATTTAAATAAATAAAAACACTTCACATGGTAAGTCAACACACTTTGGTCAGTTGCTACAGCCACACCCCACCACTAGATGGCAGTACAGTTATACATAGAATTATGTACAGCCTTTTCAAGTGACTTTATCTTGTGTTTCACTTGAACATGTTCAGTTTCAGAGCAAGTGTTATGTTACAAGCACAACACAATACATCTTGGCTTGTCAAAGCTCTTACTGTACCTTAACAGTACCTGGCTGAACCTTAATTTTATAGCAAAGGGTCTGAATACTTATGTAATGAAGTTATTTCAGATTTTTATTTCATATACATTTGATCAAATATCTAAAAACCTGTTTTCGCTTTGTCATTATGGGGTATTGTGTGTTGATTGACGAGGATTTATATTTATTTTTTAATGAATTTTAGAATAACGTAACAAAATGTCTAAAAAGCATGAGAGCATGAGAATGGCGCCGGAGAAGATGGCTGCCGTTTTACAGCCCTCTAACCAATTGTACTATTATGTGTGTTTTTTTGCGTTATTTGTAATTTATTTCTGTACATAATGTTTCTGCCACCGTCTCTTATGACAAAAAAGAGCTTCTGGATATCAGGACAGCGATTACTCACCTCGTATTGGACAAAGATTTTTTCTTCAACGAGTCGGACTCAAAGGATATTCTACAGACACCTGACAAGGCCCAAATCCCCGTCATTCGCATGAGAAAGGGACGGAAATGTCGTGGACGTAGGTCGGGGTGCCTTGTAAGGATCCGACGGCGAGCAAGTAAACTGCCTCTTCCATCAATCCTATTAGCCAGTGTTCAATCAATTGAAAACAAATTGGATGACCTACGACTAAGGTTATCCTACCAACAGGACATTAAAAACTGTAATATCTTATGTTTCACTGAGTCGTGGCTGAACGACGACATGGATAACGTACAGCTAGCGGGCAATACGCTACATCGGCAGGATAGAACGGCTGACTCCGGTAAGACAAGGGGTGGCGGTCTGTGTATATTTGTAAACAACAGCTGGTGCATAAAATCAAATACTAAGGAAGTCTCGAGGTTTTGCTCGCCTGAGGTAGAGTATCTCATAATAAGCTGTAGACCACATTATTTACCAAGAGAGTTTTCATCTATATTTTTTGTAGCTGTCTATCTACCACCACAAACCGATGCTGGCACTAAGATTGCACTCAATGAACTGTATAAGGCCATAAGCAGACAGGAAAACGCTCATCCAGAGGCAGCGCTCCTAGTGGCCGGGGACTTTAATGCAGGGAAACTTAAATCTGTTCTGCCTAATTTTTATCAGCATGTTAAATGTGCAACCAGAGGAAAAAAAAACTCTAGACCACCTTTACTCCACACACAGAGACGCATACAAAGCTCTCCCTCGCCCTCCATTTGGCAAATCTGACCATAACTCTATCCTCCTGATTCCTGCTTATAAGCAAAAATTAAAGCAGGAAGCACCAGTGACTCGGTTAATAAAAAAGTGGTCAGATGACGCAGATGCTAAGCTATAGGACTGTTTTGCTAGCACAGACTGGAATATGTTCCGGGATTCTTCAGATAGCATTGAGGAGTACACCACATCAGTCACTGGCTTCATCAATAAGTGCATTGATGACGTCGTCCCCACAGTGACCGTACATACATACCCCAACCAGAAGCCATGGATTACAGGCAACATCCGCACTGAGCTAAAGGGTAGAGCTGCCGCTTTCAAGGAGCGGGACTCTAACCCGGTCGCTTATAAGAAATCCCGCTATGCCCTCCGACGAACCATCAAACAGGCCAAGAGTCAATACAGGACTAAGATTGAATCGTACTACACCGGCTCTGAAGCTCGTCGGATGTGGCAGGGCTTGAAAACTATTACAGACTACAAAGGGAAGCACAGCTGTGAACTGCCCAGTGACACAAGCCTACCAGACGAGCTAAATCACTTATATGCTCGCTTCGAGGCAAGCAACACTGAAGCAGCTGTTCTGGATGACTATGTGATCACGCTCTCCGTAGCCGATGTAAGTAAGACTTTTAAGCAGGTCAACATTCACAAGGCCGCAGGGCCAGACGGATTACCAGGACGTGTATTCCGACCATGTGCTGACCATCTGGCAAGTGTCTTCACTGACATTTTCAACATGTCCCTGACTGAGTCTGTAATACCAACATGCTTCAAGCAGACCACCATAGTCCCTGTGTGGAAGGACACTAAGATAACCTGCTTAAATGACTACCGACCCGTAGCACTGACGTCTGTAGCCATGAAGTGCTTTGAAAGGCTGGTCATGGCTCACATCAACACCCTTATCCCAGAAACCCTAGACCCACTCCAATTTGCATACCGCCCCAACAGATCCACAGATGATGCACTCTCTATTGCACTCCACACTGCCCTTTCCCACCTGGACAAGAGGAACACCTACGTGAGAATGCTATTCATTGACTACAACTCAGCGTTCAACACCATAGTGCCCTCAAAGCTCATCACTAAGCAAAGGACCCTAAACACCTCCCTCGGCATTATCATCGACGGGGCTGTAGTGGAACAGGTTGAGAGCTTCAAGTTCCTTGGAGTCCACATCACCAACAAACTATCATGGTCCAAACACACCAAGACAGTCATGAAGAGGGTACGACAAAACCTATTGCCCCCCCAGGAGACTGAAAATATTTGGCATGGGTCCTCAGATCCTTAAACATTTCTATAGCTGCACCATCGAGAGCATCCTGACTGGTTGCATCACCGTCTGGTATGGCAACTGCTCGGCCTCCAACCACAAGGCACTACAGAGGGTAGTGTGTACGGCCCAGTACATCACTGGGGTCAAGCATCCTGCCATCCAGGACCTCTATACCAGGTGGTGTCAGAGGAAGGCCCTAAAAATTGTCAAAGACTCAAGCCACCCTAGTCATAGACTGTTCTCTCTGCTACCGCATGGCAAGTACTTACTGTACTTAATTACATAAGTATTCAGACCCTTTGCTATAAAATTAAGGTTCATTCAGGTACTGTTAAGGTACAGTAAGAGCTTTGACAAGCCAAGAGACATTGCAAACAATTTGGAATTTTCAACACAATGTTACTTATAAAAAGAAGAAGTGATGCAGTCTCTTCTCAACTCTTAGCCAAGAGAGACTGGCATGCATAGTATTTAAATCAGCCCTCTGATTACAATGAAGAGCTAGACGTGCCGCTCTGTTCTGGGCCAGCTGCAGCTTAACTAGGTCTTTCCTTGCAGCGCTCGACCACACGACTGGACAATAGTCAAGATTAGACAAAACTAGAGCCTGCAGGACTTGCTTTTTGGAGTGTTGTGTTAAAAAGCAGAGCATCTCTTTATTACGGACAAACCTCTCCCCATCTTTACAACCATTAAATCTCTATGTTTTGACCATGACAGTTTACAATCTAAGTTAACACCAAGTAATTTAGTCTCCTCAACTTGTTCAACAGCCACACCATTCATTGCCAGATTCAGCTGAGGTCTAGAAATTTAGGAATGATTTGTATCAAATACAATGCTCTTATCCAGAGCAATTAGGATTAAATGCCTTGCTCAAGGACACATCAAAATATTTCTCACCTTGTTGGTTCGGGGATTGGAACCAGTGATCTTTGGGTTACTGGCCCAACGCTCTAACCGCTAGGCTAACTGCCTACAGCCTGTCCTTTTCAACAGCAGCTTACTGAAGGTATGTGGTTGTGGATGATTGCCCTTTTAAGTTCATGTTTTAAGTAGCGCTGTTTTCACATATTTAGACACGGGTTTGGTGCTGGAGACAAGTGGCAGAGTTATCCTTTAAAGTAATGTTTTAGTAACAACGTTTCACATATGTGACCTACTGGCTCGATTCGGGTCTTATGTTTTTTTTTTTACATATGATAAAAGTAGAGAGTCAGAGCTGGAAACTGGTATATCATACTCTACAGTCGAGGAACAATGGGAAAGTAATTCTGCTTTGAAAGTTGATAAACTTGTAACCTCACTTTTGAGAAAATGGCCTTCAATGTTTTGGTACACCTACTGGAGAGCTCTTCTTTGTCTCCACCCATTCAGCATCGTTCACACCCTCTTAAGCCCCATCCATCTCTTTAAGGATTCACACGTGAGGCTATGTACTAAACAACCAAAGATTTCAAGACTAAAGGCTGGTTTGTACTACGGGTGTGTTCATAAATTCAATCTGGAGTGCCAGAGTGTGCTCAGAGTGCGCTCCTGGCGATCGTAAACTCAGAGTGTTGTCAGATTCCATTCAGTGTTTCGCTCTGTGAGCGTTCAAAGCGCACACTGGCCGAGGAGTAGGGTTGATCTGAGCGTTCTGACCTAACAACATCAGTCAAGCACCCAAGCTAACGTTGGCTACCTTGCTAGCTTCTTCCAGACACAAATGAGAGAACAGCTCACTCTGACCATTTTACTCGCCCTAGCAGAGCTGGTTAGGCTGTTTTTATGTTATCCAGAGCGTTGGTGACTGCAACTGTGCTACTGGCAACAATTTAATTACGCTTTTTTGCCAACGTTTACTGACACCGGCCATATTCAACGGGTGTTGAGCATTTGTAAATCCGTCAGTTATTCGGCGCACTAGCACACTCAGACTAGAGTGCTCTGAAATCGGAATAGATAGCCAGAGCGAATTTACCAGCTATGTCTGTTGACAGTTGTCGCAGTGACATCATAAACATTCTATTGAAATGGTTTCTTGCATAGTGGAGTCTTTTGTTTAGACATGTAGCTAGCTAGCTAAACAATGAACCATAATCCCACCTCATGACGTTACAAACCTGCATGAATCTGCAGGTAGCTAATCAACCAATTTCAATGTAAGCTAGCTAACATTAGGCTATAACTATCAATGCAAATGGCTTTGAGATACAGTGGGTAGAAAAAGTATTTGATACACTGCCGATTTTGCAGGTTTTCCTTCTTACAAAGCATGTAGAGGTCTGTAATTTTTATCATAGGTACACTTCAACTGTGAGAGACGGAATCTAAAACAAAAATCCAGAAAATCACATTGTATGATTTTTAAGTAATTCATGTGTATTTTATTGCATGAGATACGTATTTGATCACCTACCAACCAGTAAGAATTCCGGCTCTCACAGACCTGTTAGTGTTTCTTTAAGAAGCCCTCCTGTTCTCCACTCATTACCTGTATTAACTGCACCTGTTTGAACTCTTTACCGGTATAAAAGACACCTGTCCACACACTCAATCAAACAGACTCCAACCTCTCCACAATGGCCAAGACCAGAGAGCTGTGTAAGGACATCAGGGATACAATTGTAGAACTGCACAAGGCTGGGATGGGCTACAGGACAATAGGCAAGCAGCTTGGTGAGAAGGCAACAACTGTTGGCGCAATTATTAGAAAATGGAAGAAGTTCAAGATGACGGTCAATCACCCTCGGTCTGGGGCTCCATGCAAGATCTCACCTCAAGGGGCATCAATGATCATGAGGAAGGTGAGGGATCAGCCCAGAACTACATGGCAGGACCTGGTCAATGACCTGAAGAGAGCTGGGACCACAGTCTCAAAGAAAACCATTAGTAACACACTACGCCGTCATGGATTAAAATCCTGCAGCGCACGCAAGGTCCTCCTGCTCAAGCCAGCGCATGTCCAGGCTCATCTGAAGTTTGCCAATGACCATCTGGATGATCCAGAGGAGGAATGGGAGAAGGTCATGTGGTCTGATGAGACAAAAATAGAGCTTTTTGGTCTAAACTCCACTCGCCGTGTTTGGAGGAAGAAGAAGGATGAGTACAACCCCAAGAACACCATCCCAACTGTGAAGCATGGAGGTGGAAACATCATTCTTTGGGGATGCTTTTCTGCAAAGGGGACAGGACGACTGCACCGTATTGAGGGGAGGATGGATGGGGCCATGTATCGCGAGATCTTGGCCAACAACCTCCTTCCCTCAGTAAGAGCATTGAAGATGGGTCGTGGCTGGGTCTTCCAGCATGACAACGACCCGAAACACACAGCCAGGGCAACTAAGGAGTGGCTCCGTAAGAAGCATCTCAAGGTCCTGGAGTGGCCTAGCCAGTCTCCAGACCTGAACCCAATAGAAAATCTTTGGAGGGAGCTGAAAGTCCGTATTGCCCAGCGAAAGCCCCGAAACCTGAAGGATCTGGAGAAGGTCTGTATGGAGAAGTGGGCCAAAATCCCTGCTGCAGTGTGGGCAAACCTGGTCAAGACCTACAGGAAACGTATGATCTCTGTAATTGCAAACAAATGTTTCTGTACCAAATATTAAGTTCTGCATTTCTGATGTATCAAATACTTATGTCATGCAATAAAATGCAAATTAATTACTTAAAAATCATACAATGTGATTTTCTGGATTTTTGTTTTAGATTCCGTCTCTCACAGTTGAAGTGTACCTATGATAAAAATTACAGACCTCTACATGCTTTGTAAGTAGGAAACCCTGCAAAATCGGCAGTGTATCAAATACTTGTTCTCCCCACTGTACGATTTCTGGCCAAAAACGCATGTTGATAAAAAAAAGAAGTTGATATTCAAATGGATCTCCTGTGAAGTAGTGACACACGACATAAGGCTAGTTTTCTGAAATGAGACATGTGTAGACACTGGTTTGGTGCAGGAGACAAGTGGTGGAGTTGTCCTTTAAGTTCATGTTTTAAGTAACCCTACACTTCTTTTTTATGCTGGTGTCCCTCTCTTATTAGTGCATCTGCACAGAAATTACTGTCATTTTTCAACCGGGGCGGAGTGGAATGGCCTCTATGTACTGTGCTGACACTGTGAAGTAAACATTGTTCAACTGGAACCTATTTGTTCTGTCATTTGGAGTTAACTATTGCAACATGCTAAGATATTTACAGTAACGACACAGTAAAGCTGGGACAATGACCTTCCTAACTCTGTGGAATTAGTATGATATAAACATTATACTGCTTTAATTCATAAATATCTCTTCTTGTATGGCTTTCTTCCTCCACAATCACTGATAGGGTAATAATAGAACCAGAATGTCATCACTGATAGGGTAATAATAGAACCAGAATGTCATCACTGATAGGGTTATAATAGAACCATAATGTCATCACTGATAGGGTTATAATAGAACCAGAATGTCATCACTGATAGGGTAATAATAGAACCAGAATGTCATCACTGATAGGGTATAAACGACCAGAATGTCATCACTGATAGGGTAATAATACAACCAGAATGTCATCACTGATAGGGTAATAATAGAACCAGAATGTCATCACTGATAGGGTTATAATAGAACCAGAATGTCATCACTGATAGGGTAATAATAGAACCAGAATGTCATCACTGATAGGGTAATAATAGAACCAGAATGTCATCACTGATAGGGTAATAATAGAACCAGAATGTCATCACTGATAGGGTAATAATAGAACCAGAATGTCATCACTGATAGGGTAATAATAGAACCAGAATGTCATCACTGATAGGGTAATAATAGAACCAGAATGTCATCACTGATAGGGTTATAATAGAACCAGAATGTCATCACTGATAGGGTTATAATAGAACCATAATTTCATCACTGATAGGGTAATAATAGAACCAGAATGTCATCACTGATAGGGTTATAATAGAACCAGAATGTCATCACTGATAGGGTAATAATAGAACCAGAATGTATGTACCATTTGAATGTCACAAAATGTTTTATCTTTTCATAGTCTATTTGCCCCAAATATCTTAGAATGAAACATAGACCCAAAACTACAACATACTTTATTGATTCATGTGAATGGTTCATTGGGGTGATTTTTACATAAGGTATGATTATATGTTTCATAGATGGTGGTGTATAACCAGGATACTACTGGGTCATGGTCCTGTCTGGTACTGGCTGTAGTGGGAGATGGTGGTGTATAACCAGGCTTCTACTGGGTCATGGTCCTGTCTGGTACTGGCTGTAGTGGGAGATGGTGGTGTATAACCAGGCTTCTACTGGGTCATGGTCCTGTCTGGTACTGGCTGTAGTGGGAGATGGTGGTGTATAACCAGGCTTCTACTGGGTCATGGTCCTGTCTGGTACTGGCTGTAGTGGGAGATGGTGGTGTATAACCAGGCTTCTACTGGGTCATGGTCCTGTCTGGTACTGGCTGTAGTGGGAGATGGTGGTGTATAACCAGGCTTCTACTGGGTCATGGTTCTGTCTATCCACTGGCTGTAGTGGGAGATGGTGGTGTATAAACCAGGCTTCTTGCTGGATCCACACTTCTTCCCTCCATTTGAAGTGATCCCAACTGCAACACCATTATACAGGAGAGGACCTCCAGAATCCCCCTGAGGGATTACACAAACACACACACACACACACACACACACACACACACACACACACACACACACACACACACACACACACAAACACACACACTCAAACACACACACAAACACACACACACACACACACAAACACACACACACACACACACACACAGAAACACACACACACACACACACACACACACACACACAGACGCAGAAACACACACACACACAAACACACAAACACAAACACACACACACACACACACACAAACACACACACACACACACACACAAACACACACACACAAACACACACACACAAACACACACACTCAAACACACACAAACACACACACACAAACACACACACTCAAACGTTAGCAACAATATGAAGATTCCTCAGACCACTAAAGGTTATTTCTGTCATTATAAATATATTTTAATTAATCCTTATTTCATAACGTATGTTCACTGAGAACACATTCTCATTTACAGCAACGACCTGGGAAATAGTTCCAGGGGACAGGAGGGGGAATGAATGAGCCAATTATAATGTCAGTAGACAATATTGAGGAATATTGGTTATTTCTGTCTATCCATACATCAACAGGCATTTATCGATGGAAGATGTAGACATATTAATGTAATTAGAACATGTAGACATATTAATGTAATTAGAACATGTAGACATATTAATGTAATTAGAACATGTAGACATATTAATGTAATTACAACATGTAGACATATTAATGTAAATACAACATGTAGACATATTAATGTAATTAGAACATGTAGACATATTAATGTAATTAGAACATGTAGACATATTAATGTAATTAGAACATGTAGACATATTAATGAAATTACAACATGTAGACATATTAATGTAATTACAACATGTAGACATATTAATGTAAATACAACATGTAGACATATTAATGTAAATACAACATGTAGAAATATTAATGTAATTAGAACATGTAGACATATTGAAGATCTGGTGGACGTATATTTTTACAGTCTACATTATATTACGTAATATTATGTGGTAGACTTACATCACAGGTGTCGCTGCGTGTGCTGGCAGCACACAGCATGTTGTTGGTGAACTTCCTGCCATAGTAGTCACTGCGGCCGCATCGAACACGGTTCATCACAGCGATGTTCAGTTCCTGTAGCTTGTCAGGTCGTGACCCCAGGTTGTTCAGTGACCCCCACCCCGCCGTGTTGACTTCCTGGTCCGTGTCTGGGTCAGCTGCACCGTCACGCTGGAACTTCAGGGACTTTACAGCATCACTGGCCACGATTGGCCGGTCCAGCTGCCAATCATAGATAAAAAAATGTTTTGGTCTGAGGCAAGAGAACATGTAGTGTGTTCCCCAAATGGCACCCTACTTCCTATATAGTGCTCTACTTTGGACCAAAAAAGGAGTCAAAGTGGTCCAAAGTAGTGCACGGTGACGGTAATAGGGTACCAATTGGGAGGCAAACCACAAGCTGGTCTTAAAACCAACTGTTGGAGTTGGGTTGCACTGACCTGACAGTACAAGGAGACTGACACAGAGGAGAGACACAGAGAGACACAGAGGGGAGACTGGCATGTGACTTACCTTGACCAAAGCAATGTCATTATCATAGTTAGAGATGCTGAAATCAGGGTGACTGAACACTTGAACAATGTCAAAAGTTTGTTTAGAATCCTCTGGTTCGTTCAGAGAGTGAGCCCCTAGGACGACCTTCCTCCCTTCTGACCTGTCAATCAAAACAAACAGCACAAACAAATATCAGTTACAACAACTGATGATGATGATGATGATGATGGTGATCATGATGGTGATGATGATGATGTTGTTGATATAGACTGCTCTGACCAGTGAATAATTTCATCAGCTTCAACTTCATAAACATTTTAAATAGGTCGGCAAATTAATAATGTGTTGCAAAATGCAGTTCATATAATGTATGCATCAGTTTGACTGGACAATTGGAGCATCATTTTATTTTCAAATTTTCCATTTACTGTAATTGATTGTGCATATACTGTGAACTTGTACTACGGTAAAATGTTCTTATAATACCGGTAGCGTAGAAACATGATAACCTCCACTACAGGCGAACTCACCCAGAGAGAAAGCAGTGTGCTACACTACAGGCGAACTCACCCAGAGAGAAAGCAGTGGGCGGCACTCATCACCCACTGATCAGCCACCAGAAACCCTCCGCACTCATGTTTCATCCTGCCGCCGTCGGCGACCTGCAGCGAGGCCATGTAGGGACGGGAGTGGGCCTCCGCCTCTCGCCCGCCGGTGATAGCATCACCTGAACATAGGCCGCAGATAGAGAATCATAAATCTGGATCTAAACATGTCGATAGGTGCATAGATATCTTTGATCTGATAGCGTTTTAGGAACAGGCAATTCAGTCATAGAAAATCAGAACAGAAATCGGCCTAAGGGTTCTTCAAAAAAGTCTAATGGTAATTCATAGGCGACCAAATAATTCAAATCAATTCAAAAGAGTTTGCAGAGAGATTTTGTTTGTTTGGCTTTGGAACCGTCATGCCAATAAACACCTGAAAGCAAGTAGAATGCAGTGTAGGTCATATTTTCTTATTGAGAAAAGCCATTATTGTAGAAGAATACACTTACTGCATGAAAAGACAGCCAGCAGAGCAGCAGTCAGGAACAACCCTCTCTCACAGCCCATGGTGTCAGTCTGTCTGGTTACTGGGTCTCTCAGAGAAGAGAACACACAGTATTATTCTGAACATAGAAAGGGAGGAAATCTATAAATCAGCCAAGTTGGCGCAGAGGCGAGGGGAGGACATGTCTCCAACATTCCCATAACTCCGACATGAAAAACAGGAAAGGAGATTGTTCTCAGTTCTCACACTTTCTCTTTTAGAATTAGTTGTCTAGGGTTTCATGTTCATTAAGTTTCAACATCTTTTTTTTGCTCGAACGTAAAACCAAATAGTCAAATAAAAACAGCAACTCAGCCAACCTAATGATACAGATTAAAAACAGCAAACTCAGCCAACCTTCAAACAAACCAGATTAATAGGAACATTTCTCAAGGAGGGTCTCTGAATATGTCATGTACTTTCTGCCAGTAAACTCATAACCCAGTCGGTTTTCTACCCCCTTAAATGGCCATTTTCTTTTTGAATGGTGACGGGGCTTGGAACCCCCTGTAAAGTTTTATTAGAACCCCCTTGACCCCCCTTTTTTGGGGAAAAAACCCAGGGGAAATAACCTTTTTCCCCCGTACCCCCATCAAATGGACCCCTTTACAACCATGCAATGAAAAAATGAAACAAAATAAAAAAAATTGGTAACCCATGTAATAACCATGTTTTAAAAAAAATGTAATTTTAAATAGCCTTTGGGCACTTGAAGGGGCCAATTTTAATTTTCCAAATTTTTTCCCATATTTGGCCCCTGAAAACAAAAGGGAATTTTTCGTTTTTTTCAACCAACCTGGCCCCTTCCTAAAAACCAAAGGACGGGAAAATCCCGAAAGGGGCCAAAGCCCCCCCTTCAAACCCGGACAGGGCTCTAGTACGGTAACCCCCGGGTTTGGTTTTTTAAACCCTTTCCCCCAAAGCCCCCTTCCATCGCCGGGGCTTACTCACCCCCCCTTTTAAGGGGTTAACCCTTTCCCCTCGGGATCGAAAAGATTGGACCCCTTTAATCCTTTTCAAAGAACCCCCTGCCCAACCTTTCCTGACTTGGTTTCCCCTTTCACCCCTGTAGGGAAAATCTTGGGTCCCCCGAAAAACCCAATTTTTCCCCGAGGGTAAGGCATACCCCGTAATCCAGGGGCCAACCTCCCCCTGCCCCAAAACCGGGACCCTTCCGGGGGGTGGGGGGGCCCCAAAAAATTTTTCAAACCCAAACCCCCAATTCAATTAGACTTTAACCCCCTGAAAACCCAGGGAAAAATGTCCCCCTGCCCAATTGGAATAAACGGACCCCTGAAACCCCTTTTACCCCTTTTAAAAACCCTTCAAATCAAATCAAAGGGTTCCCCCTTTTCACCCCCTTTTTTCCCCCTTTTCCCCCCTAATTTTTAAAACGGAACCCTTATTACCTTTTTCCCCTGGTCCCCCTGAAAATCGACTCAAGAAACGGTTTACTCCCTGTATAACGGGGGCCATGTTTTCCCCTTAGGGAAACCCCTGAAAATTTGCTCAACGGGTTACCCCCTTTATTTTGCCATTTTTTACCTGTCCCCCTTTTACTCGACTCAGTACTGGTATTTCCCTGAAATAACCTGTTTTCCCCCTGGTACCCCTGCACATCGCTCAGAAACGGGTTTACCCCCCTGTATAAAGCCTGTTTTCCCCCTCAACCCCTGCAATGACTATTTACGGGTTTTATTTTCCCGTAATACCTTTGTATTACCTGTCCCCTTTTAATTGACTCTTACGGAACCCCCCTGATATACCCAATGTTTTTCCCCCCCTCTTCCCCCCGGGCCAACAAACTCATTTATGGAAACCCCCGTTTTTTCCCATTTTTTTCCCCCCTTTTCCCCCCTGCACATCGACCCCAAATACTGGTACCCCCTTATACACCCAGTTCTTACCTCTCCCCCCTGCCATCCACTCATTTCCTGGTACTCCCTTTCCCGCCTTTGTTCTTCCCTTGTCCCCTTTTTAACGACTCGTACTGGTACTCCCCTGTTAACCCAGGGTTCTTCCCCCTCGTACCCCTGCAAAATCGCCCTAAGTCGGGTTAATCCCTGTATAACCATTTTTCCCTTCCCTTTGTCCCCTTTTACCGACCCCGTACTGGTACCCCCCTGTATAACCTTGTTCTTCCCTGTCCCTTTTTAATCGACTCAGTATTTGGTATTTCCCTGTATAAAACCCCTTTATTACCTGGTCCCCCCTGAACCCACTCAGTATGGTACTCCCGGGTATATAGCCATGTTTTACCTGGGGGAAAAAATTTGCACACGGGTTTTTGGTAAGGGTTTATTCCCTTTTTATACGCCTTTTTGTTTTTAAAATTTTACCCCCTTTTTTTTAATCAATCAAAATTTGGTAATTCCCTTTTTTAATCGGCCTTTGTTCTTTCTTTTTAATCTTATATGATTCAGTACGGGTTTAACCCCCTGTATTTTGGGGCCATTTTCCTTTTTAAAAAAACCCGGACTTTTGATTGGCCGGTATTTTTTCCCTTTTATAAAGCCTTTTTGTTTTTTTTAAATCGTATAAATTAATTCAGATTTTTTTAACCCCTGTTTTTAGTTTTGTTCTTACCTTTTTTAACCCGGACTTTAACCGTTATTTTTTAACCCCTGTATAAAAGGGGCCATGTTTTTTAATTTCGCCCCCTTAATTTCGATAGCGGGTTTTTAACTGTATCAAGTTGGGCTATTCTTTTTTAAAACCCATCAAAATTTGGCTTGATTTGGCCTTTTTTTAAATTTTTCCCCCCTTTAAGGTATTTCGGGTTTTCCCTGTATATTCGGCCATTTTTTTTTAAAATGGGTATAAATTAAATTCAGTACGGTTTTTAACTGTATCAATTTTTCCTAGGCCCCTGACATAATTCAGTTTTTTTTTTTAACCCCTGAAATTTTAGATGTGATTCCTTTTTTAAAACTGAACCCCATAGATTGGTTACCCCCCCTGTTTTTTTAAATCCCTGATCAATTGATTGGGATTCCCTTTTTTTAAAACCCATCATTGAGGGTTTTTGTTTTTTAAATCTGCTTTGTTTGGGAAAAAGGGGGTTTTTTCCGGTACATTAGTGGGTGAGGTTCCCTTTTTTAATTTTATAAAATTGTTGTCTATTGTTTTTTTAAATTTTATTTTAAATTGGCCCAATTTTGTTTTTTAATCTGTTTTCCTTAGATTGGCAAGAAAAGGCTTTTTTTTTAATCTGTATCATTAGTTTTGGGCTAAAGGTGCTGTTTTTAATCTTATTAGTTGGTGAGGGCTTTTTTTAATCTGTATCATTAGATTGGGGGATTTGCTTTTTTTAAATCTGTATCTTTAATTGGCGGATTTGCTTTTTTTTTAAATCGGTTCTTTAGTTTGGGCCCTAAAGAGCTTTTTTTAATTGTTTTCATTAGTTTGGCGGAGTTGCTTTTTTTAAAAATCTGATCATTAAATTGGTTTGAGTGGCTGTTTTTTTGGTATAATTTAGATTGGCTGAGTACTTTTTTTTTTAATTGTATCTTTAATTTTTGGCTGATTGCTTTTTTTAAATTTGTACCCTTGGGTTGGCTGATTTTGGCTTTTTTTAATCTGTATCATTAGTTTGGCTGAGTTGCTTTTTTTAAATCTGTACATTAATTGGTGAGTACTTTTTTTTAATTGTATCTTAGTTTGGGTTTTGGTCTTTTTTTTAAATCTGTATCATTAGTTTGGGCTGGGGTTGCTTTTTTAAATTTCAAAATCTTTTAGATTGGCTATTGCTTTTTTTTAACTTACCCTTAGATTTGCTGAGTTCCCTTTTTTTAATCTGATCATTATTGGGCGGGTTTGCTGTTTTAATCTGTATAAATTAAAGGTTTGGGGCTGAGGCTGTTTTTTAATCTGATCATTAGTTTGGCGATTTGGCTGTTTTTAATCTGTATCAAAATTTTGGCTGATTTCCCTTTTTTTAATTTGGTTTCATTAGTTTGGCCCTGAGTAGATTTTTTTTAAATTTTTATCTAGAGGGTTTGATTTGCTGTTTTTAATCTTTATCTTAGTTTTCCCTGATTTTTGCTTTTTTTTAATCTGTATATAAGTTTGGGGTTTGGTAGCTTTTTTTAATCGTTCATTAGATTGGTGATTTGTTTTTTTTGAGTTGGGGCGGGTTTTTTAACTGTATCATTAGATTGGCTGATTTGCTGTTTTAATCTTTTATCTTTAGATTGGTTTGGTGCTTTTTTTTTAATCTTATCTTAGATGGCTGAGGTTTTTTTAATCTGTATCTTTAGATTGGCTGATTTGGGCTTTTTTTTAACTGTTCTTTTAGTTTGGGCCCGGGGTTCTGTTTTTAATCTTTTCATTAGTTTGGCGGGAGTTGCTTTTTTTAATCTGTATCTTTTAGATTGGTTTTTTCCTGTTTTTAATCTGTTATTAAAAATTTTGGCTGAGTGGGCGTTTTTAATCTGTATCATTAGATTTGGCTGATTTGCTTTTTTTAAAATCTTTTCATTAGATTGGTGATTTGCTTTTTTTAAATTTCTGTATCTTTAGTTTGGGGGGCCTGATTTTTAAGTTTGGTTTTTTTTTAATCTGTATCTTTAAATTTGGTGAGTGGGCTTTTTTTAATCTGTATCATTAGATTGGTGAGTGCTTTTTTTTTAATCTTTTATCTTTTTAGTTTGGCGATTTGCTTTTTTAAAAATCTAAATCATTAGATTGGCGATTTGCTTTTTTTTAATCTGTATCTTTAAAATTGGCTGAGTGGTTTTTTTTTAAACGTATCTTTAGATTGGCTAGTAGCTTTTTTTAATCTTATCATTAGTTTGGCTGAGTGCTTTTTTTAATCTGTATCTTTAGTTGGCTGATTTTGCTTTTTTAAAATGGGGGTATCATTAATTGGCTGATTTATTTTTTTTTAATCGTATCATTAGTTTGGTTGATTTGGGTTTTTTTTAATCTGTATCTTAGATTGGCTGAGTTCCCTTTTTTTAAAATTGAATCTTTAGATTTTTCGAGTTCCCTGTTTTTAATCGGGATAAATTAGTTTGGGCTAAATTTGCTGTTTTTTAATCGGGTTCTTTGGGATTGGTGATTTACTTTTTTAAATTTGTATCATTGTTTGGCGAGTAGCTGTTTTTAATTTTGTATAAATTAGTTTTTGGCTGATTTTGCTGTTTTTAATCTGATCTTTAGATTGGCGGGAATTACCTTTTTTTTAATCTGTATCATTAGATTGGCTGAGTTGCTGTTTTTAATCTGTATCATTAGATTGGCTGAGTTGCTGTTTTTAATCTGTATCATTAGATTGGCTGAGTTGCTGTTTTTAATCGGGGTCAAAAATTTTGGGATTTCTTTTTTTAATCGGGTTCTTTAGATTGGCTGAGTAGCTTTTTTTTAATTTTTGTATCATTAAGTTTGGGGCCTGGTACGTTTTTAATCTTATCAAAATTTTTTGGCTGAGTTCCCTTTTTTAATCTGTTCATTAGAGGGGCCGGGTTTCGGTTTTTAATCTGTTTTAGAATTGGCTGATTTGCTTTTTTTAATCGGGTTTCTTTAAAGATTGGCTGATTTGCTTTTTTTAAAAATTTTTGTATAAAATTGGATTGGCTGATAGCGGTTTTTAATCTGTTCTTTGTTTGGGCTGATTTGCTGTTTTTAATCTGTATCATTAGATTGGTGAGAAAGGGTTTTTAATTGAAAACCCTTAGATTGGCTGAGTAGCTTTTTTTAAAATTTTGTACTTTAAAGTTTGGGCTGGTAGCTTTTTTTTTAATCTGTTCATTAGTTTGGGGCGGGTTTGTGTTTTTTAATCTGTATCATTAGTTTGGCTGATACCCTTTTTAATCTTTAAAATCATTAGATTGGTTAGCTTTTTTTAATCTGTATAATTAGATTGGTGAGAAACTGTTTTTAATCGGTATCTTTAGATTGGCTGAGTAAACCGTTTTTAATCGGGTATCATTAGTTGGCTGATTTTTGCTTTTTTTGGGGGGGTTTTAATTATATTGGTTTAAGTAGCTTTTTTTTAATCTGTATAAATTAGTTTGGGCTAGTAGCTTTTTTTAAAATCTGTACATTAGTTGGTGAGTTGCTGTTTTTCATCTGTATCTTTAGTTTGGGTTGATTTGTTTGTTTTTCATCTGAAATCATTAGGGGGGCGGGGAGTAGCTGTTTTTAATCTGTGTCATTAGATTGGCTGAGTAGCTGTTTTTAATCTGTATCATTAGATTGGCTGAGTAGCTGTTTTTAATCTGTATTCACCGGGAAGAGGATCATTTTCCCTCTTCTCTTGCAGAATTTTTTTCTTTTTCCCCTGTACCCTCTTCAGTGTAAACTGTAAACGATCGTTTTAATAGGGGGGAAACCAAGGCCAGCTTTTAGACTTACAAAAACCCGGGCTAAACCCATATTGGGCCCCCAGAGCCAGGGGTGCCCTAAACGTTAAAGTTTAAACAGATTAGGGGGTTTACAACACTTCGATTTGAAATGACCCTTAGGACGTTTTTGGGGCCCTACGCGACCCGTTTAAACATAAAAAAACATAAAAACATATAACATAAAACCCCACTTTTAACCATTTTTTAAAAACCCATAATAACATTAAAAAACCCCCGGGAAACCCCCAAACCCCCCCTTTTAAACCTAAACAATAACACAAACTTTTAATAACATATAACATATAAACAAAAAAAAATAACATATAACCCCTAAAAAACATAAAAATTACCACATAAACAAAAATAACATATAACAATAAACATAACACATAAAAACATAACATTAAAAAACTATAAAAATAAAAAAAAATAAAAAACATAAACATATAAAAAAAATAACACATAAAAAACATAAACACATAAAAATAAACATATATAAGATAATTTAATAAAACAGGGTTTCCATTGAAAAGGTATAAATGTATGTATTAAGCCTGAAAAACCCGAACTTTTTTCTTCTTTTAATTATTTAAATATTTGGTTTTACATTCGGGGAAAAAAAAATGTTGAAACTTAATGAACAAAAACCCGAAACTAATTCAAAAAGGGAAAAAGTGTGAGAATTGAAAAACAACCCCTTTTCCCCCCTTTTTTTTCATGTCGGAGTTTTGGGGAATGTGGAGACATGTCCCCCCCCTCGCCCCCAGCGCCAATTGGCTGTTTTGTTTTCCCTCCCTTTTCCCTTTTTTTTTTTTTCAGAATAATACTGTTTGTTCTTTTTCTTGAGAAAACCCATAACCAACGGACTGAAAACCAGGGTTTTGTGGAGGGGGGGGTTTTTCCTTTGACTGCTCTTGCTGGCTTTTTTTTAGGAATTTCTTCTAAAAAAGGGGTTTTTCCCTCAATAAGAAAATATGCCTACATTTGCATTCTATTTGGGTTTTCCGGTGTTTTTTGGAGGAGGGTTTTTCCAAACCAAAAACAAAAAAAATCTCTTGAAAAACTCTTTTGAATTGATTTGAATATTTGGTCGCCTTTAATTTAACCATTAGTTTTTTTTGAAGAACCCTTGGGCCGTTTCTGTTCTGATTTTCTAGGGACTGAATTGCCTGTTCCTAAAACGCTATCAGATCAAAGATACCCTATCCCAACCCTATCAAACATGTTTAGATCCAGATTTATGATTCTCTATCTGCGGCCTATGTTCAGGTGATGCTATCACCGGCGGGCGAGAGGCGGAGGCCCACTCCCGTCCCTACATGGCCTCGCTGCAGGTCGCCGACGGCGGCAGGATGAAACATGAGTGCGGAGGGTTTCTGGTGGCTGATCAGTGGGTGATGAGTGCCGCACACTGCTTTCTCTCTGGGTGAGTTCGCCTGTAGTGTAGCACACTGCTTTCTCTCTGGGTGAGTTCGCCTGTAGTGGAGGTTATCATGTTTCTACGCTACCGGTATTATAAGACATTTTACCGTAGTACAAGTTTCACAGTATATGCACAATAAATTACAGTAAATGGAAAATTTGAAAATAAAATGATGCTCCAATTGTCCAGTCAAACTGATGCATACATTATATGAACTGCATTTTGCAACACATTATTAATTTGCCGACCTATTTAAAATGTTTATGAAGTTGAAGCTGATGAAATTATTCACTGGTCAGGGCAGTCTATATCAACAACATCATCATCATCATCATCATCACCATCATCATCATCATCAGTTGTTGTAACTGATATTTGTTTGTGCTGTTTGTTTTGATTGACAGGGCAGAAGGGAGGAAGGTCGTCCTAGGGGCTCACTCTCTGAACGAACCAGAGGATTCTAAACAAACTTTTGACATTGTTCAAGTGTTCAGTCACCCTGATTTCAGCATCTCTAACTATGATAATGACATTGCTTTGGTCAAGGTAAGTTCCATACCAGTCTCCCCTCTGTGTCTCTCTGTGTCTCCTCTGTGTCAGTCTTCCTTGTACTGTCAGGTCAGTGCAACCCAACTCCAACAGTTGGTTTTAAGACCAGCTTGTGGTTTGCCTCCCAATTGGTACCCGATTACCGTCACCGTGCACTACTTTGGACCACTTTGACTCTTTTTTGGTCCAAGTAGAGCACTATATAGGAAGTAGGGTGCCATTTGGGGAACACCACATGTTCTTGCCTCAAAATTTTTTTTATCTAGTTGGCACGGGACCGCCAAATCGTGGCCATGAGCTGAAAAGCCCTAAGTTCCAGCGTACGGTGGCGACCCGACCGGCCCGGGAAGTAAACACGGGGGGGGGGGGTCCCGAACAACCTGGGTCACACCTACAAGCTCGGGAACTGGCCCAGTTGATAACCGTGTTCGTGGGGGCCGAGTGATCTATGGGGGGAAGTTCACCAACAACATGCTGGGGGCTGCCAGCACACCAGCGCCCCTGTGAGTAAGTCAAACCCAAATTTTCTAATATAAGAAACTGTAAAAAAAATATAGTCCCCCAGTCTTTCATATTTCAAAAGGGGTTCAAAAATTCATTAATATTCTAAGTTTTAATTACATAATATGTTAATTTTGTATTTACTTTAAATGTCTCATGTTTATTTTACATTAAATTGTTACTGTTTATTTCTTTAATATGTCTCCGTTTTAATTAAAGTCACATGTTAAAATTCCCTTAATTGTCTAATGTTTTTTACATTAATATTTACATGTTGTTTTTACATTTGTCTACTGTTGAATTACATTAATATGTCTACATGTTTTTCATTAATAGTCTACTTTTTTTAAACTTTAATTTTCCCCCCTACAGTTTTTACATTAATTTCTACTTTTTTGTTTTTACTTAATAGTCTACATTTTTTATTTCTTTAATATGTCTACATTTTAATTACATTAATATTTTACATGTTTTTTACAAATATGTCTACATTTTAATTACTTAATATTTACATGTTTTTTTTCATTAAATGTCTACATTTTCTTACATTAATATTTCATTTTTAAAATTACTTTAATATTTCCGGTTTTTTTTACAAATATGTCACTGTTGTATTTACTTTAAAATGTCTCAGTTGTTTTTACTTAATTTTACATGTTGTTTCTTTAAATTCACTTTTTTTAATTTTAACTTAATTGTTTCATTTTGTTTTTACATTAAATTTACTTTTTGTTTTTACATTAATTTTTACGTTTAAAATTTAAATATGTCTCATGTTGAAATTAATTATATGTTACATTTTTTAAATTACTTTATATTTCACATTTGTATTTACTTTAATTGTCTACATTTGTATTACTTAATGTCTACATGTTGGAATTAATTAATATGTCACATTTTATTTATTTTAATAGCCCTAATGTTCAAATTTACTTTAAATGTCTACATGTTGTATTTAATTAAATATGTCACAGTTTAATACATAAATTCCTTTTTGAAAAAATTACTTTAAAGTCTACATGTTTTTTTTTAATTAAATGTCAAACTGTTGAAATTACATTAATATGTCTACAGTTTAATTCATTAATATGTCACAGTTGGAAACATTAATATTTTACATTTTTTTTAAAATTATATGTCTACATTTGGGAATTACATTAATAGTTACATTTTTTTTTACATTAATTGCCCAATGTTGTTTTTTCATTAATGTTAATGTTGTTTTTACATTAAATGTTACGTTGATTTACATTAATAGTCAAATGTTTATTACATTAAATTCTAAGGTTTAATTACATTAATATTCACATGTTAATTACTTAATAGTTACTTTTGGAATTTACTTAATATGTCTACATTTGAAATTACATTAATATGTTCTTTTTTAAATTTAATAATATGTCCCTTTTAATTTAATTAATAGTCTCATTTTGGAATTACTTAATAGTCTCTGTTGTTTACATTAATATTCTACAGTTTTTTTACATTAAATGCACATGTTTTTTTACATTAATAGTCTACAGTTTAATTACATTAATTTCTACATGTTGTATTTACATTAATACTACATTTGATTTACATTAATGTCTCGTTTAATTACTTTAAATATGTTACTTTTTCTAATTTTCATTTAAGTCTACTGTTTTTTAATTTACTTTAAAATTTTTTCTACATTTTTAATTACTTAAAGTCAATGTTGAAATTTGACATTAATATGTCTACATGTTGTTTTTTTACTTTTTAATATTCTACTGTTTATTTCATTAATATGTCTACATTTGTAATTACATTAAATTCTACTTTGTATTAATTAATATGTCTACATGTTTTTTTACATTAATATGTCTAAGGGTTTGTAATTACTTTTATAATTCTACTGTTGTATTACATTAATATTCTTTTTTTAAATGACTTTAAATTGTCACATTTTCCCTGGATAAATCCCTGTTGAGTATAAGACAAAAACCATATTCCTAAATATTGTCTACGAATTAAAATTGGTCATTCATTCCCCCCCTTCCCCCGGGGAACTTTTTTCCCCAGGTCGTTGCTGTAAATGAGAATTGTTTTCAGGAAAACTTGTGAAAAAAGGATTAATTAAAAAATTTTTATAATGACAGAAAAAATTAGTGTTGGGGAAAATTTATTTGTTGAAAATTTGAGGGGTTTTGGTTTTGTGTGTGTGTGTTTGTGGTTTTGTGTTTTGGGGTTTGTGTGGTTTTTTGTGTTTTTTTTTTTGTGTTTTGTTTTGTGTGTTGTTGTGTTTTTGGTGTTTGTTTGTTTTGTGTTGTTGGTGTGTTTTGGGTTTTTGGGGGTTTTTGTGTTTTTTTTTTGGTTTTTGGGTTTTTTGTTTTTGTGTGTTTTGTGTGTGTGTGTGTGTGTTTGTGTTTTTGTGTGTTTTGTGTGTTTTGTGTGTTGTGTGTGTGTGTGTGTGTGTGTTTGTGTGTGTGTGTTGTGTGTGGTTGTTTTGTGTTTGTGGTGTGTGTGTGTGTGTGTTTGTGTGTGTGTGTGTGTTTGTTGTGTTGTGTGGTGGTGTTGTGTGTTGTTTGTGTGGGTGTGTGTGTGTTGTGTGTGTGTGTTTTGGTGTGTGTGTTTGTGTGTGTGTGTTGTGTGTGTGTGTGTTGTTTTTGTGTTGTGTGTTGTGTTGTTTGTGTTTTGTTTGTTTGTGTGTGTGTGGTGTTTGTGTGTGTTTGTTGTGTGTGTGGTTTTGTTTTGTGGGTTTGTGTTATTGTTGTGTGTTTTTGTGTGTGTGTTTGTTGTGTTTGTGTGTGTGTTGTTGTGTGTTGTGTTGCTGTTGTTGTCTGTGTGTTGTGTTGTGTTGTTTGTTGTGTTGTGTGTGTGTGTGTTTGTTGTTGTTTTGTGTGTGGTGTTTGTTGGTTGTGTGTTGTTGTTGTGTGTGTTTGTGTGTGTGTGTTTGTTGTGTGTGTTTGTGTGTGTTTGTGTGTTGGTGTGTGTTTGTGTGTGTGTTGTTGTGTGTTTTGTGTTGTTGTGTGTTGTGTTGTGTGTGTGTGTTGTGGTGTTGTGTTTTGTTGTTGTGTTTTGTTTTGTGTGGTTTTGTGTGTGTTTGTTTGTGTGTGTGGTGTTTTGTGTGTGTTGTGTGGTTGGTGTTTGTCCCTGCGGGGTGTTCTTGGCGGTCCTCTCCTGTTTACTGGTGTTGCCTGTTTGGGATCACTGTCAAATTGAGGGTAGAAGTGGGATCCCAGCAAGAAGCCTGGTTTATACACCACCATCTCCCAATACAGCCAGTGGATAGACAGAACCATGACCCAGTAGAAGCCTGGTTATCACACCACCATCTCCCACTACAGCCAGAAGTAACCAGACAGGACCATGACCCAGTAGAAGCCTGGTTATACACCACCATCTACCCACTACAGGCCAGTACCAGACGGACCATGACCCAGTAGAAGCCTGGTTATACACCACCATCTCCCACTACAGCCAGTACCAGACAGGACCAACAGAAGCAGGTTATGTCCCACATGTCCCCGTTTTCCACATGTAGTGCACTTCTTTTGACCAGGACTCATAGGACCATGACCTAGTAATACATTAAAACAACATTCATTATATTATATCACTTTATGAAACATATAATCATACCTTATGTAAAAATCACCCCAATAAACCATTCACATGAATCAATAAAGTATGTTGTAGTTTTGGGTCTATGTTTCATTCTAAGATATTTGGGGCAAATAGACTATGAAAAGATAAAACATTTTGTGACATTCAAATGATACATACATTATGGTTCTATTATTACCCTATCAGTGATGACATTCTGGTTGTATTATAACCCTATCAGTGATGACATTCTGGTTCTATTATTACCCTATCAGTGATGACATTCTGGTTGTATTATAACCCTATCAGTGATGACATTCTGGTTCTATTATTACCCTATCAGTGATGACATTCTGGTTGTATTATAACCCTATCAGTGATGACATTCTGGTTCTATTATTACCCTATCAGTGATGACATTCTGGTTGTATTATAACCCTATCAGTGATGACATTCTGGTTCTATTATTACCCTATCAGTGATGACATTCTGGTTCTATTATTACCCTATCAGTGATGACATTCTGGTTCTATTATTACCCTATCAGTGATGACATTCTGGTTCTATTATTACCCTATCAGTGATGACATTCTGGTTGTATTATAAACCCTATCAGTGATGACATTCTGGTTCTATTATACCCTATCAGTGATGACATTCTGGTTCTATTATTTACCCTATCAGTGATGACATTCTGGTTCTATTATTACCCTATCAGTGATGACATTCTGGTTCTATTATTACCCTATCAGTGATTGTGGAGGAAGAAAGCCATACAAGAAGAGATATTTATGAATTAAAGCAGTATAATTTTTATATCATACTAATTCCACAGAGTTAGGAAGGTCATGGTCCCAGCTTTACTGTGTCGTTACTGTAAATATCTTAGCATGTTGCAATAGTTAACTCCAAATGACAAAACAAATAGGTTCCAGTTGAACAATGTTTACTTCACAGTGTCAGCACAGTACATAGAGGCCATTCCACTCCGCCCCGGTTGAAAAATGACAGTAATTTCTGTGCAGATGCACTAATAAGAGAGGGACACCAGCATAAAAAAGAAGTGTAGGGTTACTTAAAACATGAACTTAAAGGACAACTCCACCACTTGTCTCGAACACCAAACCAGTGTCTACACATCTCCTCGCAGACCGTGTGTGTGTGTATCGGACCAAACGACAGACAGACATGGCAGAAGTCGCACCAGCACCCGCCGCCGCCGCACCGGCCAAGGCACCCAAGAAGAAGGCAGCAGCCAAGGCCAAGAAAGCGGGACCCAGCGTAGGCGAGCTCATCGTCAAGGCTGTGACCGCCTCCAAGGAGAGGAGCGGCGTGTCCCTGGCCGCACTCAAGAAGACGCTGGCGGCAGGCGGCTACGACGTGGAGAAGAACAACTCCCGCGTCAAGATCGCAGTCAAGAGCCTCGTCACCAAGGGCACCCTGGTCCAGACCAAGGGCACCGGTGCATCCGGCTCCTTCAAGCTCAACAAGAAAGCCGTCGAGGCGAAGAAGCCCGCCAAGAAAGCCGCAGTCCCCAAAGTAAAGAAGGTGGCCGCCAAGAAGGCCGTCGCCGCAAAGAAGTCCCCCAAGAAGGCCAAGAAGCCCGCTACACCCAAAAAGGCAGCCAAGAGCCCCAATATGGCTACAAAGGCAGCCAAGCCCAAAGCCACCAAGCCCAAGGCAGCCAAGGCCAAGAAGGCAGCCCCCAAGAAGAAGTAAACCTATGTGGTCCTCTGTAGCTCAGCTGGTAGAGCACGGCGCTTGTAACGCCAAGGTAGTGGGTTCGATCCCCGGGACCACCCATACACAAAAAAGAAAAATGTATGCACGCATGACTGTAAGTCGCTTTGGATAAAAGCGTCTGCTAAATGGCATATTATTATTATGTGACTCATTTCAGAAAACTAGCCTTATGTCGTGTGTCACTACTTCACAGGAGATACCATTTGAATATCAACTTCTTTTTTTTATCAACATGCGTTTTTGGCCAGAAATGCTTTCTGGAACATGTGAACTTTCCTGTGCCTTAATAACAAATGTGTATGCCATCTGTAAATACGAATACAATTGTTAAATTACGAGCCTAGTTGGTTTAGCCACAGAAAAAGATAGCAACCTTCCCGCTAGCCATGATTGGCTGAGATAATGAGTGGGCTCGACATGCCGAGAGATCAGTTCGGATTGGTCTGCCATGTAGCTCGCTTCTGTCTATGACATCAGCTGGTCAGTGTAGATAGTAGTAGTAGATCATCCTTTGCTGGTCAGTATGTGTAGATAGTAGTAGTAGATCATCCTTTGCTGGTCAGTATGTGTAGATAGTAGTAGTAGATCATCCTTTGCTGGTCAGTATGTGTAGATAGTAGTAGTAGATCATCCTTTGCTGGTCAGTATGTGTAGATAGTAGTAGTAGATCATCCTTTGCTGGTCAGTATGTGTAGATAGTAGTAGTAGATCATCCTTTGCTGGTCAGTATGTGTAGATAGTAGTAGTAGATCATCCTTTGCTGGTCAGTATTTTTTATTAAAGATATACTGTATAGATCTGCGGTTCTATTGTGGAGTAAAAATAGGAAAATTTCTTCCTGTGCATAACGTATTAAGTATAAATGGAGTCAAACTGCAAGAGTTCTAGCCATGAGGAATCATAGTCCCACATTAC